>JAVJIX010000214.1:697500-1020000 GCA_036785185.1 Paratrypauchen microcephalus
TGTCTCTGATGCAGTGTGTGCTGTGTCCTGCAGGGGTCACTGTTGGCTTGTGAGTTTCTTCTTCTGAACGGAGCGAACGTGAATCTCAGAGATCTGAGCGGACAGAGCGCTCTGCACGCCGCTGCCGCCGCTGGACACACCGGGTACAGATACTACATACATGTACAAATACTGCATACATGTACAAATACTACATACATGTACAAATACTACAGAGCGCTCTGCACGCCGCCGCCGGACACACCGGGTACAGATACTACATACATGTACAAATACTACAGAGCGCTCTGCACGCCGCCGCCGCCGCTGGACACACCGGGTACAGATACTACAGACATGTACAAATACTACATTTGGATGTGTGGAAATAAAAACACAAACCTGTGAGTGTTTGTGAACATTAGAGACAAAAATAACCCTGTAGTGAAAAGTCCCGTAGTGGTGCTTTAACTGGTGTTTGTGTTGTTTCCTGTGGGGGGGTAGTCAGGTGTGTCTGCTGCTGAAGCGAGGGGCCAATCAGTACGCAGCGGACGAGCGAGGACACGACCCACTGGCCATCGCCATGGAGACCGCCAACGCCGACATCGTCACCCTGTGGGTCTCCGCGCGTCGCCACGGTGATTCTGATTCCGCTTTGACGTCGTTCCAAACTCTGCGCTTTGTGTTTCAGTTTGAGAATGGCCCGAATGAACGAAGAGATGAAAGACTCCGAGGGACTGTTCGGGGCCACAGGTGAGTCCAGACCGGGAGCTAGAGCAGGATCTGGACCAGGATCTGGACCAGGATCTGGACCAGGATCTGGACCAGGACCTGAACCTGGATCTGAAACAGGATCTAGAGCAGGATCTGAACCAGGATTTGCTGCAGGGTCTAGAGCAGGATCTGGACCAGGATCTAGATCAGATTCTGAACCAGGATCTGGAGCAGGATCTAGACCAGGATCTGAACCAGGTTCTAGGGCAGGATCTGGATCAGCATCAAGACCAAGATCTGAAACGGGGTCTAGAGCAGGATCTGGACCAGGATCTAGACCTGGAACTGGACCAGGATCTAGACCTGGAACTGGACCAGGATGTAGAGCAGGATCTGACCCATGGGCTAGACCAGGACCTGAACCTGGATCTGAAACAGGATCTAGATCAGATTCTGAACCAGGATCTGGAGCAGGATCTAGACCAGGATCTGAACCAGGATCTGGAGCAGGATCTAGACCAGGATCTGAACCAGGATCTGGAGCAGGATCTAGACCAGGATCTGAACCAGGATCTGAACCAGGATCTGGAGCAGGATCTGGACCAGGATTTGGACCAGGATTTGGACCAGATCTGTTCCTCTGCTCCTGACAGGTTTATAAGATGTGTGAAGAATCCCTCAGTGGTCCAGGTAGAATCCACGGTAAAATGAGAAATTCAATTTGTCAACTGGACAAAGTTTATTTGGTCGAAAACGTTTCACAGCTCATCAGTTGCTTCGTCAGTTCTGGTTAGAGTGCTGTTAGACACTGCTTATATCTCGCTGCAGGGAGGAGCTAACTACACTGAAATTACTCTGAAACTAAAACTAAAACTGAAACTAAAACTCTTTGTTTTGAGTTTCTGTCTTTTGTTTTCAGTTTCTCTCTGGCGTCTAGTTTAGCATACCCATTCAAACCCTAATGTCTGTTTTCACACCTCTGGACCTGACCTGGCTGCCCTATAGCACAGAGGGGAGTTAAAGAGGCTATTTTTGTCAAAAAAGAGAATCCTTCTTTAAACAGGAATGGGGGAGTCAGACACAATTTGTCTCCCATCTATAATTCCATTCTCAAACCGAAATCAAAACAAACAAAGGAAACAATAGGGCAGCAGATCTGAGGGGTATTCCACGAAAGCGACTAAGCGCCAAGCCCGGCTTTACTCGACAGTTGGCGCTAGTTTTAGTGAGAGTTCGGTTCCACGACGCTCGCTAAACTTAGTTCCCGCTGAGTTACTGGGGCAACATGGTTTTAGCGGAAAGTCTAGTACCGGGCAGGCTAAAGACGCGGCTTAATCAGGCCGTGTCGCAGAGAATACGTACCTGACGTAAACAGAGTCAAACAAACAGTTCCGCACACCTCCCGCATGAGTATCTGTGTTGTCCGAAAACAATTTCAGCAAAAAAATAATTACCTTACGTTCTTGGTTCTTGACAAATCTCCGGTAATTTAAAAATATGCTTTTAAACCGCTGTCTTTACGACATTAATATATAGAATAATTCCAAAGCATTTCTCGAGAAACACTTTGGTCGAGTGGTTACGTCCTGCGTCTTTTGTGTGGGCGTCGCGGGTTCGATTCCCGCTGTTGACGTATTCATGCGCAAGTCAATTTTTGTGTTATATTTTTGTTTATAATATATATTGTGTTATATATTATAACTCACATCTCCCGCACCCCAGACCGTAACTTTTCCCCTGCGCCACAGATCAGTGTTGACATCAATGGTGAAAACATACTTAAAAAAACTCAAAGTCCAGCACTGTTATAGGACTTAAAGGGATATGCCACCCCCAGGTCAAATTTGGGCATCTCCCCACAGTCCAGAGACTAAAACAAGTGATGAAAAGCATTTTCCTGCTCACCCAGCCATTGTCCAGGTCTCTCAGCGCTGACCGCCGCGGTATCTGGTGCTCCTCCGCGTTAGACTGGAGCCAACGGCGCCAGAGAAAGATTTCGGCCAAAAGGAATTAATTTGCTCGATGCGTTTCCCAATTACTTTGTGTGTAGTGCGCATTCATATCGAGTGCAAATAAATGTGCAAATCAACACGGAGAGCTTGACTTGGTCATTTTGGGTGGGAACTATTTTCCAGTGCGGAAAAAGACAGACGAAGCACACACCACGCTGCCAGGGGAATCCCTGTTACGCACCAGGAAGGGAGTTCCCCTGTTGCGCTGCGTGCTCTGTGCTTCGGCTTTCTTTTTCCGCACTGAAAAATAGTTCCCACCCAAAATGACCAAGGCAAGCTCTCCGTGTTGATTTGCACATTTATTTGCACTCGATATGAATGCGCACTACACAGAAAGTAATTGGGAAACGCATCGAGCAAATTAATTCCTTTTGGCCGAAATCTTTCTCTGGCGCTGTTGGCTCCAGTCTAACGCGGAGGAGCAGGAGCTGCGCGCGGCGGTCAGCGCTGAGAGACCTGGACAATGGCTGGGTCACCAGGAAAACGCTTTTCATCACTTGTTTTAGTCTCTGGACTGTGGGGAGATGCCCAAATTTGACCTGGGGGTGGCATATCCCTTTAACTTGCGTATTTAAGCGCTCGGCGATCTTCTGCCACACCATGTCTCTGGCCTTGGTTATTGCAAATGTGTTGTAGAGTTCCAAAAGCAACTTCTGTTCTGATGCGCTGAAATAATCGGCCCGAATCTTTGACATGATTGTGTTTTCGACAGTCGCTTGTTCAGGGCTTCTTATTTACCCCGTGCACGCGCGGAGGCCCGGCCTGATTAGGCCTGACTGAACTTAGCGCTGCTGAGGCGCAGCTGAAACGCGTTAGTGGAACGACTTCAGGCTTTAGTCTAAGTTGCGGCTAAGTCAGGCGAGGACCTAGCACTTAGTCGCCGCTATGTTTAGCAACGTTCGTGGAATACCCCCCAGGTCCAGAGGTGTGAAAACAGCCATTAGTGTTTGAATGGGTATGCTAAACTAGACGCCAGAGAGAAACTAAAAAACAAAAGACAGAAAGCTGAAAACAAAGAGGTGATAGTTTCAGAATAATTTCAGTGTAGTTATCTCCTCTCTGCAGCGAGATATAAGCAGTGTCCATCAGCACTCTAACCAGAACTGATGAAGCCTCTCGGATGAGCGGCGAAACGTTTTCGACCAAATAAACGTTGTCCAGTTGTCAAAGTGAATTTCTCCTTTTACAGGTTTAGCGAAATCTAATGATCATAAACATGGATCCACATTTTGATCAAGATTCAGTTTTGTTTGTGGTGTTTTGTTTTTTTTAAGGGCAAATATTAAACATCTGTTTTATTTATGTTCAAACAAATTAAAGCTACACTGCGTGACCTGCTGGTTTCCATGGAGATGTTATTGCTTTTCCTAGAATGTTCCACAGTAAGGCATTAAGTGGATTCAATTACAGGCTCTCCACAGATCTGACCTCACCACAGAGAAAGCCACGCTGTTGAACATTCCAGACAAAGCGATAAGATCTCCTTGGAGACGAGCAGGTAGTGGGGCGCGTCACGAGAAAAGTTCCGCAGTGCGGCTTTAACACGGCGTGAAGAGGCTGCACGAGAGGAGGGGATGGCGGCGGACTTTCACGTCTCCGTCACTCAGATTTCTCAACAAAAATATGAAAATAGGTCTGTCACCTGTTGGTTTCTATGGATACGTCTTTGCTCTGCCTGGAATGTTCCGCAGTGTGACATTAAACAGTTCTTCTTTACATTTATTCAGTCACAGGTGGTTTTAGAGCTCAGAAATGCCTAGAAAAACACATTCTGACGCCTCTCCACAGATCTGACCTGGAACTTGGTCTGGTTTAGTCTCCATGGAGATAGAAAGGTTTAATGCCATACTGTGGAACAAACTCCACCAGAAAAGTTCCACAATGAACCTTTAAAGTGACGGCCCAAACCTGTTCCACACTTCAGAAAATATCATGTATTTGTGCCAATGTTTGTGCTAAAGCTGCACTACGGAACTTTCCTGATCGCGCACATTCCGCTCATCTCCATGGAGATGTTACTGCCGTGCCTGGAATGTTCCACAGTATGGCATTAAACTATTCTCTCTTCCATTTATTCAAATACACGCGTTTTTATTTCAGCTCAAAAACAGACGCCTCTCCACAGATCTGACCTGGAACTTGGTCCGGTTTGGTCTCCATGGAGATAGAAAGGTTTAATGCCATACTGCGGAACATTCCTGACAAAGCAACAACATCTCCATGGGGAAAAGCGTTTGACGCAGCACCACAGTGCAGCTTGAAGTGTTCCATGTGCACTTCTGCTCGAAAAAAAATTGAAAATGAAAAGCGACTGAACCGTGTTTGTGTTCAGGAGACGACGAGACATTTCAGGACATTTTCCGAGACTTCAGTGACATGGCGTCGCACCAGCCGGACAAACTGAGCCGCCGCACGTTCAGCCGCGACGCAGAGGAAGAGCCGGAGTTTAAGAAGGATTAGACCGAAGATCACCGCAGAACAGACGCAGAGGAAGACCGGGATTAAACTGAATCCACACAGGGGACGCAGAGGAAAACCCAGAGGAAAACCCAGAGGAAAACCCAGAGGAAAACCCAGAGGAAAACCCAGAGGAAAACCGGGATTAAACTGACGGTGACCAGGGCTGGACCAGGACTAAAACAAGACTAAACCAGGTCTAAACCAGGTCTAACCCAGGACTAAACCAGGTCTAACCCAGGACTAAACCAGGTCTAAACCAGGTCTAAACCAGGACTAAACCAGGTCTAACCCAGGACTAAACCAAGTCTAAACCAGGTCTAACCCAGGACTAAACCAGGTCTAAACCAGGTCTAAACCAGGACTAAACCAGGACTAAACCAGGTCTAAACCAGGTCTAAACCAGGTCTAAACCAGGACTAAACCAGGTCTAAACCAGGTCTAAACCAGGTCTAACCCAGGACTAAACCAGGTCTAAACCAGGTCTAAACCAGGTCTAAACCAGGTCTAAACCAGGACTAAACCAGGACTAAACCAGGTCTAAACCAGGTCTAACCTAGGACTAAACCAGGACTAAACCAGGTCTAAACCAGGACTAAACCAGGTCTAAACCAGGTCTAACCCAGGACTAAACCAGGTCTAAACCAGGTCTAACCCAGGTCTAACCCAGGTCTAACCCAGGTCTAAACCAGGTCTAAACCAGGTCTAAACCAGGTCTAACCTAGGACTAAACCAGGACTAAACCAGGTCTAAACCAGGTCTAAACCAGGACTAAACCAGGTCTAAACCAGGTCTAAACCAGGACTAACCCAGGTCTAAACCAGGTCTAACCCAGGACTAACCCAGGACTAAATCAGGTCTAACCCAGGTCTAAACCAGGACTAAACCAGGTCTAAACCAGGACTAAACCAGGTCTAAACCAGGACTAAACCAGGTCTAAACCAGGTCTAACCCAGGTCTAAACCAGGTCTAAACCAGGTCTAAACCAGGACTAAACCAGGTCTAAACCAGGTCTAAACCAGGTCTAACCTAGGACTAAACCAGGACTAAACCAGGACTAAACCAGGTCTAAACCAGGACTAAACCAGGTCTAAACCAGGTCTAAACCAGGACTAAACCAGGACTAACCCAGGTCTAAACCAGGTCTAATCCAGGACTAACCCAGGACTAAATCAGGTCTAACCCAGGTCTAAACCAGGTCTAAACCAGGTCTAAACCAGGACTGAACCAGGACTAAACCAGGACTAAACCAAGACTAAACCAGGACTAAACCAGGTCTAACCCAGGACTAAACCAGGTCTAACCCAGGACTAAACCAGGTCTAACCCAGGACTAACTCAGGACTGAACCAGGACTAAACCAAGACTAAACCAGGACTAAACCAGGTCTAACCCAGGACTAACTCAGGACTGAACCAGGACTAAACCAAGACTAAACCAGGACTAAACCAGGTCTAACCCAGGACTAACTCAGGACTGAACCAGGACTAAACCAAGACTAAACCAGGTCTAACCCAGGACTAAACCAGGTCTAAACCAGGTCTAAACCAGGACTAAACCAGGTCTAACCCAGGACTAAACCAAGTCTAAACCAGGTCTAACCCAGGACTAAACCAGGTCTAAACCAGGTCTAAACCAGGACTAAACCAGGACTAAACCAGGTCTAAACCAGGTCTAAACCAGGTCTAAACCAGGACTAAACCAGGTCTAAACCAGGTCTAAACCAGGTCTAACCCAGGACTAAACCAGGTCTAAACCAGGTCTAAACCAGGTCTAAACCAGGTCTAAACCAGGACTAAACCAGGACTAAACCAGGTCTAAACCAGGTCTAACCTAGGACTAAACCAGGACTAAACCAGGTCTAAACCAGGACTAAACCAGGTCTAAACCAGGTCTAAACCAGGTCTAAACCAGGTCTAAACCAGGTCTAACCCAGGTCTAAACCAGGTCTAACCCAGGTCTAAACCAGGTCTAAACCAGGTCTAAACCAGGTCTAACCTAGGACTAAACCAGGTCTAAACCAGGTCTAAACCAGGTCTAAACCAGGACTAAACCAGGTCTAAACCAGGTCTAAACCAGGACTAACCCAGGTCTAAACCAGGTCTAACCCAGGACTAACCCAGGACTAAATCAGGTCTAACCCAGGTCTAAACCAGGTCTAAACCAGGTCTAACCCAGGACTTAACCAGGTCTAAACCAGGACTAAACCAGGTCTAAACCAGGACTAAACCAGGTCTAAACCAGGTCTAACCCAGGTCTAAACCAGGACTAAACCAGGTCTAAATCAGGTCTAAACCAGGTCTAACCTAGGACTAAACCAGGACTAAACCAGGACTAAACCAGGTCTAAACCAGGACTAAACCAGGTCTAAACCAGGTCTAAACCAGGACTAAACCAGGACTAACCCAGGTCTAAACCAGGTCTAATCCAGGACTAACCCAGGACTAAATCAGGTCTAACCCAGGTCTAAACCAGGTCTAAACCAGGTCTAACCCAGGACTAAACCAGGCCTAAACCAGGACTGAACCAGGACTAAACCAGGACTAAACCAAGACTAAACCAGGACTAAACCAGGTCTAACCCAGGACTAAACCAGGTCTAACCCAGGACTAACTCAGGACTGAACCAGGACTAAACCAAGACTAAACCAGGACTAAACCAGGTCTAACCCAGGACTAACTCAGGACTGAACCAGGACTAAACCAAGACTAAACCAGGACTAAACCAGGTCTAACCCAGGACTAACTCAGGACTGAACCAGGACTAAACCAAGACTAAACCAGGACTAAACCAGGTCTAGCCCAGGACTGAACCAGGACTGAACCAGGACTAAACCAGGACTGAACCAGGACTAAACCAGGTCTAAACATTTCAACATAGACTCATTATAAACAGGAGTCCAGGCAGCTGGTTCCATATATTTATATTAACTGTATTTTTGGAATATTTAAACTAAAAGGGAAATGTGAAAATCACTGCTGTTACAAAAATACAACTGTTATAACTGTTTATTCCTATTTATTACTGTTATAACTGTTTATTACTGTTTATTACTGTTGCAAAAGGAGAAATTCAATTTGTCGACTGGACAGAAGTTGATTTGGTGGAATCCATTTCTTCTGCTTCTTCAGTTCTGGTCAGACGCTGGTGGACACTGCCTGTATCTGCCTGAAGGGGGCGCTCACTACAGTGAAATGACTCTGAGACTCCCACACCTGCTTGTTTACAGTTTGTGTTAGTTAGGTGGGCCTGTTAGAACTTTATAACTGTTTGTAACTGTTACAGGGAGGAGCCACTTTGGTCTTAAAGTTTCACTGCACAGCCTTTCTGATGGAGGTCGGCTGGTTTTGGTTGGGGCTCCGTCACCTGCTCGTTTCTATGGATGCGTCACTGCTCTGGAATGTCCCGCAGTGTGACATTAAACAGCTCGACTTTACATTTATTCAATCACAGGTGGTTTTAGAGCTCAAAAACACCTAGAAAAACAGACATTCTGACGCCACTCCACAGATCTGACCTGTAACTTGGTCTGGTTTAGTTTCCATGGAGATAGAAAGGTTTAATGCCGTACTGTGGAACAAACTCCACCAGAAAAGTTCCACATTGAACCTTTAAAGTGACGGCCCAAACCTGTTCCACACTAGACGCGTTTTTATTTTCATTAAAAAAACATTCTTGTCATGAGCGGGTCTGACCTGGAGCTGTTTTTAATGACATACTGTGGAACATTCTAGTCATAACGATAACATCTCCATGGAGACGATCAAATGGCCAGAAAAGTGACGTAGTGCACATTTAAAATATGAAACCACTAACTCTTCACTGCCTTATGAAGTACAAATATTTGTATTTAGGTCACTCACAATTAACGGAATTTCACTGTTTTATTTTTAATTGATAAAATGTATTGATAAAATGTACAAACGTCACTATAGAAGTTTACAGTTTTAACATTTTTACATTTCATTAGAGCGTCTGTCAAAAATATATTCACCCCCCTCCACTCTCCTCGGGGTTTTGATCAGATTTTTCCTGATTGATCCATGTTGATGACCATTATGATTATTGATTAAGAGAAGTAAATGTACTCAAGCCTTTGTCTCTTTGCTTCATTTTCTTTAATACATCCAGAATAAAAACTGTAATATAAACTACTACTACTACTACTACTACTACTACTACTACTACTACTACTACTACTACTACTACTACTACTACTACTGCTGCTGCTACTACTACTACTACTACTACTACTACTACTACTACTACTACTACTACTACTACTACTACTACTACTACTGCTGCTACTACTACTACTACTACTACTGCTACTACTACTACTACTACTACTGCTACTGCTGCTACTACTACTACTACTACTACTGCTGCTACTACTACTACTACTACTACTGCTACTACTACTACTACTACTACTACTACTGCTGCTACTACTACTACTACTACTACTACTACTACTACTACTACTACTACTACTACTGCTGCTACTACTACTACTACTACTACTGCTACTGCTAGAACACTGTGCCAACCAGGAGGG
Organism: Paratrypauchen microcephalus; assembly: GCA_036785185.1. Taxonomy (NCBI): domain Eukaryota; kingdom Metazoa; phylum Chordata; class Actinopteri; order Gobiiformes; family Gobiidae; genus Paratrypauchen; species Paratrypauchen microcephalus. The sequence goes on from JAVJIX010000214.1 coordinate 707,220, forward strand.
TACGGTGTTTCTCCTACAACCACCCCTGGGTCACCCCTGAGCTTAAAGCCCTCCTGAACCAGAAGAAAAGGGCTTTCAACTCAGGGGACAGAGAGGAGCAGAAAAGGGTCCAGACGGAGCTTCAGTGGAGGATCAGACGGGCCAAAAAGGACTATGGGAGAACAACGTACGGGGCGTGTGGAGAGGACTGAGGAACATGTCTGGATTTGGACAGAGTGGCAGAGGGACAGCTGATGGTGATCAGCGCTGGGCGGACGAATTAAACTGTTACTTCAACAGGTTTGATTCACCCCTCTGCCGACTCCCCCCTCCTCTTCACACCTCCCCGGGCCAGTAGCCACATCCCCCTCCCCCTTCACACGGACCCAACCCAGTCTCTGCTCTCCTCTACGCTGTCGTCTGCTGGGCGACAGCGTAGCAGCACAGAATGGGACAGAAAAAGCTTAATAAGCTGGTCAGGAGGGCCAGCTCTGTCCTGGGCTGTCCTCTGGACTCTGTAGAGGAGGTGGCTGAGAGGAGGGTGCTGGACAAACTTACGTCCATCATGGACGACACCTCTCACCCTCTGCACCGGACTGTAGAGGAGCTGAGCAGCTCCTTCAGCAGCCGACTGAGGCACCCCCAGTGCAAGAAGGAGCGCTACCGCAGATCCTTCATCCCCACCACCATCAGACTGTAGAACTCTACAAGTCCAAACGTGCAATATCGTTTTTCAATACTCTTCTTGTTACTGTTTTATTATTATTACTTAAGTCTTATCTTATCGGGTCCCCCAGGGATGTGTGCTCTCTCCATTGCTGTTCACACTGATGACCCACAACTGCTGTGCCAGATTCACATCGACTCACGTCATCAAATTCGCTGATGACACATCAGTGACGACGATGACTCGGCATACAGAGAGGAGGTACTTCGACTCATCAACTGGTGTGACAGTAACGACTTACAGCTCAATGTCAACAAAACAAAAGAAATAACTGGACTTTAGGTAAAAACGCACAACACACACCCCACTCACAATCAATGGCGGTGCCGTGGAGTCTGTGAAAAGCACTACGTTCCTGGGAGTGCACATCACAGACGACCTCACATGGACCACAAACACCACCTCCCTGGTCGAGAAAGCGCAGACATGCCTTCACATCCTGCGCAGCATGGGGAGAGTGAACCTCCCCACTTCTACAGGGGTGCTATTGAGAGCATCCTCACCAGCAGCCTCTCTGTCTGGCACGGCAGCTGCTCAGCGGCGGACAGGAAGGTTCTACAGAGGGTGGTGAGGACTGCAGAAAAGATCATCAGATCACCCCTACCAGCCATTCAGGACTTATACACATCACACTGCTCCAAGAGAGCCATCAATATCATCAAGGACACCGTGTGGGGGGGGGGTGTGGGGGGGGGGTGTGTGGGGGGTGGGGGGAAACGGCTCTGGGAGTCCTCCTGGATATGCGAGGGGCATGGAGACATGAGTCACTGGATCCGTAGGAAGCGGCTCTTTTTGGGTCTGCTGAAGCCAGTGCCGAGTCTGTCCCTGGTCTTCGCATCCTTCCTCATGCTCCTTCTCGCGGAGAAGGACGCACTGGGGCTGAAAACGGGCAGCCCCAGAGCCCAGTGCGGCTCGGACTGCTGCTCATTCAAACACAGTGTGAGCACAGAGGGAGGATCAGGACGCACCGCGCTCATCCAACAGCACTGCCACGTCTTGGGACGTGATGCGCATTAACCTCCTGGAGAAGTGTGCGTGCGGACTCGTGCACCTGCTCATCGTGGTCAAATCTGTGATAGAGCAGCATGACCGGCGCGAGGCCATGCGTCTCACCTGGGGCTCGCATATGGCTCTCGCAGTACGAGACCGAGGCCGGCAGTGTTCGGATCGTGTTTCTTCTCGGGACCACGTCCACAGCTAACGACTGAATACCTAACAGGTGGGCCGCGGCAATGTGGTTACGGGGCCACTCTTGAGCCGCATGCAGCTCTTTGCCTGGTTTCATGCGGCTCTTACGTTCATATCGAAGTTTGTGTTTATGATGTGCGTGTTCGCTTCGTGGCTCGGACTGCGTTGTTAGCCGTGGATGTGGTCCCGAGAAGAAACACGGTCCGAACACTGCCGGCCTCGGTCTCATACTCTCAGCCCCAGGTGAGACGCACGGCCTCGTGCCGGTCCTGCGGATTTGACCACGATGAGCAGGTGCACATGTCCTCGCGCACACTTCTCCGGGTGGTTAATGCGCATCGGGAAGTAGCGGCAGTGTTTCCGCAGAACGAACTGGTGGAACCTGGAGTCCAGGCGGCAGAACCAGTCCTGAGAGCGCACGGAAGTGTTCTGACTACAGTTCAGAACCTGCGCATCCCAAAACGTGGCGGTGCCGTTGGATGAGCGCGGTGCGTCCTGCTCCGTGGATCCCTCTGTGCTCACACTGTGTTTGAATGAGAAGCAGTCCGAGCCACACCGGGCTCAGCCCCAGTGAGTCCTTCTCCGCGAGCCGGTGGAGCATGAGGAAGGATGTGAAAACCAGGGTCCCCCATCTATACGGCACGGAGGAGAAGGACTGACAAATCGGCAAAGGTTTACAGTCCCTTAGCCAATCAGGACGCAGAACACAATGTTGATACACTATATAAAAAATTGAAATAAAAAAATCTGCAAAACAGCAAGGCCACGAAAAGTGAACAGCGATATAGCGAGGGAACACTATTGTTTTTTTTTCTTTGTTTTTTTTTCAATAACTAGATTTATAAATGATGAAATATGATATCTTTTTAAATATTTTGAAAAGTTTATTTATTTTGTAGTGTTTTTTATTGTACTTTATTGGTGGCATGGTAGCTGAGTGGCTAGCACTCACGCCTCACAGCAAGAAGGTTCTGGGTTGGATCCCTGGGTCGCCTGGGTGTTTCTGTGTGGAGTTTGCATGTTCTCCCCGTGTCTGGGTGGGTTTCCTCCGGACACTCCGGTTTCCCCCATCAACCCAAAACATGCACCAGGTAAAATCCTCCAGCTGAGGTCCTGACCAAACCCAAGCACCAAGATCATGGAGATGGGTTCCCCAGGTGCCTTCATGCGCTGCCTACTGCTCCTGAAGGGATGGGTCAAATGCAGAGGACAATATGTTGTACAGTTGTAGGGAGTATTATCTGTTACATAAGGTGAGTTGTTGTACAGTTGTAGGGAGTATTATCTGTTACATAAGGTGAGTTGTTGTACAGTTGTAGGGAGTATTATCTGTTACATAAGGTGAGTTGTTGTACAGTTGTAGGGAGTATTATCTGTTACATAAGGTCAGTTGTTGTACAGTTGTAGGGAGTATTATCTGTGACATAAGGTGAGTTGTTGTACAGTTGTAGGGAGTATTATCTGTTACATAAGGTCAGTTGTACAGTTGTAGGGAGTATTATCTGTGACATAAGGTGAGTTGTTGTACAGTTGTAGGGAGTATTATCTGTTACATAAGGTGAGTTGTACAGTTGTAGGGAGTATTATCTGTGACATAAGGTGAGTTGTTGTACAGTTGTAGGGAGTATTATCTGTGACATAAGGTGAGTTGTTGTACAGTTGTAGGGAGTATTATCTGTTACATAAGGTGAGTTGTTGTACAGTTGTAGGGAGTATTATCTGTGACATAAGGTGAGTTGTTGTACAGTTCTAGGGAGTATTATCTGTTACATAAGGTGAGTTGTTGTACACTTGTATGGAGTATGGTATGAATGTCGTCCTGTATCTCTCACTGTTTGAGCGGAGATTAGATTTCTAACATGTGGATATTGTTAACTTTTACAACTGACCTCAATAACGTGTCTAGCAAAAATTCACTTAAGCACTTTAATCTGACTCCAACAAAATACAATCCAATCCAACTTTATTTCTATAGCACATTTTATAAACAGAAACGGTTTCCAAAGTGCTGCACATAAATCAATAAAACTTAATAAAAACATTACTAAAATAGCTATTAAAAGCCAGAGAATAAAAGTGGGTCTTAAGACGAGACTTAAAACTCTCCAGTGTGGGGGCAGTTTTGACATGAGGGGGCAGAGCGTTCCATAACTTGGGGCCAACCACAGACAAAGCCCTGGGCCCCCGAGTTTTAAGTCTAGTCTTAGGGCCCACGAGCTGGAGCTGACCCTCTGACCTCAGAGCGCCGGTGTGTAGATGTGGATGAGGTCAGCGATGTATTTTGGGGCCAGTTCATTCAAAGCTTTAAAAACAAACCTTAAAATCAATCCTAAAACGAACAGGAAGCCAGTGCAAAGACGCAAGAATAGGGGAGATGTGTTCATATTTCTTCCGTCCTGTTAAAAGGCGCAGCAGCAGCATTCTGGACTAACTGCTGTCGATAAAGTGCGTTTTGATTCATTCCAGAATAAAGTGCGTTGCAGTAGTCCAGATGAGAAGAAATACAGTGGTACCTCACCTTACGAAAGACCCAACAAACGAAAATGTCAAGTTACGAAACGCCTTCACGTTAAATTTTGGTCTCTAGATACGAAAGAAAATTCAAGTTATGAAACGCGAAATCTCAAAAATTCAAATAATGCGCGCTCAGCCACACACATTATACGCTTTTCTCAGACTGGATTTAAACTTTTCTCACATTTGTCTCTGTTTAAACACTCAAACTTTCATAGATTTTCAACAAAATTATTAATAGTGAAGTGTGGGGGGAAGGGGGAGGGGGGAGAAGACACGTGTGATAGCGCAGCATGACCCGGCGCGGGGCTGCCAGCAGGTCTAGACCAAGGTCTAAACCTGGACTAAACCTGGACTAGACCTGGACTAGACCTGGACTAGACCTGGACTAGACCAGGACTAAACAAGGTGGATTAAAGCAGCGAGGAGGGGACTGCACGCAGTCTGAGCGCATGAACGAGACCCATGCAAGAGCCGCGGTGGTCTGGACTAAACCAGGACTAAACCTGGACTAAACCAGGAGGAGCCCGCGGCTCTTGCATGGGTCTCGTTCATGCGCTCAGACTGCGTGCAGTCCCCTCCTCGCTGCTTTAATCCACCTGGTCTAGTCCTGGTTTAGTCCTGGTTTAGTCCAGGTTTAGTCCTGGTCCAGTCCAGGTTTAGACCTTGGTCTAGACCTGCTGGCAGCCCCGCGCCGGGTCATGCACATGTCCTATCACACGTGTCCGCGCAGTCTTCTCCCCCCTCCCCCTTCCCCCCACACTTCACTGTTAATACGTTTTGTTGAAAATCTATGAAAGTTTGAGTGTTTAAACGAGAGACAAATGTGAGAAACACAGAACACAATGTTACACTATAAAAAAAGTTACACTATAAAAATAAAAAAAAACTTGGATCGGGGCCTTGGAACGAATCAGGCTTTTTCCATTGAAATAGCTACTCAACTTATGAATTTTTCACGTTACAAAACCACTTCTGGAACGAATTAATTTCGTAAGGTGAGGTACCACTGTAAAAGCATGCATGACGCGCTCAAAATCTGAAAAGGATAAAGATTTAATTTTGGCTAAAAGTCGAAGATGATAAAAACTAGATTTCACGACTGCATTAACTTGTTTATCAAGTTTAAAATCAGAGTCCATAATGACGCCGAGGTTGGTGGCTGTTGATTGTGTGTGCTGTCTGAGAGGACCCAAGTCAAAGAGCTGGCACTGCCACCGGGCACTGCCACCGGGCACTGCCACCGGGCACTGCCACCGGGCACTGCCACCGGGCACTGCCACCTCAGTCTTGGTCTCATTGAGGTTCAAGAAATTTTGAGCCAACCAAACCCTGACGTCATTAAGCCACTCAAGCAGGGGTGTCAGTCTTATAATTACGCTACAAACAAGTTTTTCACACTCCAAACTGGGCGTAACAGCACTGTCATACTGACAGATATTATTTCATATCACGTAACATGTTTTCAGACAGAATCCGTTATCAAGAGCACACACATGTGAAAAAGCGCTTAGTCATAAACACAGCTGCTCATGAGCACTGCCCACTCCAGTCGGTCAGACACAGATAAGAATCCCCAATAGAAAAGCAACAGTCCACACACAGAAGAACTACTGGGGCAAAATGAATACATTTCAGCTATTTCAAATATATTTTGGATATAGAGAATAAAAAATAATTCCCACAATATTCTCATGTGTTTGTTTTCATTCTGAGTCTCCATTTTACATGTGAAACTGGCTCTTCTGCTGTAAAAATCTGTCCTGAGACACAAATGTGCGGTGTCTCTGTCCTGAGACCCAAATGTGCGGTGTCTCTGTCCTGAGACCCAAATGTGCGGTGTCTCTGTCCTTCATGTGACTGTGAGACTCGGGCTGCGTCACATTCCTCTGTCTTACCCCTTCGTCTTACCCCTACCCCTTGGTTTTGCTCGTTCATGTGAGGACAAGGGGTGTCCCGATTCTAATTTTGATCAAGGGCTCGGGCCACGACCTCGGGCTACATACCCCTTGAAACAAAGGGGTACGACTACAAGCTCAGGCAGGTTTTGGGATCAGGATGGCAGCGTCACATGGACCAGCCGAGGAGTCTCATAAATGTATTTTCAGCAGTTGGAATTATCGATTAACAGTTTAGCAGGTTTACAATTATGACGCTTATGTTCGACGTTACTTTTAGTGAACTGTTGTTTCAGTTTTAATTGTTGTGGTGTCTGTTTAGCCGACGTTATTGTTTTCATTAAACTTTCATGTATAAATGAGCTAGTTTTTTTGTCGAGCTGAGGTACCCGATAATCCTTGACATGGCGAAAGACGATGACGCAAACGATAATCGAGCGGCGTCCCATTTCTTAGGGGAACATTCGTACCCCGAGACCTCTCAGCTCGGTATCGAGGGGCAAGACAAAGACGTAGATAAAGGGGAAGGGGTAAGACAGAGGAATGGGACGCAGCCTAATAATCAGCACAAACTCTCCTTATGTCTGTAGCTGCACTGTTTATTTACATATTAAAAATCCCAGAAGATTTAAAATTCTCTGGTGTGTTCCGGCCTTAAGAACACTTTGCATTTATGGATGGCATAAAATGGACATTAAGGCTACAGTATATTTTCATTGGTATGTACACATGTAATAAATAAATATATGCTGGAACCAAATATTTGATTTCAAATTCTTTTTGGGAGCTACCCTGAAAGTACTGGTAAGCTACAGGTTGAAGATCTCTAGTGTAGATTGTTAGCATTATCCATTAGCATACATGTTATTACTCATCAAGATCAACCAATATACAATCATTTGTCTGCACTGTTCTCACACACACACACAATTTTTTATTTGATGCTATAATCAAATTGATAGAACATTTGTCCCAATTCCGAGGCTGTAGATGTTCTAAACATACGACTCCTAGAAGGGCGTGTATTCTCCAGGCCAAGGGCCAGGGGCCAGGGGCCAGGGGCCAGGGGCCAGGGGTCAGGGGTCAGGGGCCAGGGGCCAGGGGCCAGGGGCCAGGGGCCAGGGGCCAGGGGCCAGGGGCCAGGGGCCAGGGGTCAGGGGCCAGGGGCCAGGGGTCAGGGGTCAGGGGCCAGGGGCCAGGGGCCAGGGGCCAGGGGCCAGGGGTGGTAAACTCATTTTATCTGGGGGCCACACATGCCCTTCTATAATCTTAAGTGAACTGGACCAGAAAATATTTACCCAGAAGTAAACATGTAAATAAACAAAAATATATTATAAAAATCAGGTTTATTATTTTATTTAATGGATTGTACTTTTAGAAGATATATTAAGAGTTTGTTTTTTTTGTTCTGGGTGGCAGATCTGCTTGGACTGTTTCCCCCGTGACCCAGTAATGGAAAAGCGGAAGATGGATGGATGAGAAATGCTATTTCAGTAGTACGCCTCAGAATTGGACTCCTGGCAAGCTGCATCCGGCCCCCGGGCCTTGTGTTTGACACCTGTGCTATAGGCCATACATCCTGACTTCTGATCACTGCGCTTCAGTGGCCTGAGCAAAAGAAACCTGTGTGATACACACAAACCTGAATATTTGTCCTCATAAAGTCTATTCTCACAATGTTCACACTACAACATGGCCGCTTGAGTCGTCATACACACAAACCTGTGTCTGCGGGCTAGGATTGCCCCCTGCCCAGTACAGACTGGGTTATAACAGTGATTGTGTGTCCCTTTCCTGTTTTTGGGCCTTGGCCTGTAGAGGTAGGCCCTGTAGGAAGTGGTTTTATGTTTGTCACACGGGGATTGGCCCTGTGCAACTAGGCTACGCCACCGTCTAAACCTCTAAATGAACAAATGTCTAAACAGAGCAAACAATATGGCACCTGGTCTTATTCTGAAGCACAGTTTCTGACATTTTAGGTCCTCACTGTGATCAAGTCTAAATACGTGATGACTCACACATCATAATATATTTCAAATTTATGAATAGACTTATTTATATATAAAAAAACATTAGATTTATTTTGTTCTATTTTTCCTTTTTCCTGCATTTAATGCAGAAATGTGTGTCATGATATAAAATATATCTTATAATTTTTCTCAAACCAAAGTAGCTATGTATTGGCTATGTCACTTAATTACATCTTATTTTGTGCAGTGTGTCCTGTTAGTTTATGCAGATTAATAATCATTTTTGAAAATATGCATTCCCAGTTTTCCATCATTTTCTCACCATTGTTTCTGAGAGCAGAGCCTTAGTGCCACATTTAAAGAGAATTCTGATTTTTATTATATTTTAAAATACGTTTTACTCTAGCTGTTAATATATTTTTATAACTTGCAAAATGACCAAGCAGCATGACAAATATTTTGATCCAAATATTAAGATTTTATTATTATTATTATTATTTTAGCAATACTTGATTCTGTTAATGTGCCAAAATATTTCTTTTTTTTTCCCCATAATGTGTTTATTTATTTATTCCAATTTGCATAAACTTATTTATCTAAAAAGTGACAATGCACATTAATCAACATCAAAACAATGTAAATGTGCCTGAGTTAGCTGATAAGAGCTCATTTACATCGGTCGTCCCTTTGCCAGATGTCAAAAAGGCATCATAAAAGAAAATACACTTAAAGATACACATTAGTGTTCACACATTTGTGTTTCTAAAAGCCACTTTTTATCATTCTTTTTAAAAGAAGAGAATGAGGGATGGAGTTCCACTGATGGGACGCTCTGACGGAGAAAACAGACGATGAGGAATAATGCAGTCTTCCCTCACCGCTCCTCTGGTCACTGCTCCTCTGGTCACTGCTCCTCTGGTCACTCCTCTGGTCTCCGCTCCTCTGGTCACCGCTCCTCTGGTCACTCCTCTGGTCTCCGCTCCTCTGGTCTCTGCTCCTCTGGTCACTGCTCCTCTGGTCACCGCTCCTCTGGTCACCGCTCCTCTGGTCACCGCTCCTCTGGTCACTCCTCTGGTCTCTGCTCCTCTGGTCACTGCTCCTCTGGTCACTGCTCCTCTGGTCTCCGCTCCTCTGGTCACCGCTCCTCTGGTCACCGCTCCTCTGGTCACCGCTCCTCTGGTCACTCCTCTGGTCTCTGCTCCTCTGGTCACTGCTCCTCTGGTCTCCGCTCCTCTGGTCTCCGCTCCTCTGGTCGCCGCTCCTCTGGTCACCGCTCCTCTGGTCACCGCTCCTCTGGTCACTCCTCTGGTCTCTGCTCCTCTGGTCACTGCTCCTCTGGTCACTGCTCCTCTGGTCTCCGCTCCTCTGGTCACCGCTCCTCTGGTCTCTGCTCCTCTGGTCACTGCTCCTCTGGTCTCCGCTCCTCTGGTCTCCGCTCCTCTGGTCGCCGCTCCTCTGGTCACTGCTCCTCTGGTCTCCGCTCCTCTGGTCTCCGCTCCTCTGGTCACCGCTCCTCTGGTCACTCCTCTGGTCTCTGCTCCTCTGGTCACTGCTCCTCTGGTCACTGCTCCTCTGGTCTCCGCTCCTCTGGTCACCGCTCCTCTGGTCACTCCTCTGGTCTCTGCTCCTCTGGTCACTGCTCCTCTGGTCTCCGCTCCTCTGGTCTCCGCTCCTCTGGTCGCCGCTCCTCTGGTCACCGCTCCTCTGGTCACCGCTCCTCTGGTCACTCCTCTGGTCTCTGCTCCTCTGGTCACTGCTCCTCTGGTCACTGCTCCTCTGGTCTCCGCTCCTCTGGTCTCCGCTCCTCTGGTCACCGCTCCTCTGGTCACCGCTCCTCTGGTCACTCCTCTGGTCTCTGCTCCTCTGGTCACTGCTCCTCTGGTCACTGCTCCTCTGGTCTCCGCTCCTCTGGTCTCCGCTCCTCTGGTCACCGCTCCTCTGGTCACCGCTCCTCTGGTCACCGCTCCTCTGGTCACTCCTCTGGTCTCTGCTCCTCTGGTCACTGCTCCTCTGGTCACTGCTCCTCTGGTCTCCGCTCCTCTGGTCTCCGCTCCTCTGGTCACTGCTCCTCTGGTCACCGCTCCTCTGGTCACTGCTCCTCTGGTCACCGCTCCTCTGGTCACCGCTCCTCTGGTCACCGCTCCTCTGGTCACTCCTCTGGTCTCCGCTCCTCTGGTCTCCGCTCCTCTGGTCTCTGCTCCTCTGGTCACCGCTCCTCTGGTCACCGCTCCTCTGGTCACTCCTCTGGTCTCTGCTCCTCTGGTCACTGCTCCTCTGGTCACTGCTCCTCTGGTCTCCGCTCCTCTGGTCTCTGCTCCTCTGGTCACTGCTCCTCTGGTCACTGCTCCTCTGGTCTCCGCTCCTCTGGTCACTGCTCCTCTGGTCTCTGCTCCTCTGGTCTCTGCTCCTCTGGTCACTTCTCCTCTGGTCGCTGTTCCTCTGGTCACCGCTCCTCTGGTCACTCCTCTGGTCTCTGCTCCTCTGGTCACCGCTCCTCTGGTCACTCTGCCCTCACTAGATCGAAAATTAACAAAGTCATTCAGCGAAGGGGGAGCCAAGCCATGTTAAATCTTGTACATTAGACAGATATTTTAACATTTAATAAGATTGTCCCAGGTCATTAATTTGTATTTCTGCAGAATGTGACAGTGGTGGTGTCTGTAGTGTTTTTAAAGCTTGTTTATAGAGTGATTCAGTGGGTTTTATTGTTGTGGGTGATGTATTAGACCAGCTGATGATACAGTATGTTATATGTGAGAGGAGAAGGGCTGCCTCAAGGAAGTCGCGATGTTGCGATTTGCAACTTCAACGCAACTTCAGCCAATCCCCGCGAATTCAGGGCGGTGTTGCAATTTTGACCAATCACCGCAACTTTCCCGCAATTTTTTACCAATTTTGACTAATCATCGGCGACGTAGTGAACTGACCTCAGGAATGTATTTTTTGTTTATTTGAAGACTGGTTTATGTTTAGTTCTCTATTGACTGAGCACTTTGACGAGGCCTCGGTGTTTTACCTTGTTGTCCTATGTTGTATCATGATGTGGTGTTCTGACACCAGGAATATATTTTTTGTTTATTTGAAATCTGGTTTAAGTTCAGTTCTGTTTACATGAAACTTCTTTACTACATGCTGAGGTTATATTTTGTTTTCAGGGGAGACTGCCTTACTACCCAGTACATAATACTTGTACTAACGTTTCTTTTTTCTAATAAGGAGGCTGAAACATCTTTATAATGTTTTTTTAGAACTTAAAATCTGCTGTGAGTTTCTATGGATTTAGAAAATAAAAGTTGCATTTTTGAAATCCTAGTAGTCATTTATTTTTGATGTTGGTAAGGTTGTTTTAGGACCATATCTGTGATCTCTGTGTCTTTGTATTATTCTTTGTCAGTAATAACTCCATCCATCCATCCATCCATTTTCTTCCGCTTATCCGGGGCCGGGTCGCGGGGGCAACAGTCTAAGCAGGGACCTCCAGACTTCCTTCACCCCGGACACTTCCTCCAGCTCCTCCGGGGGGACCCCAAGGCGTTCCCAGGCCAGCCGGGACACATAGTCCCTCCAGCGGGTCCTGGGTCTTCCCCGGGGCCTCCTCCCGGTGGGACATGCCCGGAACACCTCCCGAGGGAGGCGTCCAGGAGGCATCCGGAACAGATGCCCGAGCCACCTCAGCTGGCTCCTCTCCACGTGGAGAAGCAGCGGCTCTACTCCGAGCTCCTCCCGTGTGACCAAGCTCCTCACCCTATCTCTAAGGGTGCGCCCAGCCACTCTGCGGAGGAAACTCATTTCGGCCGCTTGTATCCGCGATCTCGTCCTTTCGGTCATTACCCAAAGCTCATGGCCATAGGTGAGGGTAGGAACGTAGATTGACCGGTAAATTGAGAGCTTCGCCTTTGGCTCAGCTCCCTCTTCACCACAACGGTCCGGTACAACGACCGCATCACTGCCGACGCTGCACCGATCCGCCTGTCAATCTCACGCTCCATCCTCCCCTCACTCGTGAACAAGACCCCGAGATACTTGAACTCCTCCACCTGAGGCAAGGACTCTCCACCCACCCAGAGAGGGCAAACCACCTTTTTCCGGTCGAGAACCATGGCCTCGGATTTGGAGGAGCTGATTTTCATCCCAGCCGCTTCACACTCGGCTGCGAACCGCCCCAGTGCACATTGGAGGTCCCGGTTTGATGAAGCCATCAGGACAACATCATCCGCAAACAGCAGAGATGAGATCCTGTGGTTCCCAAACCGGATCCCCTCCGGCCCCTGACTGCGCCTAGAAATTCTGTCCATAAATGTAATGAACAGAACCGGTGACAAAGGGCAGCCCTGGCGGAGTCCAACATGCACCGGAAACAGGTCCGACTTACTACCGGCAATGCGAACACAGCTCCTGCTCCGGTCATACAGGGACCGAACAGCCCTTAGCAAAGGGCCCCAAACCCCGTACTCCCAGAGCACCCTCCACAGGACCCCACGAGGGACACGGTCGAATGCCTTCTCCAGATCCACAAAGCACATGTGGACTGGTTGGGCAAACTCCCATGCACCCTCGAGCACCCGATGGAGAGTATAGAGCTGGTCCAGTGTTCCCCGGCCGGGACGAAAACCACACTGCTCCTCCTGAATCCGAGGTTCGACTATCGGTCGAATTCTCCTCTCCAGCACCCTGGAATAGACCTTACCGGGAAGGCTGAGGAGTGTGATTCCCCGATAGTTGGAACACACCCTCCGGTCCCCCTTCTTAAACAGAGGGACCACCACCCCGGTCTGCCAGTCCAGAGGTACTGTCCCCGACCGCCATGCGATGTTGCAGAGACGTGTCAGCCAAGACAGCCCTACAACATCCAGCGACTTGAGATACTCAGGACGGATCTCATCCACCCCCGGGGCCTTGCCACCGAGGAGCTTTCCAACCACCTCAGTGACTTCAGCCAGAGTGATGAGTGAGTCCGACCCCGAGTCCCCAGCCTCTGCTTCCTCCTCGGAAGACATGACGGCGGGATTGAGGAGATCCTCAAAGTATTCCTTCCACCGTCCGACAACATCCCCAGTCGAGGTCAACAGCTCCCCACCCCAACCGTAAACAGTGTTTGTGGAGCACTGCTTCCCCCTCCTGAGGCGCCGGACGGTTTGCCAGAATTTCTTTGAGGCCGTCCGATAGTCCTCCTCCATGGCCTCTCCGAACTCCTCCCAACTCCGAGTTTTTGCCTCTGCCACCGCCCGGGCTGCAGCACGCTTAGCCCGCCGGGTACCCGTCGGCTGCCTCCGGAGTCCCACGAGCCAACAAGGCCCGATAGGACTCCTTCTTCAGCCTGACGGCATCCCTTACTTCCGGTGTCCACCACCGGGTTCGGGGGATTGCCGCCGCGACAGGCACCACAGGCCTTACGACCACAGCTACGGGCGGCCGCATCGACAATAGAGGCCGAGAACAGAGCCCATTCGGACTCTATGTCCCCAGCCTCCCCCGGAATCTGGGAGAAGCTCTCCCGGAGGTGCGAGTTGAAGGTGCCCCTGACAGAGGGCTCTGCCAGACGTTCCCAACAGACCTTCACTACGCGCTTGGGCCTGCCAGGTCTTTCCGGCTTCCTCCCCTGCCAGCGGACCCAACTCACCACCAGGTGGTGATCGGTTGACAGCTCTGCCCCTCTCTTCACCCGAGTGTCCAAGACACGCGGCCGGAGGTCAGATGACATGACAACAAAGTCGATCATCGACCTCCGTCCTAGGGTGTCCTGGTGCCACGTGCACTGATGGACACCCTTGTGCTCGAACATGGTGTTCGTTATGGACAAACTGTGGCTAGCACAGAAGTCCAATAACAGAACACCACCCGGGTTCAGATCAGGGAGGCCGTTCCTCCCAATCACCCCTCTCCAGGTGTCACTGTCGTTGCCCACGTGGGCGTTGAAGTCCCCCAGGAGAACAACGGAGTCCCCGGTCGGTGCACTGTCCAGTACCCCTCCCAGGCACTCCAAGAAGGCCGGGTACTCTGCACTGCTGCTCCGGCCCGTAGGCCGACACAACAGTAAGAGACCTGTCCCTGACCCGAAGCCGCAGGGACGCCACCCACTCGTACACCGGGCTGACCTCCACCACCCAGCGGCTGAGCCGTGGGGCAATGAGTAGGCCCACACCGGCCCGCCGCCGTTCCCCGCAGGCAACGCCAGAGAAATGGAGAGTCCAGCCCCCTTCAAGGAGTTGGGTTCCAGAGCCCAGGCTGTGCGTGGAGGTGAGGCCAACTATATCTAGTCGATAGCGCTCAACCTCCCGCACGAGCTCAGGCTCCTTCCCCCCCAGCGAGGTGACATTCCATGTCCCCAGAGCTAGTCTCCATGTCCGGAGATCTGGTCGCCGAGGCCCCTGCCTTCGGCTGCCGCCCAGATCTCTCTGCACCCGGCCCTTATGGATCCTCCTGCGGGTGGTGGGTCCACGGGAGGACGGCCCCACGTCGCTCCTTCGGGCTGAGCCCGGCCGGGCCCCATGGGGAAAGGCCCGGCCACCAGGCGCTCGTTCGCGAGCTCCCACCCCAGGCCTGGCTCCAGGGTGGGGCCCCGGTGACGCCGATCCGGGCGACGTAACTGACCTCGATCTATTACTCATCATAAGGGCTTCTGAACCGCTCTTGGTCTGACCCGTCCCCCAGGACCTGTTTGCCTTGGGTGACCCTACCAGGGGCATAAAGCCCCCGACAACATAGCTCCCGGGATCATTCGGGCACTCAAACCCCTCCACCACGTTAAGGTGGCGGCTCAAGGAGGGGCAGTAATAACTCAGTATTCAAAATATTACTCCATTTTAATTACAAAAAGGGAAAATCGCAACTATTTATTGCAACTTTCACTTCCTCCCGCAACAAAATCCTTAAAAACACCGCAACTTTCATCGCAACTTTTTGGAAAAGCTCACGCAAATTCAGGCATTTTAGCCCGAAACAATCACAAAAAATGCCCACGAAATCCTGGATAATGAGTCTCTGATGTAACGGAAATTAGATACAGTAAACTGAATGTGATCTTATTGCTAACTTTTTGAATGTGTTTTGAAATTGAGATTTGAGTCTATGTATAATCCAAGATATTTGAATTCTATGACAACCTGTTACTTGTCCTGCAATTAAAATATCTGGCTTTACATGTGCCAAAATATTTCTTTGAGGGATAATTTTTTTCCCCATAATGTGTTTATTTATTTATTCCAATTTGCATAAACTTTTTTATTTATTTATTTATTTATCTAAAAAGGGACAACATCAAACATCAACATCAAAAAACACAGCCGAAGCACACACCACGCTGCGTAACAGGGGAACTCCCTTCCTGGTGCGTAACAGGGATTCCCCTGTCAGCGTGGTGTGTGCTTCAGCTGTGTTTTTCCGCACTGAAAAATAGTTCCCACCCAAAATGACCAAGTCAAGCTCTCCGTGTTGATTTGCACATTTATTTGCACTCGATATGAATGCGCACTACACAGAAAGTAATTGGGAAACGCATCGAGCAAATTAATTCCTTTTGGCCGAAATCTTTCTCTGGCGACGTTAGACTCCAGTCTAAGGCGGAGGAGCTGCAGATACCGCGGCGGTCAGTGGCGACAGACTCGGACAATGGCTGGGTGAGCAGGAAAATGCTTTCCACCACTTATTTTAGTCTCTGGACTGTGGGGAGATGCCCAAGTTTGACCTGGGGGTGGCATATCCCTTTAAAGGCAAATTAACGTTTTTTTCTCTCCATTGCATTTATATAGCGCCTTTCATGACATGCCTTGTCATCCCAAAGCGCTCCATAGTTCACCATTCATTCACTCCACACTTGGTGGTGGTAAGCTACCTTCTGTAGCCACAGCTGCCCTGGGGCAGACTGACGGAAGCGAGGCTGCCAATCTGCGCCATCGGCCCCTCCGACCACCTCCAACACTCACGCACCCTCCACTTTCATACTAGGCAATGTGGGTGAAGTGTCTTGCCTAAGGACACAGCGACAGTTTTTTGCAACTGACGCCCCCCTGTGGCACCTGGAATTCCCAGCGGTCTCCCATCCAAGTACTAACCAGGCCCTGCCTTGCTGAGCTTCTGAGATCTGACGGGATCAGGCTTTGACAGGCTATCTGAGCCTTCTTTCGGCAATAAAACAAGTAGTTAACACCGCTCTGAACTTTACTTTTCTGTTGCGATATCGGGTTTCAGGCCGTTTTGGAATCTACTAAAAGTCTACCCTGGCACAGCGATCTTCTGTGATTTGAAAAGTGCTAAAGTTTGTGTTATTTGGACACCGCAAAGTAATGCCCCGAGCACTCACGCTAACGGATACGGGATCATTAGTAGAACAGAACAGCTCAACATAAGTTCTGCTCCAATTGACACCAAACTGCTATGGGTGAGTAAAACTACTTGTTTTATTGCCGAAAGAAGGCTCAGATTGTAAAAAAAAAACGTTAATTTGCCTTTAAGAGTAGAATGGCTTGATCAACATCTGCTGTAGAAACAGGGCTTGGCTTCAGTGGAGGTTCAGCTGATGCTGTAGTGGGTGTAGAAGTGACAACTGTATCACTTACAGGGAAACATTTGGCCATCATTTTAACTGAATTGACAAAATAGTTATTAAGTGTTTGTGCCACATCAGATGGATTCTGCAAGAGCACATTATTTTATTGTAGGTGAATGTTATTATGGGTGGAAGATTTTTTTTACCTGTTACCTTATTTATCTGTGCCCATATGGCTTTAGAATTTCCACGGCAATTATTAATAATCGTTATAAAGAAATCCGCTCTTGCTTTTCTCAATTGTCTTACGACTTTGTTCCGCAGCATTGTGAATTTTTGTCTATCAGTTAATTTAGACTTATTTACAGTTTTAAGTGCCATGTCACAGTATATGGAGAGTGTCTAAGGTCATTTTATCACTGTCTTCTGCAAAACTAGTCCTGCTGGAACATCTCTTATCACTGTACGTGCTTTTCCTTACCTTATGGTATCTGCTTTTTCTACCAGTGCTGGTACTAGTATTCAGGTCCTGTGTCCGTAACTATGGTTACTTGTCTCTAAGTAAAAAAGAAAGAAGTGATCATAACAGATAAGAATTACCATGGGAAAATGGAAGTGATTTTTCTTTACTCATGTTATTATGTACAGATGTAATGGGGGTGGGGTTAAATAAGTTTTCTTTCCCCCACTTCCTTCTTGGACATTACAATTTTGATCGTTCTTTTGTATATTTGTACTACCTTTTTTCATTTGACTTTGATATTGTACAGATTGAGAATCCTGAAAAATAAAAAGTAAACCAAAAAAATAAAAAAAAGTCTGTTTCATAGTCAAATCAATAGTTTTATATTGTCATCAATCCAAGGGAAATATGACTTTTTACTTTTTTGTTTTAATCCTGACAGTGAATTCACTGATTTTTGCTTGTAGACACAGTGAACTTTTGACTGCTCATTTCCAGTTGATCATCCAAAAGAAGAGTGTCCCAGTCTGTATTTCTTATTGCTGTACTGAACTCCTCTTGTTTTCTTTTTGGAATGCCTGTAAATTCCTTTAGTCCAGAGTGATTGGAGAATCGTTTTTTACTTAGTTTTCATGTCACAAGAACCATATTGTGATCTGATGGTCCAGTCAACATATTATATGTTTTTGTAATCCTCTCTGGGCAGTTAGAAATATCAGATCGATTTGAGTGCTTGAATTATTTGTTATCCTTGTTGGACCTTTTATCATTTGCCCATCCATTAGTTGTTGTAGGTTTTTCCGTGTTTTATTGTCTTCCCAATTTAAAATAAAATCCCCCATCACAATGACCTCCCTTTTTAAAATTGCATTGTTTTAAAATGTCCTTAAATTTATCATAAAAATCTGCATTTTCTGATGGTGGGCAGTATACAACTATGATTGACAATGACATCCTGGAAGAAAGGGCAATATTTAATCCTATGCATTCTAAATTGTTTGGGTTTTCCCATTGTATCTCACTGCAGACTATAACCGTTTCCCAGTTCAGAGAGTGCACGGTTCGGTGCGTGGTTGGAAGGGCATGTGCGTCATATCCGGTGCGACAACCGCTGTCCCATTTCGTTTTTGTCCCCTGCACAGTTAAGACGCGGTCCGAACAGCGCAGTCGTTTCCATGGAAATTGGGCCGTGGACTAAGCGTGCAAACATGCACGGTTCAGACACTCAAAAGCCCCAGCATGCACAGCGCGGCAGGATATATGACTACAAAGATGGCGACATCGCCATGTGACAGTTGCGACTTCACTATAAAATATACGTACTGGTTCACCTCACCTACAACTATGCTACATGAAACTCTTCATAAACTACGCTAAACATGTGTGACGGTAGCCGTAACGGCATAGTTCACAGCACCTGTATTACCGTTCACATGCTTTTCCCCCTGACACTTCTATATTTCCTTTGCTGTTGTGATGCTGGATATTCTACAGTGTCGCCATGTCCCAATTCCAAGTATTACTAGTCGCAATAGAATCATATTTTTGTCTTTAGGGAACAAGGAGCAGACCACCCGGCTCATTGAGCTGAGGCGGGATCTGTTCCATTTCGCAGACGGCCATGTGACTGCACTCAGGGCTGAGCGAGTATGCACCGCCTCGACTGCAGACTGAGACCACACTCCGAACCGTGCACTCTCTGAATTGAGAAACGGCTTATGTTCTTTTTTTAAATATCTTACAAGGTACATAATATTATTACATGTCCAACCGATGGACTTCTGACTTCTGATGTTCTGTCGCACATAAATCATGACCCCGCCCCCTTTGATATCCACTCTTTTCTATAGGTTACACAGGGCTCTCAAGTTTTGAACGGGGTCGTGCGTGTGACTGTAATTTCCGAGGACCGGGGGGGGGGGCGCTTGAATTGCGTGAGAAATGCCGTGTGAGCGTGTGAACACGTCGAATTGCGTGTTGAGAGCCCTGTTTGTCTAAAGAGCAAACTTAAACTACAAACCAACTAATGAGAGTTCTATAAATGAAGTTATTACCTGATGGTTCTCAGTTTGTTTTATCATCACCGCACTTTGTCAGTGCACGCTGAGAGGGGCGGGGAGAAGGGACTGGGGCGGGGGGGAGTGGGACATTTTTAATGGATTCATGTAAGAGTCTGGTTAATGCACCGGGCCCGCGTCTCACCGCGTCTCACCATGTCTCACCATGGGCAGTTCGGCTCTGGGCCGCGCGTATTCCGCGCGTAAGCCGTCGGGGGGGACACGTTACGCACAGACGGAGACACGGGGACCGGAGTCGGTGCGTCTCAGAGGAGACGTGGCACCGGGACTGAGGCTCAGGACGTGCCTGGGGGATGGCGCGTCAGCCCCGGCCTCCGCTCGGACCGCACGGTCGGGAGCAGACGCGCCGTCCGCCCCTCCCCCTGCTCCCCCGGAGCTCCCCCGGAGCAGGGGGAGGGGGCGGCGCTGAAAACGCGTGGAGCCTGCATAAACTAAGCCACACAGACCGATTTTCTGGGCACAAAAAAAAATAAATTAAAAAAAATAACACAAATCAGCGTGAGAAATGCCATGTGTGGCGTGTGCGCGTGTGAACACGTCGAATTGCGTGTGTCACACTCTCAATGCGTGAGCCTTGAGAGCCCTGGAACCCGGAACCAAAACTGCCGCCGAGGGGGAGTTTTTATCCAACCATGTCTCTGATAAACAAAGATAGTCCATGTTTGATTCATTTATCATGTGTCTGATTTGATCAGTTTTTGGTTTTAGCCAAGCAGTCCTTTTGGCTTTGCTTTTGGATCCCATATTATTCGTGCATTATTCACAGTGAACTATCTTCCACTTCCGGTTCATCCGTATCGCTTTATTTACTCATAAGTTCTTAACCTTGGTCGCATCACGTGTGAGTGCTCGCCTTTGCATCGCCGAGAGGAGCCGAGACCCGCCGCAACACCGCCCGGGCTGGAGGCAGCGTGGATCCCCGCCGCAGCACGTCTCTCCTCTGGAACTCTCGGACCACCAGGACCCACGCTCCATGAACGAGCAGCACCAACAACCGCGGCGTCGGGGCAGGGAGCGTAGGCGAGGGACTGAGATGAGCAGCCACAGAGGAGCCACTGTCCTCCATGTGTCCTCCATGTGTCCTCCATGTGTCCTCCATGTGTCCTCCATGTGTCCTCCATGTGCCCCGCGCTGGCACCAAAGCCAATCCACGACACATGCGAGGGGCCCGGGGCCACGCCACAGGTATGCTCTTCGGGAAAGAGATGAGTTGTTCCCGTTCCCCCGGGCACTGATGAATGTCACCGACAAAAGCAGGCAAAGGCATATAATCATGGCGTTAACTGTCCGTTTCTTGCACGATTTCTTCCTTTGTCGGTATTGATAAACTGTGAAACTGACCGAGTATATTCTCTGTATCCGATAACGCCATTTACGGTGTTTGTTTGTTTGTGCCAATGCATCTCGGTATCAAAAGTGTTGAAAAGGCTTTTGTGAGTAAGGTCGTGTATACTTCAACATCAGTGTGTAGAATATCACAGCAGCCAGCGCTCCCGAGCTGCCTGCCACCCTCATTTTGACATGGTTTAAAGATAAATGCTTTTCCTTCTATAATCTCCCTCTTCAATAAAATGTTTTACGTTTTGAGATCGAATGGGCGGCTCACTTTACCTTGGCTCAACACAGCCCAGTGTCCCCTGACTTGAGGCTAACGCGCTAGCGGGCTAACACACTGTAAACTCTGAGGGTTTGTTTACAGGTGCTTCAGGTACACACAATAAGCTGAGAACGAGATGGGTGCTCTTGAACAACTGTTTTTTAAATCCAACACTTTTTCACTTCCGTTTCTTAGCAACCACATTTACCAGTCATGTGATGCCCACATCCAATCATCAACCCCTAACATCAATAAAATCCTACCACACCCAAATATCTATGAACTATTGGAACTATTAAAATAAAAGAACTATGAATTTATAAACTCTAAGTAATATTAAGAATCTCCAAATATTAAATGCCGCAGTTTACAGCGCTAACGTGCTAACAGGCTAACAGGCTAACCCGGCAGCTGCAGATGGCACGTGCAGCTTTACTCGCGGACAGCAGACAAACAGCGGAGTAAGTCTTGAACATTTTATAACCTACTATTAGTAATTGTGTGTGGTGTGTGTCAATGTTTTTGAGAGTTTAGCCCGGATTTTTAAATAAAACCATAGAAGTTATTGTTTAGGGCGACTTTAAAAATATTAGAAGATCGACTGCTGTGGTAAAATACTTGAGTTAATGAATTTTCATCTGAAAGTGAGAAAACTAGAAATGGGTAGCAGGTAGCATTAGCAGAGCTAACACCGTTAGCATGAACACGCACATGTGGCCTTCCCAAATGTTCTTGAAATAGCAGGTCAATTACAATTATTGTACGGCACAGTTTGTAAACGTTGTCTAGTGGCACTGTTTTGTGCCACTGTTTTTGAGTCCTATACATTTAAACATGTTTGAGCATCTGAAGCACCAAGAAGTGCTTTTGAGGCTTTGGGGAGAGTTTTGACATACTTCAGAATTTTACAGTTAAGGATTGATGCTTCATGAAACATCATTTCTTACACATGAGTTCTTGTCCAACAAATATCTGCAGCGTTTTAAGTATAGTGTATAATTTATAGCGAGCCATGTACCACAATAACATTAACTTTTCTTTCCAGTAATGTCTGAGCAAAAAGATGGGATGAAGCAGAAAAATGGGAAATCTGATGTAAGTAGGGATGGGAATTGAGAACCGGTTCCTGTTGAGAACCGGTTAAGTTACGTGACGTAATACGTGCATTGCAGTAGTAAACATGGCACCACCACTCGGTTTAAGCGGTCCAAAGTTTGGCTGCATTTTAGTAAAAAAGATGGCAACAGGGCAACGTGCAATCACTGCAAAGTTGAAATAACGACGGGAGGGAACACGACGGACATGCAAAAACATTTGCGCACACAACATGCAATATTTTTAAGTGTCATGTTTTTAACACGCTTCGGACTGATGAATCGCAACCCAGCAGCTGCAGTAGCCAAGCTATGACCACCTTTGTGGTTACTACGGAACGTATCTCAGGTAAGTTAAGTAGCTAACCCACTGCCTATGTGCGATACATGCGATGTGCTTCTTTGCAAACGTAAAAGTTAACATTTAAATGCATGCCTTCTGCGTTGCATTTAGAAGATGACTGTGACGAGAGAGTGAGTCTGGCTGGCTCAGAGGCTGGCAGCACTCGCTCCAGTTCACTGCCTCTAGCTTCTCCTTTCGTCGAGGCAGGGAAAAGTAAAATGCCCCAGGGCCAAGATAGATGAATGTCACCGAGCAGTTTTTAGTTTTTAGTTTAGTTTATTAAGGACCGTGTGCAGTTTCATTAAAAAGATGTCTGCACCAGATTTAGCTCAAAGCAGTCACTAAGTTTGTTGTGAAGGGCTTGCACCATTTGCTAGAGTAGATGCCAATGAATTTCGGTCGGTGAATGTACTCAGTTATGCCAAGTCAGAATGTCTAAATTGAATAGTTCCTCCACGTTAACCTGATGCTTCACTCATTCATTCCCATTATATATTTTCTAGGGAGATGACAAAGATTCTCAACCCAAAGTACAAAGCCCCAAACAGAGACAGCTTGACTAACCATTTGATCCCTGCTTGGTATGCTGTCGAAAAGGGAAATCTGATCTCGGAACTGAAACGTATCAACAGCAGCCATCACTGCTGATGGATGGACAAGTTTCAGTCAAGATCATTATCTCACAGTCTGCATTATGTAAGAAATGGCCAGGCTAAGGAAAAGGTGCTTAAAACCAAAGCAGTGTACCAAGTTCAGACAGGCACAGCTGTTGCGGAAGAGATTGATGACATCCTCAAGGAATATGGTGTCAGGGGAAGGGTTGTGGCAGCTACTATCGACAATGCAACAAACATGGATGTAGATATCAAAAAGCTGCAAAATGTGAAATTTCTATGCTTTGCTCATGCGCTGAACCTTGGAGCACAGAAGCTGTATAATTGCACTGCGATTTCCAACTGGGCAGCAAGAGTTCGTGCAGTCATTGTTTGGATGAAAAGGTCCCACATGGCAAAAGTGGTACTCAAAGAGAAACAAGACTTACTCAGTAAGATACTCTCATTACATTGCAAGCAATATTTGTACATGAAAATACAGATACGTAGGTTTGTGTACATGTAAATTATTATATGATGATATTAAATTCAGAATATAACACAACAGATACAACCCTCAGAGCTGCCCAAGCACATATGCTCCTTCTGGATGTAAAGACCAGATGGAATTCTCTGTATTTGATGATGGAGAGATTCGGCGAGCAGTTTCCTGCTATCCAGGCTGCAGCCATAGACCCACGGATAAGAAAGCCCATGGAGAAGGAAAGGTGATAGATATTCTTTAAAAATGATAATGTGGCTTATTTTAAACTTGGACTGGTTGTGGTGTTGTTTATTTATACAACATAACATCTTTCGTTGTTTTGTTTATAATGCAGGCTGGCCACAATAGGCAATGAGGACTTCAGAAAAGCAAAGGAGTTTGTGCTGCTTATGCGTAAGCATTACACCTCTACACTGGCAGTGTCCAGCGACAAAAGCCCGACCTGTCGTGAGATTTTTCCCATTTTGCAGAAGCTGGAGCAACACTATACTGTGCAGGAAGGTGACTCTGCCTTCACAAGGAGCATCAAGGAGAACATTTGGAATGATCTTTCCAAACACTACCAGGTACAATTGATTATTTCTCATCAATAAAATGACAGCAGTAAATACTTCAGGATAGTCTAATGTCATCCTGTCCTCATTTCTCAGGTCCTCTCTTTTGAAATTTAAGGGAACTGATATCCAGAGATTCCTGGAGGAGGCTGCCATTTTGGACCCCAGATTCAAATCCAAAGTGAATAATGATGAGGTCTGGGACAGGATCAGGGAAGCTGCAATCACTGCAAACACAGTGGCAGTAACGGATATTTGATATAGGTATTTGAATTTGTCTATGTCTTTTGATTGTAGCACATTTCCATTGTGAGAGTGAGACCTTCATCTGAGTGAGACCTTTCATTCATGGCTCCGTATTAAGATGAGACTTAATTGATCTCACACAGGAGAAATTTACTAAGAGTATTAAGAGTTATTTGTGTCTTTACGTCACTTCTCAAGCTCCTGGAGCAAGGAGAGACACAGTGGGAAGGCTGCAAAGATGGAGAGGAGGAAGAATTAGAGGAAGACTATGCAAGGATAACTCATTTATGATAAAAGGAGAAATTCACTTTGTCAACTGGACAAAGTTTATTTGGTCGAAAACGTTTCGCCGCTCATCAGAGTGGCTTCGTCAGTTCTGGTTAGAGTGCTGGTTAGACACTTCACATAACTCATTTATTTGTGATGACCATTGGATGATGTGATGTCATGAATTGAGTGAGATAATTTTTTCATTTAGTTTCAGGCGCTGCCCCCACAAGTAAAGCAGAAAAAGACAGCCTTGGAGGAACTCTTTGAAGAGGAAGACGACGAGCTGCAGTCATTTCAACAATCGCAGCCTCTTCTTTCCCTGCCCCAGAGAGTGGATCAGGAGATCCAACTGTACAGAAGCCTGCCCTCCATCCCCTGCGAGGACAATGCCATCATGTGGTGGTGGAACAGGAGAGATACTCTGCCCCTGCGGTCTGGACTGGCTGAACGCTTTCTGTGTGTGCAGGCTTCCTCCTGCTGGAGACACAATAAGTCCAGAAAGATCACGTATCCTTCCTGAAAAAGCAGACATGCTTATTTCTCTGCAAAAGAATTGTTAATTTTTCATATTAGTGGCAGATTTGAACTGTTGAACTGTTTGTTCTGTTTCATTGTACTTGACAATATTTGTCTGACTTTTTTTAATTATGTTTTTGAGTGCTCAGTCAGCTCACATCCTTTTAAAAAAAACATTTTTTTATTTCTGTTTGAAAAATGTGTGCGTAGAAATCTTACACATTCTTGTGTATTTGCACAGTTAAATATTGCCAGTTACACAGAATCTAGTCAGTGCCTCTTTTGACCTCCCTCTTGAGTTTGTAAAATCGTAATAACTTCCAAGTAAAAAAAACTTTGTGCTAATCAAACAGTTTGTTTTCCTTTTTCCCCCAAATTAGAATCGATAAGAGAATTGATGAAGAATCGAATTGTTAAGCAGTATCGATAATGGAATCGGCATCGTAAAAATCTGATCAATTCCCATCCCTAGAGGTAAGCTGTCTTAAGTCTTCAAAAACACTTACAGTACCATTTCGCTTTATTTTATTTGTGTATGTCGGAATAAATTGTTTTAATTTACTCATACTCATAAAACATTCAGCAGCGAACATGTTGAAGACATATTTTTCTCTTTTTAGTCACAAATTAGACATTTGAAGCATCTCCAGAAATTAAAAGATCATATTGAGTGTGAGAACCGGCACATGCATTGGCTCGCCAAATCAGCACATGATGAGAAAGGGAGAACTTTGCACTTTCAGCCTTGGCTCCAGACTGTGCCGGTTAGTCGTCAAAGATTTGTCAAAGTCTGAAATGGTCTTACTCTTACTTTCCTCTTTTTTCTGATTCATCATAATGTGTCATAATTGACTGTATGTTGAAAGATCTATTCATTTCTACTGCAAGTCTTTGCCTGTTTCTTAAAGCTTGACGGGATGCATCTTGGATTTGAGGACTATACTTTAAAATGCAGTGAAGAGGCAGGAGGTTGTTCCTGACACCACAGATACAGATGATGAGCCACAACCAAAAACAAGCAGAAAGAACACTGACTGTACCAAAATGGAAGAAGAAAAGAGTCAATAGAGCAAAGACCTCAACACACAAGACACTGGACACATCTGAAGTAAGTGTTACTATACTCAACAAAAATATAAACGCAACACTTTTGTTTTTGCTCCCATTTTTCCTGAGATGGACCCAAAGATCCAAAATTCACTCCAGATACACAACACTACCATTTCTGTCAAACATTGTTCACAAATCTGTCCAAATGTGTGACAGCGAGCACCTCTGCCCCGCCGAGACAATCCACCCCACCTCACAGGTGCGCCACATCAAGATGCTGATCCGACATCATGACCAGTGCACAGGTGCGCCCCAGACTGCCCACAATAAAAGGCCACCCCGAAATGTGCATTTTTTTTGCTTTATTGGGGGTCTGGGGACTCAGAACCAGTCAGTATCTGGTGTGACCACCATTTGCCTCATGCAGTGCAACACATCTTCTTCACATAGAGTTTATCAGATTGTCAATTGTGGCCTGTGGAATGTTGGTCCACTCCTCTTCAATGGCTGTGCGAAGTTGCTGGATATTAGTGGGAGCTGGTGCACGCTGTCGTATACGCCGGTCAAGCACATCCCAAACATGCTCAATGGGTGACATGTCCGGTGAGTATGCTGGCCATGCAAGAACTGGGACATTTTCAGCTTCCAAGAATTGTGTACAGATCCTTGCAACATGGGGCCGTGCATTATCTTGCTGAAACATGAGGTGATGTTCACGGATGTATGGCACAACAATGGGCCTCAGGATCTCATCACGGTATCTCTGTGCATTCAAAATGCCATCGATAAAATGCACCTGTGTTCTTCGTCCATAACAGCCTTTGAAGAGGAGTGGACCAACATTCCACAGGCCACAATTGACAATCTGATAAACTCTATGCGAAGAAGATGTGTTGCACTGCATGAGGCAAATGGTGGTCACACCAGATACTGACTGGTTCTGAGTCCCCAGACCCCCAATAAAGCAAAAAAATGCACATTTCGGGGTGGCCTTTTATTGTGGGCAGTCTGGGGCGCACCTGTGCACTGGTCATGATGTCGGATCGGCATCTTGATGTGGCGCACCTGTGAGGTGGGGTGGATTGTCTCGGCGGGGCAGAGGTGCTCGCTGTCACACATTTGGACAGATTTGTGAACAATGTTTGAGAGAAATGGTAGTGTTGTGTATCTGGAGTGAATTTTGGATCTTTGGGTCCATCTCAGGAAAAATGGGAGCAAAAACAAAAGTGTTGCGTTTATATTTTTGTTGAGTGTATATTAGTATTGGGCTATAATTAGTCCTGGTTTAGGCTACGTTTAGTCCTGGTTTAGGTCACGTTTAGTCCTGGTTTAGGCCACGTTTAGTCCTGGTTTAGGCCACGCTTAGTCCTGGCTTAGATCTACTGTTTGTGAAAACACATTCCTACTTAGGGCTTTACCTCTGCTTTCAGCTTGACCGACAAAAATTAGAAAATATGACAAGCTCTGGAAGCCAAGACAAATATGTCCCTGACAAGGAAGACACAAGATACACATGATGAGCCACAAGCAAAGAGGGAACCCTGACTGGACCCAAACGGAAGAAAGAAAAGGAATCAGACACACTTTTATTTCCAGACACATCTGAAGTTGGTGTAATGACATTGGAGAAAAAAAAAAAGATGGCAGTAGAATATACAAAAAAGTTCTGTTGCTCAAAATCGGTCATTTGAAGTCAATGCATAAAGATGTATTGGAAGTACTAAAAGCCTTCTCAAGTCCTAAAGGCTCAGAAGAAAGAAAATTTCAGCTGTCTTTGCTTTTAAATAAAGGCAATCGGGCCCACAATAACATAGTTATAAAGGGTGGTAAAGGCACTGTCATACCACGAAGACAGCTCAGTCTTCCTGCTAAAGATTCTGTCCACTGTATCAACTGTCAGAGATACTATAAAAAACAAACTTTATGGAGACACATGAAGAGATGCTACTTGAGCCAAAAAGTGCAAGGACTTAAAAGGAATGTCGAGAGTTCAAGCTCTTTCTAAATATGCAGAGCCAGTTCCAGCAAATTTTGGAAATGTAATTAAAGTTGTTAAAAATGTGGCAGGGATAAATGATGAAACAAGCACATTCAAGACACTATCACTGGCACTCAAATCTGGCCATAACCTAAAAAAAATAGCAAGCATTATTGAATGTGAGGCCATGGTGGAAGGAAAGGAAGAGCTTGTGAATAATACCCGTGTTTTCAAGAAGTTATGCCACACAAAATGGAATGAATGTATATCATCCCAAGCCCTTAGGACCTTGCATGAAGCAAAATGGAATTCTCCCCAACTTCTTCCAGTAACAGATGATGTTCTCAAAATGCATAAAGAACTTGACTTGAAAAGGGAGGAGCTTCAGGCGAAACTTGAAAACCAGCCAAGCAAACAGACCTGGGGAGACCTCTCAAAACTGACACTTTGGGAAGTCATTCTTTTTAATCGTCGTAGGGAAGGAGAAGTGTCTAAAATGTCTCTTGATGTTTTTAAACTGAGATACAACTTCATCCAACCCGGATGAACTTTGTCATTATTTTCAGCGAGTGGAAATTAGAGGAAAACGTGGCAGGAAGGTTGCCATTCTGCTTACCCCTAACATGGTTAGGTCCATGGAACTAATGGTAAAAAGCTGCCAAAAATGTGAGGTCTTCGATGATAATCCATACATGTTTGCCAGACCCCAAGTGCTCACTCATTTCAGAGGGTCCGATGTTATTAGACAAGTGGCTTTAAGATGTGGGGCAGAAAATCCAGCAGCGCTATCATCCACTAAACAACAAAAACATGTGGCCACAATGTCAG
The DNA here is from genome assembly GCA_036785185.1 of Paratrypauchen microcephalus. Taxonomy (NCBI): domain Eukaryota; kingdom Metazoa; phylum Chordata; class Actinopteri; order Gobiiformes; family Gobiidae; genus Paratrypauchen; species Paratrypauchen microcephalus. The sequence continues at coordinate 736,096 of JAVJIX010000214.1, forward strand.
AAGATTTGAACATGAAGGACAATGAAATGGATGATCTAGCAGACTTTTTGGGTCATGGTATTAGGGTTCATAGAGAATATTACAGACTGCCTGAGGGAACACAGTTGGCTGTGTGTGCGCTCTCCTGAAGTCTACAACAATCTTCTTTGTCTTCTCCACGTTCAGGGAGAGTTTGTTACTGCACCACTTGACCAGGTGGCTCACCTCGCTCCTATAGTGAGTCTCATCGTCGTCACTGATACGAACACAGTTGTATCATCTGCAAACTTGATGAAGAGGTTGGAGCTGTGTGACGGTGTGCAGTCGTGGGTCAGCAGAGTGAAGAGGAGGGGGCTCAGCACACATCCTTAGGGAGCCCCCGTGTTCAGTGTGATGGTGCTGGAGGTGTTGCTGCCGACCCGTACTGCCTGCGGTCTTCCTGTCAGGAAATCCAGCAGCCAGTTGCACATGGAGGTGTTGATCTCCAGCTTGTCTAGTTTGAGTCTGAGTTGCTGGGGACGATTGTGTTGAAGCTGAACTGAAGTCAGTGAACAGCATTCTAACATACGAGTCTCTGCTGTCCAGGTGTGTGAGGAGTGACTGGAGGGCTGTTGAGATTGCATCATCGGTCGAGCGGTTAGACCGGTATGCAAATTGAAATGGGTCCAGGGTGGAGGGGAGAGATGTCTTGATGTGTTGCATGACTAGCCGTTCGAAGAAGTATTTCATGAGGATGGGGTTGAGCGGACGGTAGTCGTTAAGGCTGGATGGAGACGACTTCTTCGGCACGGGGATGATGGTCGAGGTTTTGAGGCATGTGGGGGGTGACAGTCTGGCTCAGAGATGTGTTGAAGATGTCCGTAAATACCTCTCTGAGTTCCGCAGCACAGTCTCTCCATACGCGACCAGGAATGTTGTCCAGTCCCGGAGCTTTGCGTGCGTTGATCCTGCTGAGGGATCTCCTCATGCTGTCAGGGTCAGGGACAGGGTCAGCACCTGGTCACGGGGACGGGGTGGAGTCTTCTGTGCTGTTGTGTGCCTCAAAGCCAGCAAATAACTTGTTTATCTCATTTGGCAGGGAGGTGGAGCTGTCAGCAGTCTGTGACGTTGGCTTGTAGTCCGTTATGGTCCGTATCGCCTGCCACAGACTCGGCGTGTCTCTGCTGTCGTGGAAGTGCTGTGTGATCTTCCTAGAGTATTGTCTCTTAGCCTCCCTGATGCTATGTGACAGGTTTGCCCTCGCTGTCCTTAGGCCCACCTCGTCTCCAGCTCTGAAGGCAGCGTTCCTTACCCTTAGCAGCCTGTAGACCTCCCCTGTGAGCCATGGCTTCTGGATGGCCCGAACAGTGATGGTCCTGGTGTCTGTGACCTCATCAGTGCACTTTGAGATGTCGGCAGTGACAGTCTCTGTATATTCCTGTAGATTTATGGTGTTGTCGTGGGTGGCGGCCTGTTTGAATATCTCCCAGTCTGTGGTGGAGAAGCAGGACCCTCTGGCCACACTCGTACCTGCTTCTGAACTGGTTTGGTGGTTTTGACCAGTGGCCTGTATGCTGCATTAGCAAGACAGTGATGTGGTCAGAGGCGCCCAGGTGGGGGAGGGGAGGGCTTTGTAGTCTCCCCTCCGGGTCGTGTAAACACTAAGATGTTGTTTTCCCTTGTAGGAAAGTTGATGTGGTTCTGTAATTTGGGAAACACTGACTTTGGGTCTGTGTGGTTGAAATCGCCCGCCAGATCAAGAAAATCATCTGGATGGGCAGTTTGCTGCTCAGTCACGTGCTGGTACAGTTCATTAAGTGCCTCGCTCCTGTTGTTGTTATTGGAGCTAGGAGGGATAATAACAACAGGAGCGAGGCACTTAATGAACAACTTCAAGATTCAAGATTCAAGATTGTTTATTTGTCATATGCAGAATCAACACGAGGTCAACAATGCAATGAAATGCTTAGGATCAGAAGAACCGTTGACTCGCTAAGATAGTCAGAAGTACTAATAACATGCAATAATAGTACATGGTAAAAAAAGTGTTGCAAAGTGCAGGGGAAGAAGTAAACAATATAATAAACAATATAATAAACAATATAATAAACAATATAATAAAATATGTAATAAAATGTAATAAAATAAAAAAGCAAGGTACAATGTACAAGGTGCAAGTAGGGTTAAATCAAGATCAAATAAGGTGTAAGTATTTCACAGATTGCACATAATATGGTGTGGTGTAGGTGTTGCATGTGGATTTCGTATTGCACATAGTATGGTATAAATATTGCACATAGGTTATTGCACTGATTATTGCACAGGTAACAGTAGTTTACAGTGAGGTAGTGACAGACATGATATAGTCATATAGAGCAGCAGCAGTAAACATAATTATGCATAATGAAAGGTAGTTTAGTGCAGTATTATTGAGAGTTCAGTGTTATTTAGAGTATTACCCAGAGTTCAGTAGTCTGACAGCTTGGGGGTAATATCTGTCTTTGAGTGTTTTTGTGCGTGCTGCAGGCTCCTGTATCGTCTACCAGAGGGTAGCAGACGGAAGAGTCCTTGTGCCGGATGAGTATGGTCCTTAGTGATGCTGCGTGCTTTACGCAGACCCCTGCTGTGGTAAATGTCCAGGATGGAGGGGAGACTGCTGCCAGTGATGTCCTCTGCCGCTCGCACTACCCTCTGTAGTGCTTTGCGGCTCTGAGCCGCAAAGCACTACTTAATGAACATGAAAGCTGTCAGAACATTCCAAACCAAAATAACTGTTCTGTGAATACCTGATAAACAACACAACTACTTCCCAAAACTAAAGAACATCATCACAAGAGACCCATCCATGCAGCAGCACTTTTTTGGGAGTGAACACAAGAACTTTAAACTCATTAAAAACCCTTCCCATGTGAACTTTGGTCAGTCAGTGCAGTTAACTGATCTCTGACTGCTTCATGATCTCTTTTTGTATGCATTCTTACTGAGTGCCATTTTTTTTATGGGATTTGTATTGTTCAGTGATGAGTGGACAGCACATTGTAAAAAGTATATAAATAAAGATTTATTGTTATGTGCTCAAGGTCCGATCAGTTCTGCAATTACAGTGGTCCCTCGCTCTATCGCGGTTCACTTTCCGCGGCCTCGCTGTTTCGCGGATTTTTTTTTTTTTAATAGTGTATCAGCGGAGACATGAGTCTGAGACCGGGACTAGACCGGGACTAGACCGGGACTAGACCGGAACTAGACCAGGACTAGACCAGGACTAGACCAGGACTAGACCAGGTCTAAACCTGGGATCGTCATGCAGGGTGGTAGGGACAGAGTCTATGATGTCCTTCACGAGAGCGCCTGGGTGACAGGAGGTGTGGCCTTTGTTTACTTGCACGAGCCGGACCATGGAAGAGCCAAGAATCAACGGCCGGGGGAGCCGCATTTGAGGGAGCCGCGGGGGGGCACTCGCGCCCAGAGAGGGGACAGTGGGTCTTCCCCCCTCACGCCTAGTGGACGAACCCGACCCCGTTCTAGAGAGCAGTGGAGTATTGGCGACGCATTGATAGCCATGCCCCGAACTCCGGGGCGGTCTGATTTTGGAGCCAGGGTGAAATGCAACCAACCCTTGTGAGCGCGGGTTAGTGGGGGAAAATCCTCATGGTCCAGGATATTGAATTTATTTGACAAAGCTACTGGAGTAGAGCTGATCGGGGCTTTAGACCTAGCCCCTCGCTGAAGTGTTCGTACCTGTTCGGGTGGTGAGGGCTGGTGCTCACAGGCGTCTTCGGAGCAGTGAACCGTGTCAGCCAGTTCGGCACTGTTAGCGGTGGCTTGGGTCTTGCCCAAAATGATATCCAGGTCGCTTTCTACTCGACTTTCGCACATGGCATGGATAAGTTGTTCCAAAACAACGCATATCCATGTGCACGTGTGCACATGGATATGCGCACCCCCCCCCCCCATGCTTCACTATTAATACATTTTGTTGAAAATCTACGAAAGTTTGAGTGTTTAAACTAGAGAGAAATGTGAGAAAATGTTAATTCCATTCTGAGTAAAGTGTATAATGTGTGTGGTGAGGCGTTTACAGCCTTAAAACATGTGTAGTAATTGTAAAATATAAAGTTGTCCTACTTCGCGGATTTCACGTATTGCGGGTTATTTCTGGAACCTAACCCCCGCGATAAACGAGGGATTACTGTATTCAAATAGCCACAAATAAATCTAGGCGTGTCTGGAGAAACGGAGCTCACCTCTGTGATTAGATGAGATGCAAAGGAAACATTCACTTGCAGATGTGTGTAAATCAGGGTGAAGAAGAGCAAGTAAAAGGGGCGAAGAGACATGGTAGCTCTAAGTTAAGTGTACAGATTTCTTGCCGCACAACAATCGTATTGCTGTACTTCAATGTCAGTATCCCTGTCCCAGCCACCTGTCTGTAAATGCATGAAGAAGCATCTCTTTGAACTCCTGTCACCTGTCCTATGCCTAAATATCATCAATCTTACTGTAGACTGGACATTGGAAAGGAGAGCTAAGGTAGTGGAGGGAGCTGTCATTTGTCGTGAAGACTGCACTTCCATATGCAGCACAACGTGCCACCTCTCCTTCCTCTCTTTCTGTGAGAGTCTTTAGATCCTGCTTTGCTCATTGGACAATCAGGGTACCCAAGGCCCTCAGGAATCACCAGTTGGTCATGCAAATCGCAACTGTAAACTGTGGTTGACAGCTCCACCACTGTTATCAGGACGACTTAAGGTTATGCAACAAATAAAGCAGTGGTCCCGAACCTTTTTTGCGCCACGGACCAGTTAATGTCACCTAAAACTTTCACGGACCGGTGGGGGGTGTGCACGCAGATATTGGCGGATAAATGCCACAAAATAAAATTATACGAACAACACAAGAACTGTGGTATGTTGTACATATAGTAATAAACGTGAATCCACTGTGTACTTGTATGTAACTTTAATGACAGCGTCCTCATGACATGCGCCAGAAGAGTCACACCATCCTCTCTGCCCCGACGCTCTATGGTCGCTATGGTAATGCTTAAACATACCTTCAGAATAACAGATATATATATCACAAAACAAATATAAAGTACATGAAAAATTCAACTCACCATAATGCTGATCAATGAGAGCCCTGACATTGTTTCTCTGCTACGAGATCTCTCTAGGCGTAATGGGAGACAATGACACCCGAAGTGTGCTGCTTATGTCCAGTCTACTCCGTAACTTTTATCCAGAATACCGGCAGAGTTGTCTCGAACATCCTTTTAAGGCCACCTTATTGGAGAGCTGGTTGCCGCATGTTATGCAGAGCGGGCGGTGCGTGGGAATCACCTGTTGCGGTAAATCCATATTTTAAGTAGGTCTCCTGGTATTGTCTGTTAAATCCAGCTTTCTTTTCGTTAATGGTCATATGCTCTTCTTCTGTGTCCTCACTGAGCCTTTTCCCCTTTGCAAAGAAATTTTCCATGGCATGTGGGTTTAATATTAGCGTACGTTCAGTCTGCAGCCTGAAGTGACCAAAATCCAATTTTTTTCGGCTCTATGCGACCTGTATCTGATCTTCTAATGACAATCTGAACGACACAGATCCGATTTTTTTCAAATGTGATCCAGGCCACTTGGCCACCTAAAACCGATACATATCCGATCTTTTGGCATGCGACTTAAGTCTGAAGTCGCGTTCTTCCGACCTGGGCGTGTTTCCTCCTGCGAGAGTGGTACAAGTAGGCGCTCACAAATGTACACACATTCTCATCATGCGAAAATAGTATATGAACTCTGTATCAGTGAAGCGGCAAAGCACGTAGCAATCCCACCGCTCTTGTCTGCGACTCCACACCAACACGTCTACGGACGTTGCTGCCACTGCCCCACAAAACGCCGTGGCCAAAAACCTTGTCCTTCTCCATCTCTTCCTTAAAACAAATAAGCTGTACATGTTCTGGCTCCGGTATGACAGCAACTTTAGGCGACTTGCATAAACACTGAGCATGCTCGCTGCATGTGACCTCGTCGTGTCCTCCAAGGCGTATGCGGGACACTTTTGAGGTGTTTAAAGTTCACACTGGAGATCACATGAGTAATATTTAAAGGTCCCATGGCATGAAATTTTCACTTTCTGAGGTTTTTGAACATTAATGTGAGCTCCCCTACCCTGTTTAGGGCCCCCCAATGGCTAAAAGTTGCGTAATGTCTAAACTGAGCATTTGCGATCCTTTTCTGCGTTTGAAAAAAACACAGCTCAAATGGGCGATTCTGGACAAGGCACCTTATTGACGTCAGATCGAAAAAAGAAATGCAAATGCAGTTCCACCATCGTCTGGATCTCCACCTCCTGTCTCTGGAAATCACACCCAGAGAGTTTGGACCGCGGAGGAGCTACGCAATGCGAAATGCGTTTTTTTATTTGCCTGGAGGCACGTGCGAGTGTTTCTAGGCTTGGAAGTCCTTTACCCAACCCTCTGGACCTCTGAAACGGCAGTGGTTTAATTTTATTTTCTGTACAAATGTGTTTTTTTTCATTGAAAAGGCTGTCCTCTCCTCCTTCGCGCTTACACACGCGGAAGTGGGGCCAGCACACAGCGCAGCGCTAACACAAGGAACCAGCGGCGCATTTGCCCCCCCTCCTCTTACCAATCGGTGTTCTTCTCATTTGCATTCAAGCAACAAGGCGCAGAATGAGGTGTTCAGAGAGTTATTTTTTGACTCTGACTCTGTACATGTGTCTTTCCCATGCACCAAGTGTTGATTTTGAAGAAGGATTCATTTACAGTATTAGGGAACCATTAAGGAGCCATATAAAAGCATCAAGAAGTACCATGTCATGGGATCTTTAATTGGAAATGTGAACGGCCTCGCAAAAAAATCAGCTTTCACAAAAAAATTAAGCCCTGCAGTCTGAACGTAGCATCGTGTGCACATGGTAGTTGACGTGCTCTTTTTGGAACACGGACGGACCACTCAAAATGAAGGGGTGGGGGAATGAGCCACCGCGGCCCGGTACCAAATGGCCCACGGACCGATACCGGTGGTTGGAGACCACTGAAATAAAGGACTAGAATGCAGCAAAACAACAGAATATATCATATTCTTGTTTTAAAAACAAATACACACCTGAAGGTTTAATAGGTGCGTTCTTAACAGGTCACAATCAAGATTTGGTTGACACAAAGTCTTTGTTGAACAGATTGATTCAGACAAACTTATTGGTCAATGAACAATTTATTGAAATTTAAATTCAAACTTTATTTAAGATGTTTGTTGTTACAGCACCCAAGACAATAAAAAGCATTGCAAAAACCACATTCACCCTCTAGAATTTAATGTCATAATCTCAGATGGAGGACACGGCCTATATAACTCTGAGAGATTCACTCTTTTTGAAAGAAATATCAAAAATAGAAATCCATTAGCTTATTTGTTTAGGATTGTCTTCATAAAAGAAAAAATGTAGAAACGACATATTCTTTTCTTTTCATTTATTAGTTTATTTGACAGGAACAATGTGCAAAAAACATTAAAGATGCTTTACACCAGATTATAGCTGAAGCTAGTTTCCATCTGTAGTCCCTGAGCAGGTGAGAATTACAATATAAAATGTAAGCAATATAATCAATCAATCAATACACACTCACATGCTACAAATGACCAATTATTACACAATAAAATTTTAAAATAAAATCTCACCAAGATTATATCATACCAATTACCATTCTTAATGCTGACACTGTTGATTCTCTAATAATAATTTCTTAACATTAAATGAAAAGTTTTTCATGTCAGAGGAAAGTTTCAGACTTTGTGGGAATTTATTCCATTCTTTGATGGCTTTTCCTGACTTTAATTTGTATACATGTTCATCCGTACATGTTGAAAAGATAGTCATCCCCAAATTCCACTATGTGTTTCAGAGCAGTAAGGAACAAGGTATCCACAGCTTCTTGGTCTGGTCCTTCATAGTTGTTTCTAACTGAAAAGATGCAGGTAACTGGGATTCCAACTCTTCCAGAAAAGTACTCCATCTGCAAATTAATTAATTAATTAATTTAAGTCAACTAAAGCCTGCCACACAGAACAATTCGACCCGAAACCTGATTTAGGTGTGTGGTCTCTTAGGTGTGTGGTCATCAGATTCTGTTTGTGTTTGAGGTCTGCAATTTTTGCAGCGTGTTTTGAAAATCCTGGTGGACTTTGTTTCAAACTTATGTCAACTTATGTTTCTAACTTTTCCAAAATTATATACATTAAACAAGGTTGTATTTTATAAAGATAAATTGACATTCTTAAAATACAACTGCACAAAACTTAGACAAACTTTACTAAAACACAAGGGAAATTGGGAAACAGATCAAAACCTCCAGCTAAGGTAATCTTGAGCAAGACTAGCTCAAGATCTGGACATGGGTCTCATTGCTTCTGATAAGTTTAACCCAGAGACACTGAAGGATGGGTGAAATGCAGAGGGCACATATGTCCTAATTCCCTATGGGGACAATAAAGTGCACCCTAACCTTATTCTGTAATGGCGGAAACTGGAATATCCAAGAGCAACATGGTGTGAATATGCAGTGGAAGTGGAGTGTGGGTCTTGTTAGCAGAACCATTCAGGACCATAATGGTGTTTTCACACCTCTGGACCTGACCTGCTGCCCTATTGTTTTCTTTGATTGTTTTGATTTAAGTTTGAGGATAGAGTTATAGATGGAGACAAATGATGTCTGAGACCTCCATTTCTGTTCAAGGAATAGCCTCTTTAACTCCCCTCTCAAACCAGTTATTTTCTCTGGCCAAGATCTGGACCTCACTGTCCTCAAAGGAGTGGCCCGTGGCTTCTAGGGGGAGATGTACGGCAGATGAAGGTCCACAAACCCACAAACACTTTAAGACAAAAACTGGTCCACCCAAAGGACAAAACGCCGAGCCACAAACAAAGCAATGTGGTCTACTCCATTCAGTGTAGTGAAGACTGCAGTGAGCGCTACACTGGAGAAACAAAACGGCCACTTCACAAGAGGATGTACCAACATCGACGGGCGTGCCAGAGTGGACCTTCATCTGCCGTACATCTCCACCTAGAAGCCACGGGCTTCGTGGTGTGTAGTCTGCAGCGTATGTGTCCGTGAAGTACTTACTTAACTATAGAATTTAAACTAATATACTGGGAAAACACTTTTTTCAAGGCTTGTGTAGTAATATCTGAGAATGACGATTATGGGAACTGTAAAAACTACAGAATAAAAACACTATTACACTTCAGTTGCATTGTATTTGCATTGTTGCATATGTTTCAGGAATTTTAACATGCACCATCCAAACCAAAAATTGTGCATAAAAAATAAAAAATTAACTTGCCTTTTTCTTAAAGGGACAGTGTGTAGGATTCGTGGCGCATAGGTGGTTACTAGCTATTCCACTTCCTCTTTTGGCTATGGCAGACCTCGAGGGTCACCCGGGCGCGACTTAGCGCCGTCATCTCGCGTGCCCGCGCACGAACCGCGCACCGCTGTATACATAAACCGCGGTCCCCCGTTCACTTTTTTTTTTTTCTTTTCGCATGAAAACACACAATCCCGATCATGATTCATGACAATCTACACATCAAATGAAACCTTACAGTCTCCTCTTTTTGACTATGCAATTCATTTCCCTGCAAAACAATCACTCCCCGAGCACATGGGGCTTTTATACAGAAAAGCACAAAACTTAGCTTACTTAGCTTACCTTTGAAGGCTCTGCACAGGTCAAACTCTGTATTTCATCATAAACTTGGTCTCAATCTGTCCATAAGGATCCAGCGAATAAAATCCAGTAAAACAATTTAGTCCAAAATACGTGTTATATCCATTACGATGTGTGATCCGGCAGCATGCTCCCCCCTCCCCCCCTCCCCTTCCCCTTCTCTCCTTCTCTCCTGGCTGCATATGAGAGCAGAGGACCGAAGGAGAGAAGGGGAAGGGGAGGGGGGAAGGGGGGAGCCATACGCAGCGCGGCTGTGCAGGAGCCGAGGCGAAGGATGAGCCCAAATGTCCTTCTGCGGCTCTCGTATTCAAAATGGCTGCCTCTATATGGGGAAGATCCCCCTTTTATGTGACTATATCTAAGTCCAAAAGAATACTTTGATTTCATGATGGAAGTGAAAAGGCTAGGAAAACAATGTATTTTTGAGTGGGTATCTTCAATTTCAGTAATTAACAGGTAAAAATCTTACACACTGTCCCTTTAAGAGAAATGCTCTTGTAGACGTTCTTGACATCTTTTTCAATTTCAGGACAGATTTCATCAATATGTGTGGCAATGGCCAGCTGAGGAATTTCTGATAGAAGAACAAAAGAACTTGGTCATGGTGTGTGTGGTTACTGTTTAACATTCAGATCATGGTTAGGGTTACGTTTAGGTTAGTGTTTAGGTTACAGTGAAAATTTTCAAGTGAACAGCTCATTTGTAACGCACCACGGACTTTGAGGGCACAACTCGGGATTAGGCAATCTTGGATACACGCGTTTTTTTACAACATTTTTGGAAAATGTGTGATTTTCGTTTTTTTGCAGAATGTGCTAGTTGAGATCATGAAGAACCCACTCCATGTTTCAGATAACAGCATTGGCTGCTTAAAAAGCATACATTTTGTCAGTGAAATGGTTATTTTTTGGTAAGAATCGAGGTGTGTCTAAATCACGTGACTGTGCTCTTTTGTTTACTTTTGTTTACTTTTTCCGCCTATCAGCTGAATATGTAGCTGCATTTCATAGGCTGCATTTGCGTCTGTAACTTAAAAATCCTTAACTTTGACTGTAAATGCTACATAAGGAAATGCTGTAAACACTCTGTTCGGGACATGAGACACAGAGCTCTCCGGAGCTCATGTACAGAATGCGATCGGATACTTTACTGGGAAAAGAGCGCGGATATGCGATCCACGGAGGCAAACAACAGGTAAGTACGTGTCAGAACACGTGTACTTTATAGACTTTAGGACATGTTTAAATACAAATTCAGCTTTCGTGTGGTGATCATATTGCTATCTGTGCGGGACCGCGCTGTGTGGATCTCCATTCACAATGCGGCTAAGCTAATGCTAACGCTAGCATTGAAACAATGTGATCAGCGCGAACAAGAAGAGTCTCTTTAGGTTAATTTCCACTCTATTTTTGTTTATATAAAAGCTGAACGTTTTGCCATAGGCTATAGCGGTAGAGAAATACTTTATTTTGATTCAATTTGACCCGTTTCGGTTGCCTGGAAGAATCCATGACTCATCGCTGTACTAGCGAGTGAGTCTGGTAACGCTTGATCCACAGAATGCGCTGCGGTTGCGCTTAGACAGACAGCTAAGTGAACCAATCAGAGATTGCGCCATCTTGATTCAAAACTGAGGCGGAACTTCCGCTGCCTAAGAGTGACTTTGCGGGCAAAGGCGGGTGCAGTGACGTCACCATCTTTGAACGAATCAGAATCGCGGAGTCCGTTTGTAACCGGAGGAGCGAGAGTGGATGGAGGGTGTCCAAATGGTATCGCGGTGTATAGGAAATACAGAGAGATATCATTTGGCTGGCCAGGTAACCGTTTCGGTACTTTTGTAACTTTTTTTTGACTGTGCGCTTATTTAGCCATGAGGGTTTGAATGGAAGTTCTTATGGAACGTGCAGCATTTGAACCTTAAATCTTTTCTTTTTGTAACTTTTTATCAATTAATTAGGCTGTAATGCCAATTCTAATTGATTTATTTAATAGAACTTTGAAAGTGTACTTTACTTTGTTTTTGGAATTAAAGCTAGCTTATTGAAATTATTGAATTATTAAAGTCCATTTTGATGTGACCAAAAGTTTATTTATAGGTAGATATATGGCATGTATTTATTATTGTTATTTATTTAAAGCATAGTATATTATACTGTGTGCAATACGAAATTCATTCAAGCAATATTACCTCCTGTGAAATACTCCTTACTCCTTAAATACCCTATAGTCTCTTTGTTAATTTCCACTCTATTTTTGTTTATACAATTATTAAAATTATATTGGTTACTTTGCTCTGCTATTAGTACTTCCTGACTATTTTGGTGAGTCAACAGTTCTTCTTGATCCTAAGTATTTCATTGCATTATTGTTGATCTTTTTTATTATATATATATTATGCTATATTATGTGTGAAAAGTCCCTCAGTTGTCCAGGTAGAATCCATGATAAAAGGAGAAGTTCAATTTGTCAACTGGACACAGTTTGTTTGGTTGAAAACGTTTCGCCGCTCATCCGAGAGGCTTCGTCAGCTCTGGTTTTTGTGCTGGTTAGACACTGCTTATATCTAGCTGCCGGGAGGCGCTCCCTACACTGAAAAAGCTCTGAAAACGATCCCCACTCATCTGTCTTTGTTTTTCAAATTACTCTGGCGACTAGTTTCGCCCCCCTATTCAACGTCTAACGACCCTCTCCACCCCTCTGCCCTGGATCGTCTGCCCTAATGTTTCTTTGTCTGTTTTTGACTTGGTTTAAGAATCTATATTATGTGCAACACGAAATTCATTTGAGCAGTATTACCTCCTGAGAAATACTCCTTAAATACCTGTACCTTGGTATTTCATTACATTTTTATTATTATTATTATTTTGGTTACTTTGCTATGCTATTAATACTTCTTGACTATTTGTTTATTTCATTCATAAAGTATAAAAAGACAACATTTGTGATAACAATACAAAATATTGAATGAAAGGGAGCAGAAAGAAGAGTTATCTTATGTTATCTGCCCCCTCTTCCCTTTTCCAAACACCAACACCGATAGTGACTGCAAAACCAAACCAATTCCATAAGTTAACTCCTTTCACAGCGACGCTTCGCTCCATAACCTTGGTTCTGAATTTAGGTTTTTTAAAGGTACAGTGTGTAGGATTCGTGGCGCATAGGTGGATGGTGCTATTCCACTTCCTCTTTTGGCTATGGCAGACCTCGAGGGTCACCCGGGCGCGCCGTAGCGTCGACAGCTCGCGTACCCGCGCACGAACCGCGCGCCGCTGTATACATAAAACGTGGTCCCCCTTTCACTTTTTTTTTTTTCTTTTCGCATGAAAACATCATGATTCATGACAATCTACACATCAAATGAAACCTTACAGTCTCCTCTTTTTGACTATGCAATTCATTTCCCTGCAAAACAATCACTCCCCGAGCACATGGGGCTTTTATACAGAAAAGCACAAAAGAGGTTTGTTACTTAGCTTACCTTTGAAGGCTCTGCACAGGTCAAGCTCTGTATTTCACCATAAACTTGGTCTCAATCTGTCCATGAGGATCCAGCGAATAAAATCCAGTAAAACAATTTAGTCCAAAATACGTATTAGATCCATTACGACGTGTGATCCGGCAGCATGCTCCCCCGTCCCCCCCTCCCCTTCCCCTTCTCTCCTTCGCTCCTCCGCTCCCACATGCAGCGCGGCTGAGCAGCTGTTAGCAGGAGTCTAGGCGAAGGATGAGCCCAAATGTCCTTCTGCGGCTCTTGTATTCAAAATGGCTGCCTCTATATGGGGAAGATCCCCCTTTTATGTGACTATATCTAAGTCCAAAAGAATACTTTGATTTCATGATGGAAGTGAAAAGGCTTGGAAAACAATGTATTTTTGAATGGGTATCTTCAATTTCAGTAATTAACAGGTAAAAATCTTACACACTGTCCCTTTAAACATGTAGGTTGTTGGGTAACTGGGTAACTGCGGGCAACTGGCAAATCAGCCATCTTGGGGATAGTGGGTTGAGATCTCCATTTACGACACTCAGGACAAATTCTCTGAAAGCGCCGAATGGCTTCCCGACCTCTCAGAATCCAATAGGAACGCCGGATCTCTGCAAAGACCCTCTCTGGTCCTGGGTGACGCAGGCGACTATCAAAGTCTGGATAAGCAGGCGGGTGATGGAGTGAACTGGATCCAAGACTATAGGATGAAGATTGGAGAAGGCAAGATCTTCAGAGCGACGAAGACGCCCACCTACTCGGATGACTTCATTCTCATAGTCGAACTCAGGAGCAAGTGCGATAAGACGACTGCTGCGGCTGATAGGTTTGCCAGACTTGAGGAGACGATATTCTTCAGGAAAGCCCTCCTGCTGAACTCTTCTCAGGACAAAGATCTCTGCTTGACGGTAGTCTTCAGCAGACGGTTGTCTGTCTCTGGTAGCCGCCCCGTTTAGCTGCAGGATTGTAGCTTCCATCAGCTGCATCCAGGTGTTATACTCACTGAAGCTTGGGGTGGCAGTGTTGGCTGTGGTAGAAACTCCACAGAAGGCCTCTTTGCGGAGCTCGGCAGGGTCCGGAGACTCTGCGCAGGTACTGCTCGTGTCTGAGGGCCACTCATCTTGGAGTAAAAGCAGAAAGGGAGGACCTTGGCTCCATCTGTTGGGTCTGCTCAGCTCCAGGAGAGACCTTCCCCACGTTATGTCGTCAGCAGGATTTTGGGCTGAGTCAACATAGCGCCAGGAGTGAGGGTGGGTCAGCTCCTGGATCTCCGCTATGCGAGTGCCAACGAAGACCTTGAAGCGACACGACTCAGACCTCAGCCAGGTGAGTACTGTGGTGGAGTCAGACCACAGCACTGTTCTCTTGATGCCCAGGGTGAGCTCATTCCCAAGGAGACTGGAGAGATGTGCTCCGGAAAGAGCGCCGCACAGCTCGAGTCTAGGCATGGACAACACATGCTTGGGGGAAACTCGAGAGCGAGCCATCAGGAATACTAGATGTGAGCTGCCATCACTCGTCACTGTTCGCATATAGGCGACTGCGCCATAGGCCTGTTCGGATGCATCACAAAATATGTGAATCTCTCTCTCCCTTACAGACTCAGTTAGGTGCTTCGGCAGGTAAGGACGGGAAAGCAGGACTTGGGGGAGGAACTGCAACTCTTCTTCCCACGTTCTCCATTGCTGCAGTAGTTCTGGTGGTAGCTGAGGGTCGTCCCAATCTCTTTGTTGGTCCCAGAGGCGTCTCACCAGCATTTTAGCCCGGGTGGTGTAGGGCAGGATAAAACCCAGAGGGTCATACTGACTTGCTAGAACTTTATAAATGATCCGCATGGTGGGGGCTCCATAACTGATAGGACGGTGTTTATAACGTATCAGTGGGGAAGTGCCAGCTAAGGCCCAGAGTTGGCTCAGAAGTATCTGCTTTATCTTGAGCAAGCCACAGTTCTGCACTTGTAGATCGGAGGTCTTCAGGTAGGTGGTCAATAACCTCGGGCTCATTACTAGCCCACTGGCGAAGGACAAATCCAGCAGTGGACAAGAGGGCTCTCAACTTGTCCACCAGGTCCCGAGCTTCTTCTGGACTTGGCACACTCTGAAGAAGGTTGTCGACATAAAAGCACTGTCCCACCGAGTGGCGGAGCTGTTCATCGGCTTGGGCATTATCTCTTATGTGGCGCTGCAAGGCGTAGGTCGCACGACACGGGCTACAAGTTGTGCCAAAGGGGAGAACCTGCCATTCAAAGACTGCTGCCGGTTCGTCTGGGTGCAGATCCCGCCACACAAAGCGCAAGAGAGCGCGGTCCTCAGGTAGAAGGCGAATCTGGTGGAACATGCCTTTTATATCACCACTGACTGCCACTGCATGCTCTCGAAACCGAAGGAGGACACCGAGGAGGGATGGCCCTAAGGTTGGGCCAGGGAGGAGATATTCATTAAGGGTCTGGCCCTGAAACTGGAACGAACAGTTAAACACAAGGCGATGCTTGCCATTGTGGCTAACAAGGTGGTGTGGGATGTACCAAGTCTCATGTGATTGGGTAACCTCAGATGGAGACAACTTAATTACAAAACCAGCCTGGACTAACTTCTCCATCTCAGCACAGTAGATCTGGGCTCGCTCCGGATCTTTCTGGAGCCTCCTCTCCACCCCCCTTAAACTGGGCATTACAGCAGCGGGGGTAGCCTTGAGACATGGCATGCCCTTGCGACGGAGCAGAGGGGTGGCGTAGCGGTGTATGCCTTCTATCACTATGCGATCCGTCTTCAGCTCAAGCAGATCAATGGCGTAGTTATCCTCTCTTGAGCGTGTAACTACTTTCCCTTCTTTCACTGGAATAACGTCTGCCTGCCATAACTTCTCTACATGTTTCAGTAGTTCACTCACCTGAGGGGTGGTGGTGAACAGGCACTGTTGCGGCAGGGAAGATGAGCAGATGAGACTGGAGGGGCCCTGTAATGTCCAACCTAACCTGGTGTGCATTGCCGCAGGACCTCCTGGTGGACCCAGGCGAAGAGCTTCTGTTGGAGTGATGAGCTGGGGATGGTCACTGCCGATGAGTAGCAGAGGTTTGACCTTCTTAAAGGAGCGTATTGGCACTCTAAGGTGTTTATACTTCCTCTGAAGCAACTCCACTGGGTATCTGTGTTCAGCTAGGTCGATGCGAGCGGCAGTGATGGCATTGTTCACCCTGTACTTTAGCTTGGGTTTGCCACTAGGGGAGATGTCAAACGTAACACAAGCACCGTGTAGGGTCTGTACATCTTGTCTTATGGTGCGCAAAGGAAGTGTCTCTCTCTTGGAGATCAAGCTTTTGGGCAGCGGTGGGCAGCAGCATGGTCCTTTCTGACCCATCGTCCAATACTGCATGAGTGCTCAGAGTCTTACCGTTATGGTGAAGGATGACTGGAACGACTTTCAGCAGGACTCGGCCGCTCTCTGTAGGTCGGTCAAGATAAGATAAGATAAGATAAGATAAGATATGCCTTTATTAGTCCCTCAGTGGGGAAATTCCAGTGTTGCACAGCACAAAAAAGTAACGTCCGCCTCTGCGCGTCCTTCGTAGCAGCTCCTCCGGCACACCAGTAGAATTCTCATCTTCCTGGTCAGAGTCCGTAGCTGGGGCAGGTGCCTTTGGGGGCTTAGAGTTGACCCGGTGAAGGACCTGTAGGTGGTGACCCTGACACAGGTTACAGGGTTTCTTGAGAGTGTACTGAGCTGCTTGATGGGAGCGTGCGCAGCGCCAGCACCTCTTATTAGTCTTTATCCACTCAGTCAGTTGTTCTTGACTAAGCTTGATAATGTCTGGACACTGACTCAGGTGATGAGCTCTGTTATCACAGTAAGCACAGTAGGGCTGCGGCTTCAGTTTGTTAGGGGAGTTACCTGGAGTCCTGAGTGAACTTTATGCACCATGAGCACAGTGGTAGAGCGCTTACTGGGTCTGACATCAGGCTTCTCTCTAGCACCCCTTGTAGTGGGCAGGCCATCGAAATCTTGACACCAGGACTCATACTTTCACCACGTGGCCAGATCAGCTAGGGAGTAAGTCTGGCCAGGACGATTAAACATAAACCGTCGAAACTCAGCTCTCTGCTCTGAAGGAAGCTTACTCAGGAGTCGAGCCACATGGGAGCCACAATGGAGCTCAACCTCACCATCAGGGCCTAAAGTCTTTAGCATGCCAACGAGTGACTGTATCTGGAGGGCAAATCGCTCAAACGCCACCACATCCCCTCTGCGAATGTCTGGTGAGTCCATTACAGCTGCGATTCTTCTGAGGGCAAGCTTGTCATTGAGGGCATTCATGGTGTCACTAAAGGGTGTGGTGGAGTGAAGGTAAGCATCCGCTATCAACTTTGCCTCCTCTAGGTGTAGGTGATCCAACAAAACTTGGTACTTGAATAACTCTGTACTCTCGGAGGGCAAGAGGTTCTCAAGGGCCATCTTCAGGCGTGCAAATTCCCCAGGATCCCTTCGTGTGAGTTTAGGAATGCTCGGGCGAGGCCCCCTGTAAGTAAATTCTGGAGCTGCAACTATGCTCAGGGGTCTCTGGACTGGTACTGTGCTCCATGATGGATCAGGAGGAGGTGGCAATGTTGCATCTGGCAGAGGGTGTGCTCTAGGAGGTGGCATTGGAGGTACAGACTTAGGCCGTGAAGTAGTGAGAACTGGATTGGGTGCAAATGGTGGGTTGACTTGGTTCTGCTCCTCAGCCAAGGTCTCTCTCTTCAGGTTCTGAAGTGCATTCATCATTGCATCAAGGGAGTCAATCACAGGACTCTGTCTCGGGGCCGGTTCCTCCTTAAACTCAATTGGGGGAGGGGGTACAGGCCAGTCCTCCTCTTCTTCTTCTTCTTCTTTGACAGGCTCTGACATACGATGGACTGGAGTGCCTGCTGGTGGGGGGGTGAGCTGCAGACTCTCAACCCGGTTCAGCAGCTGCAGCATGCTGGCATGTATAGCCTGGAAATCGGCCAACCCCGCTCTCATCTGCTCCTGGTACTGTTGACACAGGAGCCTCTCTCTTTGCATCTCCTCCAGCTCTGTCCTCATTGGTGTAATGTAACCCTGGGAGCGTTCTTCATAATGTTCAAACATGGGATGGGAAGGGGAAGCAGTAGCGCCAACTAGTGGTGGTATTGTCTCTGTCCTCGGGGTAGCGCCCATCAAGTCTCGGAAAGTTACTGTCATAATCTTCATAACGGAGGGGCCGCCGTACGTTACGGCGGGGACGTGCTCCAAGGGTCAAGAAGTTCTGCATATCATCCATCTTGTTAGGGCAGAGACAGCTTATCCGGCTTGAAGGACCATTAATGTTGGGTTTAAAGCCGTCACTGCCCTGGGGCGTCGGCCAGAACACCTCTTAAGGCCCAGATGAATCCAGACAGGAGGAGACAATAAGGAGACTAGTGCTGATGGTTAGCGTTTGTGTTGAACATTAGGGTTCACACACAGGTACAAAGTGATGGGGCTGAACATAGGCAGGCTGTTGGGCGTGTTGGGGTGTGAGTGTGTGGTCTCTGAAATAAACAGAAACAAACTATCTAGTCACTAATTGCCCACAATAGATACAGGAAACGCATAACTCTATACCAACATACATTACGTAGCCCCCCCCCCCTCCTAACATAACATACATAACATACAGTTTAACAGTAACAATAAACCAAGATACTATAGCCTACACAACCGCATGAAAATGAGATTTAGCTTAGCTCATGCTAGCTATGCAGACCACAGGCTAACAAATGAAACAGGTGTAATCAGAAACATAAAGAACACATATAACATCATTACAGGCAAAAACTTACTGCTGTCATGAACGCACACTCTTGTAAACAATGACAATCTGTAGGTATAAAACTACAATTGTAGGAACACATTCTTCTCCAGTCACTGCTGACATAGGCCGTTTCCCAATTCAGTGACGGCACGCTTGTGAGTGTGCCGTCGGTCTGTCGTCGAGACGGCGCACACTCGCTCTGTCCTTAGTGCACTACGTTTCTCACATGGCCGCCTGCGAAATTGAACAGGTCCCGCCTCAGCTCAATGAGCCGGGTGGTCTGCTCCTTGTTCCCTAAAGACAAAAATATTATACTATTGCGACTAGTAATACTTGGAATTGGGACATGGCCAATGTTCCCCCTAATTTTTAATGTGTCTGAGCAAACACACACTAACTCCACATCCGAAATGAACCCCCCCCCCCCCGCGCGGCTCGCACTTTGCAGATATAAAAAAAAATGCCCCCGCGGCTGAATAAAAAGCTCTTTCATCCCTGATTTGCAGGGCGCTGCACAAGTTTTCTTGTGCGCTGAGAATGTGCGAACAGTGCGCAGCTTAGAGTAAACGCTGGACATGGCGATACTGTAGAATATCCAGCATTACAACAGCAAAGGAAATATAGAAGTGTAAGGGGAAAAGCATGTGAACGGTAATACAGGTGCCGTGATCTATGCCGTTATGGCTACCGTCACACATGTTTAGTGTAGTTTATGAAGAGTTTCATGTAGCATAGTTGTAGGTGAGGTGAACCAGTACGTATATTTTATAGTGACGTCGCAACTCTCACTTGTGGATGTCGCTGGCGAGTCGGTCTTTGTAGTCCCGCGCTGTGCATGCTGGGGCTTTTAAGTGTGCGGAGCGTGCATGTTTGCACACTTGGTCCACGCCCCGATTTCCATGGAAACGACGGCGCCGTTCAGAGCTCGTCTTGACGGTGCAGGTGGAAAAAAACGAATGGAACGGCCCTTGTCGCGCCGGATATGACGCATATCCCGTTCCAAGGACGCTCACAAGCGTGCCGTCGGTGAATTGGGAAACGGCCATAATGTGGGCGGGAGGAGCACCCCCAAGTGGACACTCCAGACTACAACCAAACCAGGCACAACTCAGAACAAATACAACACTACAAGAACATAGAAATCAAAGGGCCTTTTGTACATGGGTTCCCTTTAAATTGTATTGGCTTGTTCTCATCTCAAACAGTCTTTGAATATTTACAGGTAACACTCTGCACTTTGCTTTATACATGACTTTGAGGATACTTAATTCAACAATATCACACATTTTCAACACTTTAAGTTTAACAAATAATGGGTTGGATGGCTCTCTATAATGACTGTTGGTGATAATTCTCAAAGCCTTTTTCTGTAAAATAAATAATGGCTGTAGGTAAGTTTTACATGTCGGCCCCCAAATTTCCACACAGAACATCAGATATGGTGCGATTATGGAGTTATACAAGATTAATAATGCTGCACTGTTTAGTGAGAACTTTACTTTATGCATCACCGCAATTGCTTTAGCTATTTTGCTTTTAGTGTAATTTATATGAGATCTCCAGTTTAGTCCTTCATCAATCATGACTCCTAAAAATTTTGTTTCACTTACTCTCTTAATCGGTATCCCATCTATTTCTAATATGTCGTCTTTTTTATTTTTATCATTAAATAAAATGAAATTATTTTTTTTAACATTAAGAATCAATCCATTTAAATCAAACCAATATTTTACTTTTTTTTAGCTCTTCGTTTACTCTAATTATGACCTCTTTCCTATCTTTTCCATGGTAAACTAATGTTGTATCATCAGCAAATCAAATTTTCCCAAGTTCAGATACATTAACAAAATCATTCATATATAAATTAAATAATTTGGGCCCAAGAATCGAGCCTTGGGGAACACCACATTTGATATTATATCTTTCTGATTCTGTCATTAATTTGTACATATTTTCTATTTTCTAAATAACTCGCTATCCATTGATGAGCCACCCCTCAAATGCCATACTTGTTCATTTTCTTAAGTAATCTTGAATGATTTATTACATCAAAAGCTTTTTGTAGGTCAATGAATATACTTAAGAAATAATTCCCATTGTCAATTTCAGATGGTATTTTTTCAGTTAGTTCCATTATTGCCATTGCGGTTGAATGTTTTGCCCTAAATCCATACTGGTTATCATTCAAGATGTTTTGTTTCTGTAAAAAACTATCAAGCCTTATTGCAAACACCTTTTCCAATATTTTTGAAAACTGTGGAAGCAGTGAGACTGGCCTATAGTTGGAGAAGTTGTGTTTATCACCATTTTTATAAAGCGGTGCCATTTTTGCTAATTTCATTTTGTCAGGGAAAGTTCCCATTGTTAATGATAAATTGCATATGTATGTAAAAGGATCAATAACAGATTCAATTATATTTTTCACAACCATCATGTCCAGTCCCTCACAGTCACTATAAGTAAATTGTGTAGTAAACTTTGACTTAACATATTATCCTGTGTATTATTAAATGATTGAATGATTCTGACCTGCCTGGACATGAACACACCACAGTGATAGTCATGATGGGGGAGGGCTTAGCTTAATGTCATGCAAATTAGGCAAGGAGGGCTGAAGAGAGGAAATTTTGGGAGCTTTTTTCAGGGCTTTAGAAAATCTGCTATGCCTGCTTTCAAATAGTGACACCTTTTTTAAATATGGTCAGATTTTCACGTGTAAGACATCATTGGAAAGCTTAGAACCTGTACTTTCAGAATCTCTGAATAACTCAAAAAGCCCCTGGGATGACTTGGTATTGGTTTTGCCGTGGTTGGACACATTTTACGTTAAGCTCAGTCGAGATCAACAATTCCAGGACTGAAATGATCCAAATGATTCTAGTGAAGGTGTGTGGAGTTTAAAAATACACATACACAGATATGGGCCCTTTAAGGTAAGGATCAGTCTCGAAATGTATTCAATATTTTCAAGTAAATCTAATGTCCAGGGATAAAAACACAGCATGTGTGTGTAGATCTTACCCAGATCTCTGGCTGCTTCTTTGATTTCCCTCATCTTCTTCAGAACAGAGTCACTAATGTCTGAAACGTTTGCATTCAGCAGACACACCAGAACATGGACTTTGTCGTCAATAGTGGGATTTCTATTGTATTTCTCATCTTCGGGGGACATTGTCTTCTCTTGGTCAAACTAAAACATGGAAAGTTGTATTTTGTTATCTTAATTTGTAAAATGAAATATGGGTTAGTTACATTTATAACAGCTCCCTTATGCTGCGTTCAGACCACACTGTCAGAGGTGTAGGATTTACATACAAAGTCTGTAGGGGACACACATCTAGCAAGTCCAACGTTTCACACCTTGAACAAGTTAAAAAACCTCAACACTGGGCAAAATTTAGACTAGATTGAGCAATTTGTAAATACAGGGGGTCCTCGGGTTACGACGTTGATCCGTTCTTAAGATGCGTCGTAACCCGAATTTGTCCTGTCGTAAGTCAGATTTTGCCTTTTTTTTTTACTTTGATCTTCCAACCAAAGCACCAATAACCTTTCCATCTCAATAATTAGACCACTACGCTGCTTGGTTATCACTGCCGCTTTCATAGGAGCAGATCAGAGCCCACATCAGGTACTTCCGCCCACATTGGGCAGGCACACGAGGCCGTCTTCTCCGCCCTACAACCACAACAGAGTGTATTCTTCCGCCGCGCGCCGTTTGCGTTTGTTTAAATCTCTTACCACGCTAAACCGCGTAAGACGGAATGACGCGTAATATATATATATATTTTTTAATAGGGGCGCGTTCGTAACCACGAAACGTCGTAAACCGAGACCGTCGTAACCCGAGGACCCCCTGTACCCAAAATCTCTCAAATTTGTGTGTGAAAAATTTGGATTGGATTTTTTTTGTCCCACCCGTTGAGACAATGTGTACCAAATCTGAGCTTGTTTGGGTGAATGCCCTAGGAGTGTGTAAAAGTATGAAGTTTATGAAAAAGCAGCATAAAGTCCTATCGCATACGCTCATGTGCACACCGTCGCCTGGGCACTCATTGTCGCGAAAGCAATAGACCCTATGCCCTGTCGGGGCGTGGGCCTAAATATTCTGATATGAGAAGAATGTTACGCTTTTTTTTTGCTCACAAACTATACATTTTCGGAAAGCTCTGGCGCATTCCTACATCATAGCGAGGGTTCCTGGTCACTACGAGCGAGTCACGTCGCATCATTTCACTTCCTGTCCTTTCAATAATTCCAAAAGATTAGCTCCTAATAACTGCTGTTACACTCCCTCAGTCCACATCTACTATTCTATGCAGTCGTCTCACCACAAAGCCGTCCTGTACATGTCCTTTCATGGCCAGTATGATGTCTTCTGGCCGAACTCCAACACTTCGTCCAGGCTCTAGTCCCATTATGTCATTGAACACAATTGGGATTTTTTCGTCTTCAGCAGATCTTAATTTGTAAGTTCGGTACTAGGAGGAAGGAAGAGAAGATTTGAATTATAAACTAAAAACTGTCTCACTTTCATGATTGGTAAACAGCAAATAAAAAATAAGTTACAATTTTGGTGAAGCTTTTAATAGCTGTGGTGCTAGTTTCGACACCAGCGCCACCAAATCTTCTGCCCATAATAATACTGGCCGCAGTGTTGATGAAGGAGGACTTTCCCACTCCCACTGGTCCATAGAGCAGGACGCGCAGGTGAGATGCTCCTTTTGGCTTGTACTCTTTCACAAAAGTAAGAAGTTCCTCCTTTTGCCTGTTGAAGAGTCATACTGTATTTGATGTTACGCAAAACAAACACTATTGACGCAGAGTAACAGGAGCATGCACAGAGATAAGCCTGAGACACTCTGCAAATGACAACATGTTAAAGTCAGATATAAACAGCTCACCTCCAGTTAACCTCTCTCCAGGGCTGGTCCAAAACTGCACAGAAAACAGATGTATGTACACACAGCTCATACATGTTAGTAAGCTCATACACTTCTTTTGTCTCTTGCCACCAAGATCAAGTCATTTTTATCAAATAATGGGCTGTCATTTATCAGCTCTAGCCTGGCGTGAGATTGGCACAGGAAGAGTTCATTGTTATTCTTTAAATATTGATAGTGTGAGCCAAATCAATGCAGTCACAGTGAGAGTAAGCAACGTGTTCCTTTACAACAATATGAGAACACTGAACAGGCATCAGAGTTAAAGCCATAAAGTGATTAACCAGTTTCTCTTTATCTCTGTGCAATAATCAGAATGTGTATTTTAACACTCTGATGCATAACATGGGTCAAAAGTGACCCGGATGAGTTTTTATTTTTGATATCTTTGCAATAAATTAATCTGATCATTCAGTAGTCAAGGTATTCCTCAACTAAATTGTTTTGGACCATCATGCATAATTATTTAATTTTTTTCCTTTCTTTTTGAATTAAAAACTGTTTTTGTATCACTACCCCTCTAATGCACAACATAGGTCCAAAATGACCCATATTCATTTTCTATTTTATTTCTGGTATGGCTCAGTGTTTCTATGATATATCTTTGAAATAAATTAATTTGATCATTTACTCTTCCAAATATGCAGTGAATATCTTGTTTTTGTTTACCACAAATAATCATTTGTATTTTTCCTTTCTTATGGTATGGACAAGCACAGCTTTTGTATTTCTACCTCGACTTTACACACATGGGTCAGAAACGACCCACATGCATTTTCTAGTTTCAGTATTTGGAGTGAAAAGACAGTTCACAGCTCAGCACAGATTCCATCTCTCTCTCTCAATACATGTCAGTATTGTTTTTCAATTCTTCTAACATTGACATTGTTCTAACTCAAAACATTTGATGACAACTGAACTGTACATAATATTTGAATAGGTTTAGCTTACTTTGGGAGTGAATACATTATTTCTTAGAAAGTTACAAGTAATTATTAGCTAGCTAGCTTGCTAGTGGTGGTGTGGGGGTAAATACAGGTACAGTACAATAAAGTATATAAGTATAGTATAGTATATAACCTTTCATGCATATTTTATATTTTTATTTGATTTCTTTATAAGCAGAATAGAATAAAATGCAACAGACTTAGGTGTTAGTGAAGTAGATTTTTACAATCTTTTCCCCCTCTCATAGATCGCAACATCACAATGGACAACTTCTTCACCAGTGTCCCTCTGGCTGAGAAACTCTTTGAGAAGAATCTGACCATTGTTGGCACTGTTCGCCAGAACAAGGCAGACATACCACCTATCATGAAGCCATCTAAATCATGGGAAATTCATAGCTCAGAATTTAGATTCAGTGGCAACATGACCATGGTGAGCTATGTGCAGAAGAACGGAAAAGCTGTTGTCCTGCATGTTGACAAAGTAGTGGATGACAGCAGTCAGTAGAAGAAACCAGAAGTGATCCAGTACTACAACAAAACAAAAGGTGTGGACACAATGGATCAGGTTGGCAACTATTCCTGTCAGTGGAGAACACAGAGGTGGCCCATGGTTCTTTGGTACAATATACTGGATGTTGCCCCCCTCTAGCCTACACCAGCTTCACCACACAACACCCTGGTTATATGGGTGGTGACAACAATGCACGTTGGCTTTTTATTAAGGAGCTGGGCAAAGAGCTTGTCATGCCACATATGAAGAGGCGCATGGAGGGCACACCCAAACTCCAAAAACATATTATCGAGGCAATGGGAAGATGTGTTTAAAAAAAAAAAAAAACACAGCCACCACCCAGCCACAAGAGAGCACCAGACAGGAGGGCCAAAGAAAGGAAGAGGTGTGCAATCTGCCCAGTTTCCAAAGAAAGACAAGTCAGTAGCTGGTGTTCCCAGTGCACCAGGCCTATGTGCAAGGAGCACAAACATCAAATTATAATTTGTGAGGCATGTCAAAATTGAGGTGGCAATTTGTGTTCTAGTGATGTGCCACATTTCACCAGTTTACAATTGTTAAACTACTGATACAGTTCAGCTCAATAGCCATGTTATGTTATTAGAAGGATTTGTGACAAAATCAAAAATAAACATGTTGCAAGTATTAAATACATAAATGTTTGGCCAGACTCACTGCTAAAATCATTACTTTAAACAAATTATTATTATGGTATTAAGTCATTTAATTGTAAATCACTTGTATGAATGGGTCATTTTGACCCATGTGTGTAAATTTGATGTAGCAATATAAAAACATTTTTTTTCATAAAGTATTAAAGGAAAAAATAGAAATAATGATCTGTGGTAATCACAAACAAGATATTTAAAGAATACTTGGAAAATTCAATCATAAAATAAATTGATTTCAAAAGATAGAACATAGGAAAACTCAGCCAGCATGAAATAACCTGGTAAATGAATGCGGGTCATTTTTGACTCATGTTGTACATTAGAAGGGTTGTGGATATGTTGTGCATCAAAGGATTAAAGATAAGAATGAACTGCAAATAGAAATTCTGAGAAATACATTTCTGTGTAGGGTTAGGGTTAGCAGTGTTGCAAACAAATATTGTTTTGTTACAGTTCATCTGGAAACTGGAAAAATATCAGATAACTCCCAGAACTTACGTGTGCTTTCAAATATTCCCATGATCTCAAATTTGATGTGACAAAACCTGAAATGAAATTTGGCTTAAAAATGGGTAGACAACAAAAAATAAACACTGAAAATGTTTAGTTTGATAAAAATCATAACTGTCCAAGTGGTATGAAAGTGAAAAAGAAAAGCTATAAAGCCCCCACCCCCCCACTTAAAATACCCCCACCGTTTACAATCAAACAGACGTACCAGCAGAAGTCCGTCCAGTGAATGAACAGAGGTATCTCTGCAGATGATTTTATATCAAACCCGTCCTCTTCCTCAGAGCCTCACGGGTCAGGGGTGTTGCTGGGACATATACTTACACAGTGCTGAACTAAAGCATTATTTCTGTGGCGTTACTTCTGTGATCAGAGGAGGAGCTCTCAGATAAGGACTCCACTCTCCTCAGGCTGCAGTCACAGAGAGACACAGCAGCAGGTAGGTCTATTTTTCACACTCTTCCTCTAACACTTGTGCATGAAAGCTGAAACCACATGTTTAATTTGATAGAACAAGTGGATATCAAAAACACTGGATCAGCCCCACCACGTCCTTTTGAAAAGTCATCATTTACACAATTTACAGGTCTCTTAAGTGTTTATTAAAAATTACAGCATTTATTTGCTTCTAAAACAGGCATGTCAAACTGTTCCACAAAGGGCCGGTGTGGCTGCAGGTTTTCTTTCCAACCAAGCAGCAGCACACCAGACTCGACTCATTTAATCAACTGATCTCTTCAGACAGTTGGAGGCGTGGCCTTGGTTGGTTGGAAAGAAAACCTGCAGCCACACCGGCCCTTTGTGGAAAAGTTTGACACCCCGGTTCTAAAAGGATCCCAAATTCCAGTGCAATGGGGTTATTTCCAATAGACAGGTGTGTTAGTCGGCTGGTTAGTGAGTGAGTTACTAACAATTATTCAAGTTTTTTTCTCACCCCATTTTACCCACAGTGTAACATATCACTGAATAACATTTCTCCAATTTATTGAGGTTTTCACTGACAAAAATGTGAGCACAAAATTTCTTCTTTGTAATAAAAAGTAAGAATTATAGTATTTTATGTAAATTGTAATTTGTCACACCTTAAACTCCTGAAAAAATGTTTTGATTCTTGTACGTTTCCCTCAGCTATCAAGATGGAAAGCGAAACACCTCCCCCTGGTGACAAGAAATTCAATAACTCTGGAGAAGCCAAGGTCAGTCTAAACAAATAAACAAATTCACCTTGAATATGGTTTGGATTTTATATGTTTAAAGTAAAAGAATGTAACATGAACTACAGCAATCAAAATATATAAAATTATGACTTTTAAGCCTGTAATCATTGCTTCCTATGAGGCTTTTATTTTTTAATTACTAGAAAAAAATTGTAAAAAAAAAAAGTAGTTTGACATATTAAGCCGCTCTAGTTGCATATTCTGCAGGTGTGTGTCACTTACTGTCTCTGTAGAAACACTTTGTTCTGACATATTTTCTCCTTTTACCACAGGCCCGGAGCCTCCTAAAGCAGCTTGACAATCTTCAACGCTCTCCTGAACTTATTGGAAGTACGTTCACATTTTGTTGCTTTGAGCGCATTTCTCACAGGTATTCCCCATGAACAGAAAAGTTGCTGGTTTGACTCAATCCTGCCATCGTCTCACTCGCTTAGATACTGCATCCTCCTTGCCCACTCCACTAACAATGTGGATGGTGTAAAATTCTGGAAAATGATTAATTAGATGAAAAAAGAAAAGCAGCCCAATCCAGACCTTTTTTTTTTTCCGGTAAAACTGGACAGAACATGAAATCCATATTTGTGCTGTATGGAATTTAAAGAGCCTGTACCAGATGCTTCCAAGGTCGTTTTCACACCTGCCTTGTTTGGATCATTTAAAACTAACCAGAGTTCGTTTGCTCCTTTGATTCAGACCTTTTGTTCTGGTGTGAATAAAAAACAAAAATCTGGATCTGGAGCAAACAAGCGAACCGAGACCACCTAAAAAGCTCGGTCTCTGCACGGTTCCATTCGAATCCTGGTGCGGTTCGTTTGAGGTGAGAATGCAGACCGGACTCGATCCGACACAAGTTGGCTTTTTGTACTTAACGAGCTCCCGTCGTATGTCGAGCATTAGGGGAAACCGAGGCTGACGAAATGAAACTAAACTAAACGAAACTTACGAGTCTTACTTACTAGAGTTGGGCGGTATCCAAATTTTGATACCGTTAAACCGTCTCCACATTTTCCCGGGGTAAAAAAAAACAAAACACTTCGTAGCACTACAGTGGAGTGGCCTCGCCAAATGGCAGCTTGCACCTATACCGTTCAGAAACAGAATAGCAAGCATTACATAGGCCTAATGATACTGAAAACATAACAAAACATGTACAAAATTAGTAACTTTTATTAACAAATGTTTAAAGTGCAAATACAGCAGCCAACCGATGGAACGAAATGACATTGTCTGTGGGCTAAAGCTAACAAACCAACAGGAATCAAATAAAATACTTGATCTTATCAAATAAGAAAATCTGAACAATAAATAACAAGACATAACCGAAAATGTGCATATAATAACCCTGTCCTGAGAACGCAGTGGAAAATACTGCTCGTTTGTATATTTTTAAAATCTATTAACATGAATCAAATAAATTAAACGTACAACTATACAACATCCCGAACCGTTTTCGTCCGTCAGAAAAAGCTACTCCTTATTGAAAATAAAAATATTAAGCTATTGAATGCAAAACCAGCATGTTCACTTTTTCCGGCTTGAGTAGGGCACGTTGTGGATTGACAACTTTGCCCGCGGTGCTGGAGACCCGTTCCGATGGAGATCTTGTGGCACAAACGCACAGGTATTTTATCAGAGGAAAGCGCCTGACTCCATTGGATTTCCACCAAAGAAGGGGGTCTTCATCTGCCAGAATAACAGCCTCGTGTGGAAGTTGCGTTTGTAATAAGAAACCCGAAAACTAAGAAACAAAAACGGTGAGTTGTTTTTATTAACACGCGAGAATATCAGGAAGGAGCTGCGCTAGAACACAAAAGCAGCGTGTCAAACGTCACGCCTTTTTTAAAGGGACCGCAACTATTATCAGAAGCAGTGACTTTATAACCAAGTGCTTAACCAAGAACTGAGCAAAACCCGCATGGCAAAGCTGTAACAACACAGTTAAGAAGGTGAATTATGCATACATTCACGAGTGCACTACACTGGCGACAATATGCAGTTGCCTCTGCTCCTCCACAGTGCCGCTGTTATCTCTCGACGGGTAGGATGTTTCACCAGAACACCGCCACCGTCTGCATGCACATTTTACACACAGCCTCGTTGACATTTCCCGGCTCTCCCTTGTCATTTGGCCGAAATGCTGCCAAATTGCAGATGTTGTGTTTTTCTTTGGAACCAACTCAGCGCGGTCTGTCATGTTGTCTTTTCCTTCTCCCTTATGAGCGGTAATGTCACGTGACAACGCAACATCCAGGAACTTCATAGAACATCATCTCTCCGATAGTAATATTAGTTTTAATTAAACTGTAATAGTATTAAATTAACAAACACAACCACACATACATAGGTGCTGGACAAACACTCTTTATTTAGGAATTAAATTAATTATAGTTAATATTATATTAGGGCAAGATTTTTTTTTTTTAATGACGGTAATGAATCTGATACCGTTGCTATTTTTAGATACCGCAGTATACCGTATTACCGCCCAACCCTATTACTTACGTTTTGCGTGAAGAGTAAGAGTCAGAACTTGATGCTCACATGAGTTCTGTCCTCCGTAGTCGTCTTGCCCTGTGTCTTGGTCGTTTGGAAATTGATTGTAAAATAGTGTAAACCTCACGATGCTGCTCAAACATTTGTGCGAATTGTAAAAACTGGGCAAACCATATCGCTATGACGACACTGAAAACAGCAACACCATGATTCTCCTCCTTCCGGGTTTGGACACGACGTTTTGACACTGCTCATTTCTGTCCAATGGCTGAGCGACCTCAGCACACGTGGTTTTGTTTATAGATGTTGGTCCACTTGGGAAAAAAATGCAGTGTGAAAGTGAACCGCACCAAAAATAAAAATAAAAAAAATGGTCCGGACCAAAGCAAGTGAACTATCGGACTTTCCTGGTGTGAAAACGACCCAAGTGTGTCTTGCCTCAGTACAGTATCTTGGCTAAATGTTGCAAACGTTACCTTGGGG
Organism: Paratrypauchen microcephalus; assembly: GCA_036785185.1. Lineage (NCBI taxonomy): Eukaryota > Metazoa > Chordata > Actinopteri > Gobiiformes > Gobiidae > Paratrypauchen > Paratrypauchen microcephalus. The sequence goes on from JAVJIX010000214.1 coordinate 766,850, forward strand.
TACAACCCTTATTCCGACATACCCCTCCCCCCTGTCATTCCGACATGCCCCTATTCCGACACTTTTTGATGCCCCCATTCTGATTTTAATTTTTTTTTTTCTAATGCTGCCATTCCAACAATGTACTCATAGTTTGGAGCGTCACCTTTTTTGACTGAACAAGGACTAAACCAGCTCTAAACCAGGACTAAACCAGAACTGAACCAGGAGTGTCGGGACAGGCCCAGAGGTGCGCCTGCGTAGTCTGTCAGTTGACCGCAGGTAAAAGGACCAGCGCAGAGCTCCACGCCCCAAGGGGCTAAGCACAGCCGTCACCCAATCGAACTTTGTGGACACCTTGCTCCACACGCTCGGGGTTCTCCCTCTCAAGTCCAAGATCAGTTCTGGTTCAGTCCTGGTTTAGCCCTGGTTTAGTCCTGGTTTAGTCCTGGTTTAGTCTTGGTTCAGTCCTGGTTCAGTCCTGGTTTAAACCTGGTTCAGTCCTGGTTTAAACCTGGTTTAGTTCTGGTTTAGTCCTGGTTCAGACCTGGTTTAGTCCTGGTTTAGACCTGGTTCAGTCCTGGTTCAGTTCTGGTTTAGTCCTGGTTCCGTTCTGGTTTAGTCATGGTTCCGTTCTGGTTTAGAACTGGTTTAGTCCTGGTTTAGACCTGGTTTAGTCCTGACATCCTCAAGCCACCTTCATGAAGTCTGTTTGTGATGGTTTGGACAGAGACATTCACACCAGTGTCCTGCTGGAGGTCATTCTGCAGGCCTCGGGCAGTGCTCAACCTGTTTGTCCTCACTCAAAGGAGCAGATATGGGTTCTGCTGATTGGTTGAGGACCTTCTATGGCCCTGTCCAGCTCTCCTAGAGTAATTGCCTGTCTCCTGAAATCTCCTCCATGGAGATTGTGCTGGAGACACATTAAATCTCCTTGTAACGGCACGTCCGGGTGTGCCATCCTGGAGAAGCTGGACAATCTGTGGGGCTTCTGTAGGTTTAAGAAATTGCCTCAGTAGTGATAATCACTGTAGCCAAAGCAGCACTAGTGGAAAAGCAGCCAAAAAAAGACCAAGACGGAGAAACTTGAAATGACCTCCACATGCAAAACCTGTTTTAGGGTTTGTTTGATTGGTGCCGCTCTAGTGCCCCTGTTGATCATTTCCGTTTAAAGAGGTGGCATCCTTTTGTTCCTAAGACATTGCCCTGTCCATATTTGTACATTTTTATCACATTGAGACCTGGTGTGTTTTCAAAGTGTTCCTTTAATTTTCTGAGCAGAGAAATGAGATCACATCCTTTATATACTCTGTATGAGGGCAGGTTGGGATGGAGGATGATGTCATTTTACCTTTTATGGAAGTCAGTGGCAAATTACATGCATTTCCTTTGTTGACCATATAAGGTAAAATGACATCATCATCATCCAAAAAATATGTCAGAATGATCATTTGAAGCCAGAGGTTTCAGAAAGCATAAAACACTTAGATGTTGCATGTTTTACGTTTTGTACAATGGCAGGTGGAAAACAGTGGCAGAGCCAGTGAAGGTTCCACATCTGCATCTACTGGTCAAATTAACTCACATTGTAACTTTATTTTATCATTCAGAAAGCAGATATCTCTGATTTAAAATGTTGGAAAATTAAAAAACACTCATTTACAAGCTCCTGTGCCTCTTCTCTGTAGCCATCAACCAATTAATTACAGACTGCGAGAATCATCCTGAAACCATGGCACATCTGATTGATCATCTGGAAGCACTGGTGAAGGAGCTTCCACCAAAATCTGAAAAAGGTATAAACATTTCAAACTTCATTTATTGATGCTAAAAGATTTTACTGACCAAACCTTGTACAGTAGATGAAGTTAAATCTGGTCCAGCAGAGGAAGAGGAGACTAAAGAGAGTGGAGCACACAGTGAAGATGCATCTGGTGGTGGATGGTTTGGTGAGTGATTCTATTTCTTTTGGTCATCTTAACTGCAGAAAAAAACAAATCAAATTAATTTCCTTTGTTTTGGCTGTAATTCAGAGTCAAAAAAGGCAACCAATTAACTCTATTATAATTCAAGTTGGCTCTGTGGTTAGCACTCACGCTTTACAGTAAGAAGGTTTCAGGTTCGATTCCTGGGTTTGCATTTTCTCCCTGTTGGTGGGTTTCCTCCGGGCACTCCGGTTTCTCCCTAACCAGGCTCACACCAGATTGATCTGTGTGTCACTCATGATCAATCTGAACGGCTCTCACTGAAGCCATTCAGAAAACCTGAATCTTATTGGTCAAAGCATCACAAGAAGGTCTGGCTCTCAGTCTCTGCTCTAATTCATCCCAAAGGTGTTCTATCAGGCTGAGGTCAGTCAAGTTCATCCACACCAAACTCTCTCCTCCAGGTCTTTATGGACCTCGCTTTGTGGACCGGTGCACAGCCTTGTTGAAGAGGAAGGGGACATCTCCAAACTGTTCCCACAAAGTTGGGAGAATGGAATTGTCTAAAATCTGTTTGTGTGCTAAAGCATTCAGAGTTCCTTTCACTGAAAGTAAGGGTCCAAGCTCAGCTCCTGAAGAACAACCCACACCATAATAACACCCCCTCCACCAAACTTTACACTTGGCACAAAGCCTCAGACAAGAACCGTTCTCCTGGCAACGCCAAACCCAGACTCGTCCATCAGCTTGTCAGATGGAAAAGAGCGACGCCACTCCAGAGAACATGTCTTCACTGCTCTAGAGTCCAGTGGCGGCACTTCATACCACTGCATCCGAAGCTTTGCTCTTGGTGATGTTTGGCTTGGATGCAGCTGCTCGGCCATGGAAACCCATTCCATGAGATAATATGAAGGCGGCACGGTAGCTGAGTGGCTAGCACTCATGCTTCACAGCAAGAAGGTTCCGGATTTGATTCCTGGTTTGCGCGGGCCTTTCAGTGTGGAGTTTGCATGTTCTTCTCAAGTCTGGCACAAAACATCCTTGCTGTTAAGGTTAATGTAGATTGTGCACTGTCTCATAAATAAACTATTAATATAATTAAACTATTAATATAAGTAAACTATAAATACATATGAAATAAATAAAGTTTGGAGGTCTGTAGCAATTGACTGCAGAAAGTTGGTAACCTCTGCCCACTATGCACCTCAGCATCCGCTGATTTTGATTTATATTGATTTGATATTGATTTTGGAGTTGTGTAAACTTCCTCATTTCTTTTAGGACTAAAAAAGTTATCCTGTTTAGTAAGCTGTCTATTTCGATTTTTAAGTTTTCAGTGTCATGATTGACACGGCTGATTCTAAGCCTGAGCGTCCCTCTTAAGTAACGCTGGGTTAACCTGGCTGCCCAATGCCCTGGTTCTGGTGCTTTCTTCTGCAAAGCCTTTGGAATAATTTGCTTCTGTCGACATCTAAGGTTAAAGCGTAAATGATTCCTCTTCTCTGCTAACCTTTATGTGTCCTTTTCCAGCTTTTTGACCAGTCCAGCGATGGTTGGCTCGTAGTTGTTCTTAAGATGTGTGTAGAATCCCTCAGTCGTCCAGGTAGAATCCATGGCAAAAGGAGGAATTAAATTTGTCAGCTGGACAAAAATGTATTTTTGATCAAATACATTTTGCAGCTCATCCAAGCTGCTTCATTTATTTCAAAAGTCAAAATTCAAGATTTGGAACCTTTTACTGCAGATATCAATTCTGTAGATCCGAACATCAAATTCACCCGTGAAGATGCTAAGGATAACACATTGGCTTTCTTAGATTGTGCAGATGGGAGAAGACCGGTGACTCCAAGTAGAAGTCTTCAGGAAGCCTACACACACCGACCAATACCTGCTTTTTGATTCACACCACCCACTGCAGCACAAACTGGGAGTTATTCAGACATTACAACAAAGGGCCAAAGTGGTTCCCACAAGCACAGAGGGTGTAGTGGCACTCTGTGTCTTCAAAGTTCATTCAAAGTTCCAACTTGTCAGTTGGAACCCGAACCGCGTAGCCCTTGCTGATGATGGCTTCCATGAAGTTCTTGTAATCTTGGAAGAACTCAGGATTATTCTTGAATTTCCGGAGCAGTGACGCTATGCATTGCTCTGCCACACAACGATTGTTAGGCATTTGGAGATTGTCTTTCCTAAGTGGCAGTCCAATGCAGAAATGCCCTTTCTCAAAAGCTGTTGTCCTTTCCACAGACCGCAAAAACTGTTTGTCTTCCTGAGCTATCTCTTCTTTGTCATCATAGTTGTGTTCCGGGAAGTCAGTGTCGTACTGTTGGATCAACATGTTTTCTATCTCCACCAATGAGATTCTGTTCAGATGTGTGGGTTGTTTTGTTCTGTTTCATTTTTTCCTTATAGGTCCATTCATGACCCAGCCGATGGCCGTCCTGGCTGCGTAAGGACCTCCATCTTGACCATTAATGATGCGCCAGGGCTCCATTGCTCTTGAACAGTTTGCTCCAATAAGCAGGCCTACATCAGCTTTTATGTCTGGCAAGCTCACTTCACAAAAGTAAGGCCACTGTTGGATATCTGACTGCTTGGGTATGTTTTCAGCATGAACAGGTATGCTGCTGTAAGTAAACACTTTGGGCAACTCAACGTACATACTGTCCTCCAGCCCACACACCTCAAGCTCTGATAAAACAAAACTGTTCATGAGCTTCTGTTTTTCTGGTGCATCTTGGCCCATGGTGCTGAGAAGTATTCTAGCTGGTTTCCCTTTCACGTTTAGTTTCCTTTGCAGGTCTTCCATGCAGAATGTTGCCATACTTCCTGGGTCAAGAAAGGCGTATGTTTCTACATGCCGATCACTGTTCTTCGATTTGACTTTCACCGGTACTATCGACAGCACACATTCTGCTTCTCCGGCCCCAGTGAGACCGCAAGACTCTTGTGAGATGGGAACCTCGGCCTGTAGCTCCTCTTTAGTACTAGCACCATCATTCTTTCCTGGTGAGGCAGAACTCTCATCCTTCTGTTTGTGCAGAATGTCAGGGTGCTTAAATCCATATTCTGTGCACTCTGATTTTTGTTTACAGGATTTGCTGAGATGGCCAGGAATCAAGCATGAAAAACATAGACCCTTGGATTTCAGAAATTCCACTCGTTCTTGATGGGGCTGGCCTTTGATCTTACATGATGCAAGAGCATGAGACTGGCAGTACAAACATGGTTTATCAAAGGCATTCACCGCTTTACCACTGCTAGCAGGCTTGACCTTAGTAGGCCTGTCTTGAGGCTCTTTGGCTTCAGGAACCACATTGGTCGCAAAACTGCTTCCGCGAACCTCCTTCTTCGCAGACTGCTTTCCTTTTTGGTTCGTCTTTACAGCTGTGGTTGAGCGGCCATCTGAGATATCGCCAAAGAGCGGATCGATTACGATCTTAGCTTGGCGGTCTATGAAGTTCACCAAATCAGTAAATCTGGCCCTGTGACCATGTCGTTCTTTCAGGTCGAAAGCTTCTGTTCGCCAACGTTCTTTCATTTTGTAGGGCAGTTTGGATATCAGTGAGAGCAGATTGGTAGGATTATCCATCTCTTCTAAAAATTCAATGTCCTCCATAGAGTTACGACATCCTATCAGGAACATTGCATAAGCGTTTAACGCTTTTCCATCATCTGCCTTCACTTGTGGCCATTTGAGTGCTTTCTCCATGTAGGCACTGGCGATCCGAAGCTCATCTCATAATGCTTATGCAGAAGACGCTTTGCTTCTCTATAGCCCTTGCTTGGTGCCATGTGAGTGCAACTATGTACGAGTTCTTAGGGCTCACCATCTGTAAACTGTTCCAAGAAGTATAGTTTATCTTGGTCATTGTCTGTTTTCTGCTCTATGGCATGTTCAAATGCTCTCATGAAGGACTTGAACTGGAGTGCATCACCTTTGAATACAGAGATGTCTTGTCGGTAGCTGTGAAAGCTGCTGTTGCTTTACAAGCAATTCAGTACAGGGGGTCCTCGGGTTATGACGTTTCGTGGTTACGAACGCGCCCCCATTTAAAAAAAAAAAGTATATATTACGCGTCATTCCGTCTTACGTGGTTTAGCGTGGTAAGAGATGTAAACAAACGCGAACGGCGCACGGCGGAAGAATATGCTCTGTTGTGGTTGTAGGGAGAAGACGGCCTCATGTGCGTGCCCAATGTGGGTGGAAGTACCTGATGTGGGCTCTGATCTGCTCCTATGAAAGCGGCAGTGATAACCAAGCAGCGTAGTGGTCTAATTATTGAGATGGAAAGGTTATTGGTGCTTTGGTTGGAAGATCAAAGGCAAAATCCGGCTTACGACGAAATTCGGGTTACGACGCGTCTTAAGAACGGATCAACGTCGTAACCCGAGGACCCCCTGTAATTGCATTCTGCTTTTGCATGACTGACACAATGTCATTCCCTGTTTGTGTTCTAGGACTTTGGTTCGTGACTGGCTGTGGCATTTGTGGGCACAGCACTTGTCTTGGTGCTTGAACATTCGTTGTAGCGTGTTGCGGTAGCGACATGCTAACTCTTTCTTTATGTTCCCACTTATTGATTTTTGCACTGACAAGTGACTACCCCTGCCATCTTCCAATGTTTCATACTCTTTAAGCACTTGTATTTTTGCGTGGCTTTCAGCTAAGGCTGTCTCCAGTTCTAATTCTTCTTTTTCAGCTTTGAGTTTAATTTCTTGGAATTCAAGGTGTCGTTTTTTTGCGCATTTCAGTAGAGCTGCATGTTCTGCTTCCTGACGAGCGCAAGTGGACGATACACGTGAAGTGTTGGAGGCATTACTTACATGAGAGAGTGCTTTTGCAACATTACTGGCTCCTACCTGTGAAACACTGTCACTAGGCAAAACAGCATCTTGTTCATTCTTCTCTCCTTCAGTAGGTTCATCTAACTGCATGTTTTCCTCCTGTGAGGAATCATGTACTTCAGCCAGCCATCTTTCAGTTGCTTTTATGAAGCCTGTTATCTGATCCATTTTAGGTTCATACCAATTATTTTGGTCCAGTATTTTTTCATCTTCAGACTATAGACTGCAAACGTCACTACTGAGCCTATTAAACTCGTTTAGAGACTGTAAAATCACTCTCCATCTTAAGCTGTACATTTTCCTTATTTTGAGTGTCACACTTCAATTCCTCTATCTCTTTAATTTGGCTGGTTAGAGTTCCTAACGTTTGTCTTCTCAATGCAATGAACCGTTGTAATCTTTCCTCCATGCCCTTCTCGGTTAGCTTGCGAGCTCTCCCATGTTGCAATCCGTGTCTGTCACACGCGTCATCTTGGTCAGCCATCTTATTAATTGCGGAGTTAATGTACAGTAAGCAGACACAAGGCTTAAAGCACTTACTTCAAGTTGCCTTTCTTCTTTAACTGAGTGCTAACAAACTGTCCAATATCACAATCAGGAATCAGGAAGCCTCGGGCAATTAAACTAAATCCACAGAATTTTACTGATCGGTTTTAACTTTAGTTTTCATCTGAACTCCTTCATACATCCATATGACGTCTTTTCTTCACAATATTCAAAGATAAAGAAGCCTTTTTATTACCTTTCAAGGTAACAAACCATTCAAGGAGTTACCCGATTCAGTCTGTTTCTCTCGGCAAGCTTCTTTTCTCCTCGGCTGCGTTGTCCAGGCATTCTAGGCAGCAAGGCTCCAATAGCGAGTTTTTTGACTAAATGTATTTAGTTTTTAGTTTTAGTTTATTAAGGACAGTGTGCAGTTTCATTAAAAAGATGTCTGCACCAGATTTAGCTCAAAGCTAATTTCCATCTGCAGTCCTCACATCATAAAATACAATACAAAAATACGATAAAGTGCAATTATAAATACAATAAAAATACAATACAATATAATAAAAAGAAATCACATATCAAATACAAGGTACAATCTTAACAGGCTAGTGCAGGATAAAATCTTAAAATATAAGCAATTCTAAAATAAACAATCTCAAAACAATTCTATACATTATCCAGTATTAAAAAGTGCGTGCATATTCATAAGTGCATACAGGTAGAAATCACACGCATAATTTAGGATCAAGGTCATTGAGAGCAAAGGTGAACGCTGATGATAATAACCCCTTTCATTACTTTTATAAAGAGCAGCAGCTGTCGAATGGTACCCACGAGGGTATCATCCGACAGCCACCTACCTAACTGGTACTATTATTTTGAGGTGAAGCTTTAGAAATAGGGCCTTAGCCAACAGAGGATACCCACGAGGGTAACCTCTGTTGGCCAACTACCGTCTGGTATTAATGAGAGCAGGACTGACTGTCCAGGAGCCAGCTTTTAACGGCTCGAGAGAATGTTAAAAAGTCTGCCATGTCCTTTATATGACTCGGGAGTCTGTTCCACTCCGTCACAGCTTTATAAGAAAAGGCTGATTGGGAGAAGGCAGTTCTCCTTTTTGGGACATCGCAGTCTCCCCTCGAAACAGACCTTAACACTCGGCTGGTGAGCCGAGCGCGTGGCTGGACATAGGTCTGTAGAGGGGGTGGGGCAGCGTCATGCAAGATTTTGTGAACCAGACGAATATTGGAGAAGCTGATCAGATTTTCAAAGCTAAGCAATTTGTATTTTTTAAGTATATGACAATGATGGTGCCTTAGAGGCTTTTTATCCAGAATTTTTAGGGCCCGATTATGCAAGGATCTGAGAGGTTTGAGAACTGTCTGTTTGGCCTGAGACCATGAGGATATACAGTATGAAATATGAGATATGATCATTGCGTTAAAATATGTTTTTGCTGCCTCCAAGGATAAAGAACTCCTGATTTGTTGAAAATTAAACATATTAAATTTTAAAACATGACAGACTTTTTTTTATATGTTGTTTAAAACCAAGTGTAGAATCCAGGATTACCCCGAGGTATTTTACCTCCTCCACATTCCGGATCATATGGCCCGCCACAAAAATATTAGGGTGTATATTTTGAGTCTTTTTATTTGAAAAGTACATCGTTACCGTTTTATCCGTGTTTAGTATTAGATTTGACCTACTCAGCCACTCAGAGGCTTTTGTCATTGCTGCTGTCAGTTTAGCTGCGACTGAGGATGCTTCCTTACCATGCGCAAACACCACCGTGTCATCAGCATACATCACGACCCCCACGTCATCTTTAAAGATGGAAGGCAGATCATTGATATATAAACTGAATAGCAATGGCCCCAGAATCGAACCTTGTGGCACTCCTTTAGTGCATGCTGTAAGCGGCGATGTTTTATCGTTAATTTTAACGCATTGATTGCGATCCGATAAATATGATTGGATCCAACTCATGGTTTTGAGTAGTGGCACTCTGTGTCTTCAAAGTTCGTTGTCACCTTTGCAGCTTGTCTAACAACCAGTATTCGACTGAAATCAAGTCTTCCTTTTATGATGTTTACTTAAAGAACTTGTATATTTACACAGAAAAATAAATATATATAAATATATCTACACAGAAAATAAAAGGTTACAATCGTTTCAGCTAGTTCTTCAGCTCGGTCAAAAAACTGTTGCTTCCCTCGTGTCCAGCTGCAATCTGCCCTTGACGTGCGTACAGGCAATATCAAAGTGACGCATTACGTAGTGGAAGCCTAAATTACGTTTCACAGTAAAAGCTCTTTTATACTAACTAAAGTTATGCATTCTTATGAAATATAATAATCATCATGAATTTCTTAAAATTAAATTAAGCATATTTATACATTTTAAAACTAAATTATTACTCTCTAATGAATTCCCCATTAACTGGCTCTTACAGAGGGCAAGGAGAAAGAAGAACAACATGTGCAGGAAGCCCTCTCTATTTGTGGAGATCCTAAATGGGCTTTCAACAAAACTGAGAGAGACAAGGGCAAGAAACAAGACAACAGAGAATCAGAACCCAGAAGAAGGGTGTAACCATTCCTTACCTGGCCGGCGTTTCTGAAAAACTACAGCGGATTTTCAGACAATATGAAATCCCTATCTATTTCAAATCCACAAACACTTTAAGACAAAAACTGGTCCACCTGAAGGACAAAACACAGCCACAAACAAAGCAATGCGGTCTACTCCATTCAGTGTAGTGAAGACTGCAGTGAGCGCTACACTGGAGAAACAAAACAGCCACTTCACAAGAGGATGTACCAACACAGACGGGCGTGCCAGAGTGGACCTCAGTCTACCGTACATCTCCACCTAAAAGGACCTCAGTCTGCCGTACATCTCCACCTAAAAGCCACGGGCCACTCCTTTGAGGACAGTGAGGTCCAGATCTTGGCCAGAGAAAAGAACTGGTTTGAGAGGGGAGTTAAAGAGGCTATTTTTTGTCAAGAGAATCCTTCCTTGAACAGAAATGGAGGTCTCAGACATCATTTGTCTCCATCTATATAACTATCCTCAAACCTAAATCAAAACAAAGAAAACAATAGGGCAGCAGGTCTGAGGGGTATTCCACGAACGCGGCTATGCGCAAAGCCCGGCTTTATTCGACAGTTCGCACTAGTTTTAGTGAGAGTTCGGTTCCATGACTCTAGCTAAACTTAGTCCCCACTGAGTTACTGGGGCAACATGGTTTCAACGGTTAGCCTGGTCGTGGGCAGGCTAAAGATGAGGCTTAATCAAGCCGTGTCGCAGAGAATACGTACCTGACGTAAACGGAGTGTCAAACAAACAGTTCCGCACACCTCCCGCATGACTATCTGTGTTAAAAAAAAAAATTACCTTACGTTCTTGGTTCTTGACAAATCTCTGGTAATTTAAAAATCCATCCATCCATCCATCCATCCATTTTCTTCCGCTTATCCTGGGCCGGGTCGCGAGGGCAACAGTCTAAGCAGGGACGCCCAGACCTCCTTCACCCCGGACACTTCCTCCAGCTCCTCCGGGGGGACCCCAAGGCGTTCCCAGGCCAGCCGGGACACATAGTCCCTCCAGCGTGTCCTGGGTCTTCCCCGGGGCCTCCTCCCGGTGGGATATGCCCAGAACACCTCCCGAGGGAGGCGTCCAGGAGGCGTCCGGATCAGACGCCCGAGCCACCTCAGCTGGCTCCTCTCGACGTGGAGAAGCAGCGGCTCTACTCCGAGCTCCTCCCGTGTGACTGAGCTCCTCACTCTATCTCTAAGGGTGCGCCCAGCCACTCTGCGGAGGAAACTCATTTCGGCCGCTTGTATCCGCGATCTTGTCCTTTCGGTCATTACCCAGAGCTCATGACCATAAGTGAGGGTGGGAACGTAGATTGACCGGTAAATTGAGAGCTTCGCCTTTCGGCTCAGCTCCCTCTTCACCACAACGGTCTGTTACAGCGGCTGGATCACTGCCGACGCTGCACTGATCCGCCTGTGAATCTCATGCTCCATCCTCCCCTCACTCGTGAACAAGACCCCGAGATACTTGAACTCCTCCACCTGAGGCAAGGACTCCCCACCCACCCAGAGAGGGCAAGCCACCTTTTTCCGGTCGAGAACCATGGCCTCGGATTTGGAGGAGCTGATCCTCATCCCAGCTGCTTCACACTTGGCTGCAAACCGCCCCAGTGCACATTGGAGGTCCCGGTTCGATGAAGCCATCAGGACAACATCATCTGAAAACAGCAGAGATGAGATCCTGTGGTTCCCAAACCGGATCCCCTCCGGCCCCTGACTGCGCCTAGAAATTCTGTCCATAAATATAATGAACAAAACCGGTGACAAAGGGCAGCTCTGGCGGAGGCCAACATTCACAGGAAACAGGTCCGACTTACTACCGGCAATGCGAACACTGCTCCTGCTCCGGTCATACAGGGACCGAACAGCCCTTAGCAAAGGGTCCCGAACCCCGTACTCCCAGAGCACTCTCCACAGGACCCCACGAGGGACACGGTCGAATGCCTTCTCCAGATCCACAAAGCACATGTGGACTGGTTGGGCAAACTCCCATGCACCCTTGAGCACCCGATGGAGAGTATAGAGCTGGTCCAGGTACTGCCCCCCGTCCGCCACGTGATGTTGCAGAGACGTGTCAGCCAAGACAGCCCCACAACATCCAGAGACTTAAGATACTCAGGACGGATCTCATCCACCCCAGGGGCCTTGCCCCCGAGAAGCTTTCCAACCACCTCAGTGACTTCACCAGGGTGATGAACGAGTCCGCCTCAGAGTCTCCAGCCTCTGCTTCCTCCTCGGAAGACATGACGGCGGGATTGAGGAGATCCTCAAAGTATTCCTTCCACCGTCCGATAACATCCCCAGTCGAGGTCAACTGCCCTCCACCCACACTGTAAAGTGTTGGTGAAGCACTGCTTCCCCCACCTGAGGCACCGAACGGTTTGCCAGAATTTCTTTGAGGCTGTCAGATAGTCCTCCTCCATGGCCTCTCCGAACTCCTCCCAAACCCGAGTTTTTGCCTCTGCGACCACCTGGGCTGCAGAACGCTTGGCCCGCTGGTACCCGCCAGCTGCCTCAGGAGTCCCATGAGCCAACAAGACCCGATAGGACTCCTTCTTCAGCCTGACGGCTTCCCTTACTTCCGGTGTCCACCACCGGATTCGGGGATTGCCGCCGCGACAGGCACCACGACCTTACGACCACAGCTACGGGCGGCCGCATCGACAATAGAGGCCGAGAACAGAGCCCACTCGGACTCTATGTCCCCAGCCTTCCCCGGAATCTGGGAGAAGCTCTCCTGGAGGTGTGAATTGAAGGTGCCCCTGACAGAGGGCTCTGCCAGACGTTCCCAACAGACCTTCACAATACGCTTGGGCCTGCCAGGTCTCTCCGGCTTCCTCCCCGGCCAGCGGACCCAAATCACAACCAGGTGGTGATCGGTTGACAGCGCTGCCCCTCTCTTCACCTGAGTGTCCAAGACATGCGGCCGGAGGTCAGATGACACGACAACAAAGTCGATAATCAACCTCCGTCTTAGGGTGTCCTGGTGCCACGTGCGCTGATGGACACCCTTGTGCTCAAACATGATGTTCGTTATGGACAAACTTTGGCTAGCACAGAAGTCTAATATCAGAACACCACTCGGGTTCAGATCAGGGAGGCCGTTCCTCCCAATCACCCCTCTCCAGGTGTCACTGTCGTTGCCCACATGGGCGTTGAAGTCCCCCAGTAGAACAACGGAGTCCCCGGTTGGTGCACTATCCAGTACCCCTCCCAGGCACTCCCAAGAAGGCCGGGTACTCTGCACTGCTGTTCGGCCCGTAGGCCGACACAACAGTGAGAGACCTGTCCCCGACCCGAAGGCGCAGGGACGCGACCCTCTCGTTCACCGGGGTGAACTCCAACACTCGCCGGCTGAGCTGTGGGGCAATGAGCAGGCCCACACCAGCCCACCGCCATTCCCCGCGGGCAACGCCAGAGAAATGGAGGGTCCAGCCCCCCTCAAGGAGTTGGGTTTGAGAGCCCATACTGTGGGTGGAGGTGAGGCCGACTATATCTAGTCGGTAACGCTCAACCTCCCGCATGAGCTCAGCCCCCCCCCCCCCAGCGAGATGACAGTCCATGTCCCCAGAGCTAGCCTCCATGTCTGGAGATCCGGCCCCCGAGGCCCCCGACTTCGACTGCCGCCTAAATCTCTCTGCACCAGCCCCTTATGGATCCTCCTGCGGGTGGTGGGTCCACAGGAGGACGGCCCCACGTCGCTTCTTCGGGCTTCGCCCGGCTGGGACCCGTGGGGAAAGGCCACCAGACGCTCGCTGGCGAGCACCCACCCCAGGTCTGGCTCCAGGGTGGGGCCCCGGTGACGCCAGTCCGGGCGACGTATCTGACCTTGATTGGAAACTCATCATAAGGGCTTCTGAATTTAAAAAAATTATTGAAAAATATGCTTTTGAACCGCTGTCTTTACGACATTATCAGATAGAAGAATTCCAGATCCACCACAGAGAAAGACTTTGGTCGAGTGGTTAAGTGCTGCGTCTTTCACGTGGGAGTCCCGGGTTTGATTCCTGTAATTGACGGATTCATGCGCAAGTCAATTTTGTGTTATATTTTCACAAATTTACATTTGCCACACATTACACAAATGTCAATGAATTTAACCTAAAATTATTCATATCATCATAGAACTTATATCAGCTGGGCCTAACATCACTCTCACTTGACGACATTGACACTTTATATTTTATGTGACATCTCTATCAAAGAATACAGTTAAAGGTAAACCTTGACTTTTAAAACAAAATGTAGCCAAATAACAGGCACACTCCATGATGCAACATTTCAATGATTCAACAAATTTGCTTCAGAGATGCTGTGCAAGCCTTTTTAATGAAATCCTATTTATCAATTTCCATCAATAGGCATAAAACAAAAGACATTAGGTATGACATTCTGGTGTGAGGCCACTGCTGGAGGACTGCTGAGGGTCAGGCAAGGCACTGCTGGAGGACTGCTGAGGAGGGTCCAAGTGTACGCCATCTTCAGTAACTAGAACACAAGCATACTATTAAAATACACAAATGCTTGGATCACAGCTGAGGCAAGCATTAGCCTAGAGAATACCTTGAATATACTCTTCACGAGAACTCGCAGGAAGGATGGGGTCAAATACTTTTACACAGTAAAAATAAATTACAACTGAGAAGACTGCTCTACAAATATATAATTATGATATCAACTGTCCTCCCTGAGAAACTCACATCGCCCGCATGCCAGACGGTAACATATCCTCTCCCCCACGGACTTGTCCTGACACCGATGGTGAAAAACATACTTAAAAAACTCAACAGCACTCTACCAAGCACTGTTATAGGACTTACATATTTAAGCGCTCGGCGATCTTCTGCCACGCCATGTTTCTCGCCTTGGTTATTGCAAATGTGTTGTAGAATTCCAAAAGCAACTTATGTTCTGATGCGCTGAAATAATCGAATCTTCGACATGTTCGCGTTTTCGACAGTCGCTTGTTCTCGGCTTCTTATGTACCCCGTGCACGCGCGTAGGCCAGGCCTGGATAGGCCAGACTGAACTTAGCGCTGATGAAGCGCAGCTGAAACGCTTTAGTGGAATGACTTGAGGCTTTAGTCGGGGTTGCGGCTAAATCAGGCGACGACTAACCACTTAGGCGCTGCTATGTTTAGCGACATTCGTGGAATAACCCCCAGGTCCAGAGGTGTGAAAACACCATTATGGTCCTGAATGGTTCTGCTAACAAGACCCACACTCCACTCCCACTGCAGATCTAATAGGCCCACCTAACTAACACAAACTGTAAACAAGTAGGTGTGGTAGTCTGTCATTTCATTGTAGTTGGCGCCCCCTTCAGGCAGATATAGGCAGTGTCCACCAGCACTTGTACTTTGTCAGTCAGATTCAGGTGAAAACTCCCCTCATGGCAGAATATAACCCACATATCTTGTGTTACAGGGTGGCAAAGGAGAAATTCAGTTTGTATGGACAAAAGTGTTTTGTTTTTTTTGCAGCTCATCCAAGCTGCTTCTTCAGTTCAGAACTGAAACTGCGAAACTTCTTTGATCAAAAAACTTTTATCCAGTTGACAAACTGAATTTCTCTTTTGCCATGGATTGAAGTCTGGGTGACTGAGGGATTTTACAAACAAAGGGTGAAATTATGATAAAGTGTGCAGTCCAGTTGGGCAGCGAGTAGAATAAAGGACTTTTCTTTTCAGGATGGTTTGGTGGGTCAAAGCGTTCAGTTAAAGTCCACTTCATTGTTACATCTGAAACATATGGAGCTGATAAAGACGTCCTTCATAAGTTGAAGAAACGTCTGGAGCTGATCCACACAGACCCAGCAGAGTGTGATGTGGTCCTCATCTTCTGTGTGGTCATTTCTCGAGTTGGATCAGATGTGGAGGACGCCATGAGGAGAATTCCAGGTATAAAAGAGATGACTGATTTAACACAAAGTAAAACCACATATTTGTATTAACACGTAACATCTACTGCTGATAACTTTTAGAATACAATTTTTTTAAAATTATTATTACTTTCAGAAGCTGCAGCAGAGAAGCCGGTGGTCTTGGTGGTGATGCATCACAGAAGAAAAGACGACCTTCTGGCAGATGGACCTCAGTGGAGCTCCACGTACAAGAATGTGAAATTTCACGTGGACATGGTGTTCCATGAAAGTAAACATGGATTACTCAAGTGTGATACAAATGACCGCGCCATAGAAAAACTGACCATATCCAGGATATAGAGGAGCGCTCTATGTATCTACACTGGCATCTAATGTGTTGGCAAAACTGTATGTTGAAATAATTATTACTTAATTTGAATAATTTATGCCTTCTGAGCTCACATATTTAGTAAAACTGTAAAATAAAGTGTGTACTGGTGTGGTTAAGAGTCCACTCAAACACCTGGTTTCTATGACGTGCCCCTTTCCATTATACGGCTTTTATTCCAGCTACCACCCTAGAAATATTAAAACTGCTTCAACATCACACCACACGTGAACTTACTGTCACAGGTCACTGGACCATGAGCGGCACACAGCAGGAAAGGTTAACAATGGTTTATTACAAGAGTTTTTGGTGAATATTAGCTGGAACTGGCAGGCAGAGTCGTGGACCGAGGAGCAGGTAAGCAGGCAGATCACACGTGGACACAGGAGATCGCAGGTCCTGAAGATTGCAAAAAATATATTTTGAGCCACTTGAAACTAGCAGAAGTTTCAGGCATCTTATGCTGCTGCTGATGAGGGTGAGATTATAGTGTGCCACCTTCGACTTAGACAAACTTTATTGATCCACAAGGGAAATTATTTGGACATAGCAGCTCACACATCAATATAATATACACCGTGTTCCAAATGATTATGCAAATTGTGTTTAAGTGTCATAAAGGTCCATTTTTTTCCCCAGTGAAACTCATAGATGGTCTTGTGTCTCAGGCTCATTGGGTCAGTGAAATCAATCTCAGACACCTGTGCCAATTATTTTGCCAGGTAAGTCCAATTAAAGGAAAAACTACTCAAGAAGGACGTTCCACATTATTAAGCAGAGCATCATTTTCAAGCAACATGGGAAAGAAAAAGGATCTCTAGTGCTGAAAAATATGAAATAGTTGAATATCTTGGACAAGGTATGAAAACCTTAGATATTTCACGAAAACTTTTGTGATGATCATCGTACTATTAAGAGATTTGTAGCTGATTCAGAGCATACACAGATTCGTGCAGATAAAGACACAATGAGGAAGGTTTCTGCCAGACAAATTAATCAGATTAAGAGAGCAGCTGCTAAAATGCCATTACAAAGCAGCAAACAGGTATTTGAAGCTGCTGATGCCTCCTGCAGGCATCAAGGTGTAGGATCCTCCAGAGGCTTGCAGTTCTGCATAAACCTTCTATTCGGCCACCCTTAAACAAACCTCACAAGCAGAAATGGCTCCAGTGGGTCCAGAAATACATGAAGACTCATTTTCAAACAGTCTTGTTCACTGATGAGTGCCGGGAAGCCCTGGATGGTCCAGATGGATGGAGGGATGGATGGTTGGTGGACGGCCACCATGTCCCAACAAGGCTGCGACGTCAGCGAGGAGGTGGCGGAGTCATGTTTTTTGCCAGAATCATGGGGACAGAGCTGGTCAGCCCTGAAGGTGTGAAAATGACCTCTGTAAAGTCTGTGGAGTTTCTGACTGACCACTTTTTTCCATTGTACAAAAAGAACTGTACTTTCCGTCGCAAACTCATCTTCATGCTGATGGAACACCTCTGCATCATTGGCTGCTATGGGCATAAAAGAAGAGAAACTCCTGGTGTAGCCTCCATCCTCCCCTGACCTCAACCCTATGGAGAACCTCTGGAGCTCCTCGGGTGAAAGATCTCTGAGGGCAGGAGGCAGTTCACATCCAAACAGCAGCCCTGGGAAGATATTCTGACATCCTGCAAAGAAATTCAAGCAGAAACTCTCCACAAACTCACAAGTTCAGTGGATGCAGAATTGTGAAGCTCCTGTCGAATAAGGATCTTCTGTTCAGATGGAACTGGACCTGTTCAGATGTTTGGATTGAAATAGATCTTGATTTCAGTAATATGCTTAAGCTTCTAACTGAAAAATAAACACATGACCATTTTCAGTTCTTTACAACAATAACATGGTTTGAACGCAGTGTAATAACAAACAGTAAAAAACAGTAAAAAATATAATGGTCATAGTAAATTCTAAATAAGTAGCAAAAAAGAGCCAGATGTGAAATAAGACATAATTATATAAGTGTATACTCACAAGTCTAAATAAAATAGAAAAAATAATAAAATATTAAATCTGGGCTATACAAGAGGTCATAGGAAGACAGTGCCAAAATGATGTGATGATTGACAGGACATAGGGTTATGTGGTACATAAGGGGGAGTTGTAGGGAGTATTATCTGCCACATGTGGTCTGCTCAGGCCCACATCACGCCCAGACAAGGGCTGATTCTCAATTCCTAGGATCCTACCTCCAAAGAGCACTTTGTAGCACTCCTCCAGAGTCGGTCCTCTGAAGCAAAGCCAAGTGTCCTGTAAAATTTCTCTGATCTGGCCAAGATTTCAGGTTCTTCATCTTGTTTTCAGATTTATTATCTACTTACTCGTCCTGAGACGGCTTCATTCTGGTCTAGAGGGAGTTTATTTTACAAGAACTTGTCAAGTAAAACGATCTTGCTGCATGGACCGATAATTTCACAACTTTTAAGTCATTTTCTGATAGATTTAAGTGTTAATATCTTAAATCTTTGGCCACACTTTTTGCAGCATGTCCTGCTCACACTGAGCTAATGCTAATGCTAAGGTAACATTCACAGCGCCTGAAGCGGTGAGAAACATGTGAATAATGAAGGCTGAAAAACATTTTATTATCAAGTGCTTCAGGCTGATCATTAAATAAATAAATAACAGCCTGAAACATCTTCAGATGATCCTCTGATTTTGTTCAGGTCGCTGCATTTGTCCTGATTTGAATTAATTAAATCTAATAAATCTGATGCAGTGTGGCTAAAGTAGCACAATATATATATATTTTTTATTGTGTAATTAATTAAAATGCATTTTACTGTAGAAAGAGAGGAGCAGAGGACGTAGATTTTAAGATAAATATGTTCTAGCATTATCATATTTTTTATTAGTTTTAAAGTCAAATTCAGGATCATGCAACATATCCCTGCTCTGCTGCTGTTCCTGTACTTGTGTAGTTGTCACAATACAAACTCCTCACTGTCAGACAAATAGTTTTATTATTGTATCTGATGTCTGCTCCTGAATCCTGCTCAGGTTTCCTCCATGGTTTCCTTCCCTTGCTTCATCTAAGTTTTGATTGACAGCTGAAAAGTGGAGGATCGAGGCGAGGAATCGCCAGCTCTCCAGCGTTTACATGTATACAGTTTGTTTATGTTGCGCTCTAAACACGATGATACAGAAATAGAGCAATCATCAATGTAAGTGTAGAAAATAAACAGAAGGGGAGCTAAAACACACCCCTGGGGGAGGCCTGTAGAAGTGTGGGCAACATCTGACAGTGAATTATTGATGAACTCTCTGCGGTCCATCGGCAGTGCGGAAACTGATGATCCATAGAAAGAGCTGACGTCTGTGCCTGGATGTGACGCTGCATGGTGTCAGCAAACAGGAGCCTGGTGAAGGTGTTTGGGGTCTCCAGATGTTGGACCCTCACCAGACCTGTAAGGGGTGTGGACGATGCCAAAATATTCATTATAGAAACCATCCACATGCAGTCCATGCATCCATGTGAAATTTAGACATTTGGCTCTTATTTCCATTATGGTTAAATAACAATTACCTCTACACATCTCACATCTGCTGTCGGTGTGCGTATCTTTTGGTGAAATTAGTGGTCTAATGTGTCATATGCACTTTAACATGACTGGTCATCAGTAATGGTGCCATGTGTATTTCAGTCCACCAGGAGGCAGCAGATATGATACTTGCCCACATTTCCACTGGAGCTGTTATTTTCAAATGCCCTCACAGCACACAACGTGGTTTTGCATTGCAAAATGAAACACAAATTTGTTCTGTATGTTTCTGTAATGTTCTTTGGTTTTTTTAGGCCTCAAGTGTTGAACAATCATTTAACTGAATGCACACAGTTTGCCTGAGGAAGAAATGAGCGCAATTACACTATAACATAATTCACTGAGTTACAGTGAGGGTCATAAATGTCCCCCTTTAAGTTAGGAAATAGATGAAACTGTTCACAGAATGTTTTCACTTTGAGACGTCAGAGTGAAGACAGTGAGGTGCAGACTTTAAAGTGTCTGTACTCGATTCTGTTCCATGTAGCACAGACATATTGCATAAGCAGCTCTTACGATGGAAATGAGAGTGTAATTATTTAAGTATTTTAATAGAGTCAAGTTGTGCACACATTAGCATACTAGTTGTTGTTAGCATTAGTGTCACAGCAAAACTCCACTGTACCCTCTACAAGTTGTGAAAAGTGCTCATAAACTCATTGCGGTGAATAATTAGGAGACTCAGAATAAGGCAGTGCTTCTCAAATAGTGGGGCGGGCCCCCCTGGGGGGGGCGCGGTATGATGCCAGGGGGGGCGCGTGTGACCCTGGGAAACATGCTTTTGCCATACTGTACTAGAACTAAGTGTAATTGCACAACAACAACAGTAGTTGGCAGTAGTGCTCTCATTGTCTCTCTGGGGCAGGGGGCGGCAACCTTAAATACGCGATATACAGAACAGACTCACCATCAGCAGAACATCCTCTGTCACAGAAAAAAACACGTATATTCCACTGAGTCGTGTCCTTTAGTCCGACAGAAGCTGATGCATCAGCGGCACAAGAACAGAGTGTTTTTTTTTTTCAGCGCTTTTAGTTTATGCAATGTAATTTTAAGTTTTGTTTCTGTGAAAAGTAAACAAATGTGCACATATTTGAGTCTTCAGTGCAAAAAGACAGTGCAGTCTTTGTTGGAAGTTTCTTTTTTGTTTTTAATGTTAACAAAAAGATACAATGTTATGCAGAGGTGTACTAATAACAATTTTCTAGACAAATAATACTATTTATAGTCGCACGCAGGGAGGGGGGGGCGTGAAATTTTTTCTTCTTCCTAGGGGGGGGCGTCACAGAAAATAATTGAGAAGCACTGGAATAAGGTAAGTGTAGAATAACTGTGGTTCTATGATGTGGGGGCTGGTGTTTCAGACAGGGTTGCTGTACCGGACCGTTGTGGTGAAGAGGGAGCTGAGCCAAAATGCGAAGCTCTCAATTTACCGGTCAATCTAAGTTCCTACTCTCACCTAAGGTCATGAGCTCTGGGTAATGACCGAAAGGACGAGATCGCGGATACAAGCGGCCGAAATGAGTTTCCTCCGCAGAGTGGCTAGGCGCTCCCTTAGAGATAGGGTGAGGAGCTCAGTCACATGGGAGGAGCTCTGAGTAGAGCCGCTGCTCCTCTACGTGGAGAGGGGCAGCTGATGTGGCTATGGCGTCTATTCCGGACGCCTCCTGGATGCCTCCCTCGGGAGGTGGGGGTGAAGGAAGTCTGGGAGGTGCTTAGACTGTTGCCCCCACGACCCAGCCCTGGATAAGCAGAAGAAAATGGATGGATGGATCTCATCAGTAAAATGCTAGAACTACTACTAATATTCAAAATAAAATGTTATAAGTTAAAGGCTTACAAAAGATGCATTTGTCTATTTTCAGCGAGTAAAGCCTCATTTTAAGTGTAACAGCTACAGACTTGGTTGACAATAGGCCGATAACAGGCTTGCTACACTCTAATAGTGGTGATGCTTTTATGTAGAGGCAAGAGATTTAGTCAAGACAAAGGTGGTGTTATAAAGTCAATTTCCAGTCTGAACTCAGTTTGACAGAGTATGCAGTTATTGTTTTTGACTTTGTAGGGCAGACTAGCCTGCTAACCGAGCTGATAACTGTTAGCTGCACAGCTAACACATTCTACCAGTAACAAGCCAAAGGTGACCGTATACAGCACAGACACAAAATCATGTAGTTTTTTATTTGACTTACTTGTTCGGCGTATGTAACTGATGCGGCGTGGAGAGTTGACACTGACCCAGGCTTCAGTTTCAGTCGATTTGCAAGTTCAGCTCTGTATTGTCCCATGAAAAAACACTCGTTTGGCGCAGACATACAAAGTTTTAGGTATACATGTCGACACATTTCCACAGAAAATAAAATTTAACCACTGCTGTTTCAGAGGCTCGGATGAAGGAGCTAAAACATACTCTTCATCATCACATCCAGGGACAGAGCAGTTGCTGTGCTTCACTCGTTTCGGAGCCCTCACGTCTCTCCAGTAAAAACAAACTACAGCTAGTAGCTCGTTTGCCCACAAGGAATTCAACTGCTACAGCTACAAAAACGTAGCCTACATTTTAACAGCTTTATGAAAGTGCGCCGGCATTGTGATGTCTATTGAACTGCGTTCATATCCCCGAGTCCAGTCGCACATGCACACATGAAACAGGCACCAAAGACAATCAACCACTATCAACCCTTCTCTTAAGTAATCATCAAATGCAGTAATCTAACTGTTGCCTATAGAACTTGCAGGGGCTATCAGGAGGTTTTTTAACAGGCCAGGAGACAATCACTGCTCCTCCCTGTGGAAAAATGAGGGAGTTGAACTGGTTTTCACACAGGCTGATAAGGGGCGTCACCATTCAGGGCTGCGTTGACTGCGTCATTGCTGGGGATACATTATCTGCACGGACTAGTCATAGATGAATCAAGGAGCAGTCAGGGTCCAGTCACGGAAACATGGGGAAAACCAGTGGAGAAAATGGAAGGAATGTGTTTTGCTGGTTTGATACAATCATATAACAAGAAACAAGATAAGATAATCATATAATAAGTGTGATGACCACAAAAGTGTCATATTTTGAGTTTTGGAAAATGAGGGTAAAAAGAATGATTGTCTTTTATTTGAATACAAATTAATGTGTTTTATTTTGGAAAAAGGACCCCCAAGAGTTTTTACTTTTCAAAGTGGTTTTCCTTATTCTTGGTGAATGCTGTTATGTTTACTCCGGGCCAGCAGGGGGCGAGGCCGGGTGACGGGTTTAGCTTTATGCAGTGGCCGTTTCCCAATTCAGCGACGGCACACTTGTGAGCGTCCTTGGAACGGGATGTGTGTCATATCCGGTGCGACAAGCGCCGTTCCATTCGTTTTTTCCCCCCTGCACCGTTAAGACGA
The DNA here is from genome assembly GCA_036785185.1 of Paratrypauchen microcephalus. Classification (NCBI taxonomy): domain Eukaryota; kingdom Metazoa; phylum Chordata; class Actinopteri; order Gobiiformes; family Gobiidae; genus Paratrypauchen; species Paratrypauchen microcephalus. The sequence goes on from JAVJIX010000214.1 coordinate 789,894, forward strand.
GCTCTGAACGGCGCCGTCGTGCAAACATGCACGCTTCACACACTTATACCTGTATTACCGTTCACATGCTTTTCCCCTTACACTTCTATATTTCCTTTGCTGTTGTAATGCTGGATATTCTACAGTGTCGCCATGTCCAACGTTTACTCTAAGCTGCGCACTGTTCGCACATTCTCAGCGCACAAGAAAACTTATGCAGCGCACTGTAAATCAGGGATGAAAGGGCTTTTAGCGGATCTCCGCTTTTTATTCAGCCGCGGGGTCATTTTTTTTTATATCTGCAAAGTGCGAGCTGCGCGAGGGGGGGCATTTCGGATGTGGAGTTAGTGTGTTTACTCAGACACATTAAAAATTAGGAGGAACATTGGCCATGTCCCAATTCCAAGTATTACTAGTCGCAATAGAATAATATTTTTGTCTTTAAGGAACAAGGAGCAGACCACCCGGCTCATTGAGCTGAGGCGGGACCTGTTCCATTTCGCAGACGGCCATGTGAGAAACGTAGTGCACTAAGGACAGAGCGAATGTGCGCCGCCTCGACGACAGACCGAGTGCACACTCACAAGCGTGCCGTCGCTGAATTGGGAAACGGCCAGTGTGTTTCTTTTTCATTACTGCAGGAGCTCATCAACCTGACACGCTAGCCGTGTCTCAATTCGCAGTGTGCACAGTTCGGAGTGTGATTTTAACAGCGCATACGTCACTTCCAGCGCGACAACTGCTGTCCCATTTCTTTTTTGTCCCATTCACAGTTAAAATGCACCCTGAAAACTGCAGTCATTTCCATCGAAATTGAGGCGTGGACCAACTGTGCTTCCATGCACACTTCACGCAGTCATATATCCCAGAATGCCCCGCACGCTACTTCTTCTATGGGAGAAAATTTAGTCGGCAGCTGCATCTGGTAGTTGCGGGACCTGTCCCATTTCGCCGACGCCCATGTGGTCCGCGGAGTGCCCTTAAAACCACATTCCGAACTGTGCACACTGCAAATTGAGACACAGCTCCTGTCTCCTCCTTTCTCTCCTGTGTAACAGGTGGGTAGATGTACAAAATCACCTTAGAACTTGTGTTTGGCCATTCTGAAATGTGTTTGAGATGTGAGTGAACTGTTTTAGTCAAGTAATTTTCGTTGGAACTTTGTTTTTGAGTTTGCATGATCATAGAGAGGGCGGCAGTAGCTCAGTTGGTAGAGCATATGCCTCGTGATCCAGGGGTTGGTGGTTCGAATCCCGCTCTTGATGGGTTGACCGCATGTGATCCCAGCTCCCACAGATGAGCGCTGCGCTGCCGTTGTGTCCTTGGGCAAGACACTTAACCCCACCTCGCCCCCATGGCAGAAGATACATCAAGGCCTGTTGTGACGTGAGCCGTCCTCCTATGGACCCACCACCCGCGGAAGGATTCATGGGGGCTGGTGCGTTGTGTTCTGGGCAGCAGAACACTGCTTGGACTGCTGCCCCCGCGACCCAGAAAATGGAAAAGCGGAAGAAGATGAATGATCATAGAGAGCAAGTCAGCTCAACACACATTTTTCCCTGTGCACATGAGTATTGTTTTATAAGCTTACAATGTATATGTGTATTAGTTAGCTCGCCATATACTACCTCCTCACCATTAGTTAAGAACTGTTTTTGCTCAATTGGTTCGGATAAGAATGATGACTCTTTTAAATGAGATTTGTTACACAGTAAGTACACTTGTTGAGTTCTGAGTGTGATATGCAGTACTGTATTGACCTAATACTGGTAAAATACTGTCAGTGGAAGTTTCTCAGTATCCGGAACATTTAGCTGGTTAATATCACCACTGTCTGCGTGAAAAGTCTCTCAGTCGTCCAGGTAGAATCCATGATAACAGGAGAAGTTCAATTTGTCAACTGGACAAAGTTTGTTTGGTTGAAAACGTTTCGCCGCTCATCCGAGAGGCTTCGTCAGCTCTAATAAGAATACTGGTAAGACACTTGCTGTAGGGAGGAGCTACCTAGCTAACTACTTTCCGGAACTATCTCATTGGTTTCCGTCTTTTGTTTCTCTGGCGTCTAGCTAACGATCTCTATTCATCCCTACACGCCTGTTTTTCACACCTCTGGCCCTGACCTGGCTAGCCCTATTGTTTCCCTGTTTGCTTGATCTACGCTTAAGAATGGAATTGTAGATGGGATGCAAATTATGTCTGACTCCACCATTTCTGTTCAGAGAAGGATTCTCTTTTTTGACAAAAACAGCCTCTTTAACTCCCCTCTCAAACCAATTCTTTTCCCTGGCCAAGATCTGAACCTCACTGTCCTCAAATGAATGACCCGTGGCTTCTAGGTGAAGATATACGGCAGAAGACGGTCCACTCTGGCACGCCCGTCTGTGCTGGTACATCCTCTTGTGAAGTGGCTGCTTGGTTTCCCCAATATAGCGCTCACTGCAGTCTTCACTACACTGAATGGAGTAGACCACATTGCTTTGTTTGTGGCTCGGTGTTTTGTCCTTTGGGTGGACGAGTTTTTGTCTTAAAGTGTTTGTGGGTTTGAAATAAACTGGGATTTCATATTGTCTGAAAATCCTCTGTAGTTTTTCCGACACGCCGGCCAGGTACGGAATCGCTACCCCTTTCCTCCTGGGTTCGGATTCTCTATTATCTTGTTTCTTGCCCTTGTCTCTCTTGGTTTTGTTAACAGCCCATTTGGGATAACCACAAACAGAGAGGGCTTCCTGCACATGTTGTTCTTCTTTTTCCTTACCCTCTGTGCTTGTGGGAACCACTTGGGCCCTGTGTTGTAATGTCCGAATAACACCCAGTTTGTGCTGCAGTGGGTGGTGTGAATCAAAAAGCAGGTATTGGTCTGTGTGTGTGGGCTTCCTGAAGACTTCTACTTGGAGTCCCCGGTCTCCTCCTATCGTTACTGCACAATCTAAGAATGCCAATGTGTTATCCTTGGCATCTTCACGGGTGAATTTGATATTAGGATCTACAGAATTGATATGTGCAGTAAAAGGTTCCAAATCTTGAATTTTGATTTTTGTAAAATTATCATCAACATAACGAAACCAGTGTGTGGGAGGAGTGCCTGGATATGAAGCTAAGGCACTCTGTTCAAATTGTTCCATGTATAAATTAGCCATGATAGGGGAGACCGGTGAGCCCATCGCACAGCCATGAATTTGCCTGTAGAAGTTCCCTCTGAACTGGAAATAGGTGGTATTTAGACAAATTTCCAGCAGTTGGCATATTTGGTCAGGAGAAAGTTTGGTTCTCTCTTCTAGCTAGCCAATCGGTGCACAAAGAACGCTGGGTGAAAAATCTTTCCAACCGGGTACTCACTCAGACAGAGAAAGAAGTCCTGTGCAAAGGACTGAATTTCTCTGTGACTCCTAATCACATCCCCACGGCGGACTACATCACGGCAGCTGAAACCGCCATTAGGAACAACAAGCTCACAGAGACAGAAGCTGGAGACCTTAGACTGAAATTAACAGCTGCACTGAGCAATGCTAAACTTCCACCCTCAAATGTAACACCAGAGGAGAGGAAGGCCATCATTGCTCTAGAGAGGGACCAGAGCATCCAAATCCTGCCTGCAGACAAAGGGAGATGCACGGTGATCTTGGACGCAGCTGATTATGAGGCTAAGGTGAACAGCCTACTCAGTGACACGACAACATACGAAGTACTGAAACGGGACCCCGCCAATGGGTACAAAAAGAAGATCATTGATTGCTTACAGAAGTTGAGGAAAGAAGAAGTCATTGATCTACAACTGTATTACAGACTGTACCCTGGTGATGCTATCCCGTGCATCTATGGCCTCCCGAAGATTCACAAACAAGGAGTACCACTCAGACCCATTGTGTGTAGTGTTGACTCTATCACATATAATTTGGCCAAACACCTAAAAACCATCTTGGCTCCATTGGTGGGCAACACGGAGCACCACATTGAGAACACAGCCGAATTTGTAAACAAAGTTAAGTTTCTCCAGTTTGGTCAGGATGAGACAATGGTTTCCTTTGATGTAACCTCTCTTTTCACTTGTATCCCCACAGCTGTAGCGGTCGAAGCAGCGAGAAGGAGTTTACTACAGGATTCCAAGCTAGAAGAGAGAACCAAACTTTCTCCTGACCAAATATGCCAACTGCTGGAAATTTGTCTAAATACCACCTATTTCCAGTTCAGAGGGAACTTCTACAGGCAAATTCATGGCTGTGCGATGGGCTCACCGGTCTCCCCTATCATGGCTAATTTATACATGGAACAATTTGAACAGAGTGCCTTAGCTTCATATCCAGGCACTCCTCCCACACACTGGTTTCGTTATGTTGATGATAATTTTACAAAAATTAAAATTCAAGATTTGGAACCTTTTACTGCACATATCAATTCTGTAGATCCTAATATCAAATTCACCCGTGAAGATGCCAAGGATAACACATTGGCATTCTTAGATTGTGCAGTAACGATAGGAGGAGACCGAGGACTCCAAGTAGAAGTCTTCAGGAAGCCCACACACACAGACCAATACCTGCTTTTTGATTCACACCACCCACTGCAGCACAAACTGGGTGTTATTCGGACATTACAACACAGGGCCCAAGTGGTTCCCACAAGCACAGAGGGTAAGGAAAAAGAAGAACAACATGTGCAGGAAGCCCTCTCTGTTTGTGGTTATCCCAAATGGGCTGTTAACAAAACCAAGAGAGACAAGGGCAAGAAACAAGATAATAGAGAATCCGAACCCAGGAGGAAAGGGGTAGCGATTCCGTACCTGGCCGGCGTGTCGGAAAAACTACAGAGGATTTTCAGACAATATGAAATCCCAGTTTATTTCAAACCCACAAACACTTTAAGACAAAAACTCGTCCACCCAAAGGACAAAACACCGAGCCACAAACAAAGCAATGTGGTCTACTCCATTCAGTGTAGTGAAGACTGCAGTGAGCGCTATATTGGGGAAACCAAGCAGCCACTTCACAAGAGGATGTACCAGCACAGACGGGCGTGCCAGAGTGGACCGTCTTCTGCCGTATATCTTCACCTAGAAGCCACGGGTCATTCATTTGAGGACAGTGAGGTTCAGATCTTGGCCAGGGAAAAGAATTGGTTTGAGAGGGGAGTTAAAGAGGCTATTTTTGTCAAAAAAGAGAATCCTTCTCTGAACAGAAATGGTGGAGTCAGACATAATTTGCATCCCATCTACAATTCCATTCTTAAGCGTAGATCAAGCAAACAGGGAAACAATAGGGCTAGCCAGGTCAGGGCCAGAGGTGTGAAAAACAGGTGTGTAGGGATGAATAGAGATTGTTAGCTAGACGCCAGAGAAACAAAAGACGGAAACCAATGAGATAGTTCCGGAAAGTAGTTAGCTAGGTAGCTCCTCCCTACAGCAAGATATAAGCAAGTGTCTTACCAGTATTCTTATTAGAGCTGACGAAGCCTCTCGGATGAGCGGCGAAACGTTTTCAACCAAACAAACTTTGTCCAGTTGACAAATTGAACTTCTCCTGTTATCATCACCACTGTCTACAGATTTCATTTTGATAAATAGTGCAAAATTCTAGGCAGAACTGTAAGTGAACATGTATTTGGTGATAAGGAGATTTAGTTTATTATGAGTTTTGTATTGACATGGAATATGTAATATGTGAATCATAAAAAAGTCTTAATATTGGAGTTGTATTTGATGGAGGAAGTACTTTAATAAATTACTGCAGGAGCTCATGAACCTGACACGCTGTCTCCTCCTTTCTCTCCTGTGTAACAGTGTCACAGGAGTCAATCTGTTAACCACGGTGCCATTGCCACGGTACCCGTTACAGATTTTTGGTGGCCCGTACAGGGAGCTGCGACAGATGCGCAGGCTGCAGACACAACCAGAATAAGCAGTTGAAGCGTTTCGGGAGCTTACGATTCTTCAACCCATGCATCTGGAGGAAGATTGAGTCCTTCATCTCCTGTTTGTGAGGACACAACCTACCTCAACCATCCATCATCCCAGAGGCACAGGCCCTGTGTCCACCAAAACGAGTGCCTGTGAAGCTACAACTGTGCTACACGAGTAGAACTAGAAGTGAGGCCATGGGTGAAAGAGCTACATGGAGGAGTGACCTACTGTAAGGAAGAGGAAAGAGCAGTCATGGCGGACGGTGAGAGAAAAGGCTTGGTGTGGAGCATCAAGAAGAGTCTGCTCACTCTGACGGCCGATGAACTTTTCCAACTAGCCCAGAGTGTTGGTCCTGTGCCGGGGAAGGATTCATCCATGCTTCAGCTTGGTGAGGAAGATGGCAGTGTTGTTAGATCTTAATGATACTGTGAATAATGCCAATCCGATTCATAATGTTCAGTCTAAAACTGATTCAGAGGTTAATATGCACAATGTATGGTCAACTCCAGTACTGAGTGAGAATGTGACAGCAGGTCAGCACAGATGTGGTTACTGATAAGACAACTGATAATGTGACAGCTAGCGTTCCTATCACTAACACAACCCACACAGCTATGGTTAGCCTAGCTACCCCTTCACTAATCACCAATCCACCCCTCACACATACTGTCAACCGTGGCCGGATCTAGAATTGGGCAGGGGTGGGCAATTCCCACCCAAAATGTTCTCCTGCCTACCCAATTGGTCAACTGTATTTGATGTAATTTCAACCTGCCTATCACATTTTCTTGTTTGCTCCGCCCAAAATTCCATGACATCTGATTCGCCAGTAGGACAATAAGTATAGAGAGTCCGGTGAATCAGTCACCAGTCGCATATCTCTACAGTAAAAAAGAAAAAAGACGCGAGCGAAGCAAAGGCTGAGCGCAGTTTCTGTTTATGTTTCAGGCCCAAACAATTGTGCTTCAATCACAGAATATTTCAAATCATTGCCAGTGCAGTCGTATCGGGGTATTTACTGCATAGATAATCACTCCAAGAGTCCACGGTCCCTGCGTGCAACACAAAGGCAATCAAGCATCCGCTGGAATGTTGGTCGGGCTCCCTTCGCCTCCCTTCGCCTTGCAGCGCGCTCCAAACCCAAAATTTTTCGATTATAATCTCAGTTTTATCATTGAATCCAGCTCGGATCGTGTTCTACGTGCACGTATTCGCTTTAATGTCTCGTCAGCAGCATATAAATCCACTTAAAATGTGTAATTTGGTGAGAGACGTCACCTCACCATCGCTCCAGCGCAACCAGAGACCAATATTGCAGGATTTTAACGCAAGAACTGGACATTATTCACTAAAAGGCAGATATTTACAAAGCCCCGGCCTCCGCGCCTCCTCCCCGGAGGAGACCGGGGCGTGTCGGAGCAGAGACCGCGAAAGGAGCGCAGCGGTGGGGCAGGATTTGTGAGCTCAGACCTCGGTTCTTTCTCTGTCGCTCCGCCAGGGTTTGGAGTGGAGAGGAATGCAGCGGAACTGGCCCCAGTAAAATGCACTAGAATGCAGGAAATTGCATCTAAGAAATACAACATTTTCTGGGGGAGGACCTCCACATCCCCCCCACCCCCCCTCTGGGCTAAGCCCCATATGTTCACAACCTCTCCCTCCACCTCTGATACACTGTTAATACTTAATGAGCCCCAAGCCACCCAAGCACTGGAAAAACTGGGCCTCAACATCAAAAAGGTTAAGAACCCCTGCATAACCCCTGTAAAATGTTCCACATGAAACTCCACACTATGCCCCACCAAAAATCTTGAAATGCCCCAATCTGTGCAGTCTAGATCCGGGCCTGCTGTCAACACCACACCGAACACCAACAGATACAGAAAATGCTTTCTAGCTTCCTACGATGCATAAACAACCCCACATCATCACCTACTCTCACACCCACGCCATCGTTTGACAACACTCACACACCTGAACAACATGCACATGGCAAACACGACCGAGTCATTCCCCTTCGAGACCTCTCAATGCTTCGTCGCGAGTTCAAGGTTCAAGGTGGACAGATTGGTGATCAGAGCTCAGACTTAAGCTACAACATCATATGCAGACAAATCGACGAAGGAGTTGGAGAACAGTTATCAAATCAGGAAACTTCAAAGACATGCTAATGCACAAAGATGATTTGACCGTAGATGAGCTCAAAGGCTTCCTGCAATCCCACTTACACTGCCTGACAAAAGTATTAGGACGATAGTCCTAGTCTAGTCCTGGTTTAGACCTGAGTTAGACCTACACTGTGATGAGTCCCCATTTTTGCAATAATACACCTTTACACATGATGAAATTTGCTTTAATATATCAATAAATCGATTTGTTGTCATTACCAATACGTCTTGTTATCATTATTTATGAAAGTTCAGAAATACACAATTGTCCTAATACTTTTGTCAGGCAGTGTAGGTAGGCGAAGTAACACAGAACTTTTCCAAGAGCTTACGTGCACGAAAACAAAATGATGGTGAAACTCCACAACAGTTTTTGTAATGTCATAGGCCTCAAACAAAAGATCCTGTTTGCTTCAAAATATGCTGACACAGAAGTGAAATACAGCGCGAACACAGTTCAAGACATTTTCCTTCACACCATATATCAGGGCCTTAGCCATAAGCATAATGACATACGCAGAGAACTTAAAGCATTGCTCTCTGATAGCAGTGTGTCTGACGAGACAATTCTAAAACAAATGATGAAGATAACAAACACTGAGAATGAGCGACAGAGACGTTTAGGTTCAGTGGTGAAGCAGACATGTAAGTGTTGAGCTAGTGCTAGTTAGTTGAAGCTGAAGTTGCACCAGCACCGGGCAGTAGTACGAAGAAAGATGCTCCAGATAAACAGCAAAAGGCAGATGCACTCCAGCGGTTAACTGGGAAAGTAGAGGAGTTAATGAATAAAGTTGAACTACTCCAACGGTCACAACACACTCAAAACTCAAAACATTGTCATCATTGCAAAGCTGAAGTGGATCAAAAGAAAATCAAATCCTATAGCTGTGCTAATTGTCTCGCACAGAATCGTTCCGGTTGCACTCATTGTTTTCACTATGGTGAAGACGGTCATAGAGCCGTCGGCTGCATGAAGAAGCCTAAGCGTCAGGAAAACTGGAGCCGATCGCAGTGCCGAGTGTAATGTATTGAGCCCTGAGAGCCATGCGATGACTAGCTCAATGAATGAAAGACCAAAAGAAAACGCTGACAAAACCTATCCCCAGTCTCCCCTTTCATTACCCACCCAAACAAGCAGACACCTGGCCAAGTTCATAGGTGCCAAAGCCCTTGCTCGATGTGACCTTAATGGCTTGACAGTCAGTGCCTTATTAGACACTGGAGCTCAGGTGAGCATGGTTGATAGAAGCTGGAAAGAGAAATAATTACCAGATGCACCCGTCAGGCCCCTCAGTGAAATATTTGATGACAGGGAAGAGCTGGAAGTACATACTGTGAATGGGGAAATTCTTCCTTTTGGCGGTTGGGTCCTCATTGCAGTCAGCTTTGCTGGAAATGGTACTCTTAGCCAGTCTATAATGGTGCCTTTCCTCATCTGTAGCATCTCGCTTGTATGGCCAATACTTGGATTTAATGTGCTAGAGGAAGTGGTTCAGAATAGACCAGCAGAACTTGTTCCAGCCCTCACCACGCTCCTTTCTGATTCAATATCTGCCCCTGCTGAAAAGGTTGAGCTGCTGGTGAACTTCATTCAGACAGACAGACCCTCCATGTATCAGAGAACTGTCAATTATGACACCACCGTTCCAGCTGGACAAGTAGCCTGGATTAAGTGTCAGATCCCATCCACTGTAGATCAGTCAGACTGCTTCTCTTGTTTGAACCTGAAGAAAACAAGGCCCATCTCACAGGGCTTGAGATTGAGGAGGGCCTACTAGAAATACAATCTGCGAAGAGACCTTACGTCATTTTTATCTTTTATTATTTAAGTTACATATCCTCAAAACCACAGTAACATTCACAAAGTACTCAGAAGACACAACAGGGGATGTGGGCACGGAAACAAACACCACTGGGTATAAGGGCCAAGGGGGGCAAGGGCGGACGGGGGCAGGGGTCAGAAGTCCAACCGAGCGGAACCGGTTCGGGAGATGGAGAAAAGAGTATTGTCTGGGGTGAAGGTCCTGCAGAACTCCACTTCTCTTGCGGAGTTCCTTACGTCATCATACCGGTAAGAAACAGCACAAAACATTCTGTCACTATACCAAGGAAGACAAGCCTGGGTAGTGTCCAGACTGTGACGAGGGTGTTTGAGACCAATCCACAAAAGATGTCTAGGCCCAGAGTAGTAGTTAATGCCACAACAACATCAGATGCTCAAACTGCTCCAGCCTTGTGGCAGCCTCCCGTGGATCTCAGCCACCTTAGTGACGAAGAACAGGACAAAGTAAAGAAAATGCTGTGGGAAGAATCAGCTGTTTTTGCCCGAGACAGTCATGATTTCGGATTTATCCCCAGTTTACAGATGTCGATCAACCTCAAGGACGAGATTCCAGTGCAGAGAGCATACTCCTCTGTCCCCAAGCCACTGTTTAAGGAGGTGAAACAGTACGCACAAGATTTGCTAATGAAAGGTTGGATTGTCAAATCAAAGTCCTATGCTCCACCGGTGGTCTGCATTTGAAAAAAGGATGGTACTCTCCACCTCTGTATAGATTATCGGCTCTTGAATCAGAAGACCATTCCGAATCGACATCCCTTACCTAGGATACAGGATCTGACTGACATGCTCGGTGGCTATTCGTGGTTCAGCATCCTTGATCAAGGAAAAGCCTATCATCTGGGTTTTATTGCTAAAGACTCTCAACATGTCACTGCTTAAATTACCCCCTGGGGGCTGTATGAATGGGTCCGTATCCCATTTGGCCTCTCTAACGCCCCTGCGGCCTTCCAGCAGAGTATAGAAGAGATGTTGGGTCCCTTGAGAGATGACTGCTGCCTCCCCTATCCCCTATCTAGTTGAGATTTATTGGGTATGGGTCTAGAACCTTAACTGCAGCTGAGCAAAACTACCATCTGCATAGTGGAAAACTAGAATTCCTTGCCCTGAAGTGGGCTGTGTGCGAAAAATTTAGAGATTATCTATTTTATGCACCTCACTTCATGGTATACACAGACAACAATCCACTAACTTGTGTAATGACTACAGCAAAGCTAAATGCTGTAGGCCATCGGTGGGTTGGGGAACTCGCCGACTTCAGGTTTGACATAAAGTACAGACCCAGAAAGTCCAACATAGATGTTGATATGCTGTCACGTCTCCCTTTAGATATCAAAGCCTATACTGAATCCTGTACCAAAGAGTGTACTGAAGATGTGGTTCGTGCTTTATGGGATGTAAGTAAAGTAGCCAAGTAGAGAGATGTAGCCTGGGTAGCGGCTCTGAACATCCCCAACCTGACCCATGTCCCTCCTTTGATCACTTAAATGCAATCAGCCATGAAGGGCTTATGGAAGCACAACGTGCAGATGAAGCTATCAGAGAAATTATTAAGTTAAAAGAGACAGGTACACCTTTAACTGACGAAATACGGCAAGCCGTTAGTGGAGCCACTAGAAGACTATTTCACAAATGCGGAAAGCTAGTCTTGGAGAATGGTCTCCTGTACAGGCGGGCGAATGGCAGAAAGCAGTTGGTACTCCCTGCCAAGTACAAACATCTCGTCCTGATGAAACTCCATAATGACATGGCTCATGTTGGCACGGAAAGAGTCCTTAACCTCGCCAGGGAGAGATTCTATTGGCCTTTCATGGCTAGATAGATTGAGGACCATATCAGTAAGAAAGAAAGCTATGCCTTTATTAGTCCCACAGTGGGGAAATTCCATTTCTGTATTTAACCCATCCTGTTATTAGGAGCAGTGAGCAGCACATTACTGCGCCCCGGGGACCATCTCCATGATCTTCTTGCTTCGGTTCGGTCAGGACCTCAGCTGGAGGATTTACCTATGGTGCATGTTTTGGGTTGGTGAGGGAAACCGGAGTGCCCGGAAGAAACCCACCCAGACACGGGGAGAACATGCAAACTCCACACAGAAAGGCCCAGGCGACCCGGGGATCGAACCCAGACCATGCATGTAAACTCCACACAGAACACACACAGAAAGGCCTGGGCAACCTGCTGTGAAGCATGAACGCTAGCCACTCAGCTACCGTGCCGCCAAATTAAAGTCAGGAATATGTTGTTTCTACTTTTTCTTTGTTACAATTTATCAATTTTATGTCTGTAATGTAAGTCTAATTATTCATATAATCAAGTATATAGATCATGCATAAGTTGGCCTTGTGATTCCTAATGAAATGGGGGTGTCGACAACCCTGGAGTTACAACAGACTCGCCGTGTGAAATCTCTCTATGAATCAGTCTTAGACTTAGTTATCTGTGAAGAGGGCCTTTAGAGGCTCCATGCTGCTGTTAATATTTTTGGGCTTAACTCGTTTTTCACTTGATATTTTACTGCTGATGACCCAGCCATGGACTGGCCTGTCCTTGTAGAAGTGTTATATCTTGACTTACGTATTATTCCACCCAGGGGGAATAAAAACTATGTTTTGTTATGGTTATCAATCTAGGGACAGATGCCTCTGTCAGGGACAGTGAGGCTGATTGTGCACAGTTGCTTTAATAAATCAACTCTTTGATTCAAGACTTTTCTAGTTTTTATTCTTATTTAGAAATTCCACAACATGTCAATAAGTTGGTACTATTGTAATTTAAGATGATTAACATAAGATAAGATAAGATAAGACTTTATTGATCTCACACAGGAGAAATTTACTTGTCACAGTAGCTCCAGGTAGGGACAGTTTGAACAAGAAGACAAGTGCATGCAGGCAAAAAAAGGCATAAAGATAGGTGATAATAATAATTAAAAAAATAAGTAATAAATCGAATAATAATAATAGTAGTGATAATAATAAAAAACAGTGACAGGGAGAGTATTGAAAAAATTGGAAAAACAATATTGCACGATAGGAGTATTGAAAAAACAACAATATTGCACATTGGGAAAACGATATTGCACGGTAGGACTATACAGTAGAATTATACAGTCTGATGGCGGTGGGGATGAAGGATCTGCGGTAGCGCTCCTTATTGCACTGGGGGTGCCTCAGTCGGCTGCTGAAGGAGCTGCTCAGCTCCTCTACAGTCCGGTGCAGAGGATGAGAGGTGTTGTCCATGATGGACGTGAATTTGGCCAGTACCCTCCTCTCAGCCACCTCCTCCAGTCCAGAGGACAGCCCAGGACAGAGCTGGCCCTCTTGACCAGCTTGTTGAGTCTTTTTCTGTCCCGTTCTGTGCTGCTCGGGGCCCAGCAGACGACAGCGTAGAGGAGAGCAGAGGCCACCACAGAGTCATAAAAAGCCTTGAGCAGAGGCCTGCACACTCCAAAGGAACTCAGTCTCCTCAGGAGGTGGAGGCGACTTTGGCCCTTCTTGTACAGGGCGTCGGTGTTGTGGGACCAGTCCAGTTTATTGTTGAGGTGAACACCCAGGTACTTGAAACTGTCCACAGTCTCTATGTCCTGCCCCTGGATGTTCACCGGTGAGTGAGGTAGTGGTCTCCTCCTGAAGTCGATCACCAGCTCCTTTGTCTTACTGGTGTTAAGGCTCAGGTGGTTGCGCCCACACCAGTCCACAAAGTCACTGATGACCGAGCGGTACTCCAGCTCGTTCCCCTCTGACACACAGCCCACAATGGCCGAGTCGTCAGAGAACTTCTGGAGATGGCAGCTGTCCATGTTATATGTGAAGTCCGATGTGTATATGGTGAAGCGGAAGGGTGAGAGGACAGTTCCCTGGGGAGCCCCAGTGCTGCAGACTACCACCTCTGACTCACAGCCGCGCAGCCGCACGTACTGTGGACGGTCAGTGAGGTAGTCGATGGTCCAGGCAGCGAGATGTCCATCAACTCCCGCATCCTCTAGCTTCCCCCGCAGCAGCACCGGCCTGATGGTGTTGAAGGCGCTGGAGAAGTCAAAGAACATGACTCTCACAGCACTCCCGGCGGTCTCTAGGTGGGTGAGCGCCCGCTGCAGCAAGTAGATGACGGCGTCCTCTACTCCTACGTTTGGCTTGTAGGCAAACTGCAGCGGGTCCAGGGTGGGGCTCACCACAGAGCGGAGGTGGCTGAGGATCACCCTCTCCATGGTCTTCATGAGGTGGGAGGTCAAGGCGACTGGTCTGTAGTGGGCCGGTTCCCTGGCGTTTGTTGTTTTGGGAACCGGGACCACACAGGAGGTCTTCCACAGGACGGGGACCTTCTCCAGGCTGAGGCTCAGGTTGAACATGTAGCAGAGAACCTCACAGAGCTGGTCTGCACATGTTCCCAGCAGCCTGGGGCAGATACCATCAGGACCTGTGGACTTCCTCTGGTTGAGCCGCCTTAGTTCCCTCCTCACCTCGTCTGGTGTGATGGAGAGGGGGGAGTGAGGGGGGGGGGGGGGACTGGGGTGGACTGCAGGGGCTGGTGGAGGTGGGGGGTGGAGGGGGGCTGGTGCTGGATTGGGTCCGTGTGAAGGGGAAGGGGGATGTGGCTACTGGCCCGGGGAGGTGTGAAGAGGAGGAGGGGGGAGTCGGCAGAGGGGCAGAGGGGGTGGGGGGCGAGTCAAACCTGTTGAAGTAACGGTTTAATTCGTCCGCCCAGCGCTGATCACCATCAGCTGTCCCTCTGCCACTCTGTCCGAAACCAGACATGACATTGCAGATTTATAAAGCCAATCCTAAACAAATAAGCTACTGGATTTCTATTTTTGATATTTCTTTCAAAAAGAGTGAATCTCTCAGAGTTATATAGGCCGTGTCCTCCATCTGAGATTATGACATTAAATTTTAGAGGGTGAATGTGTTTTATTGTCTTAGATGCTGTAACAACAAACATAAAATAAAGTTTGAATTTAAAGACCCCGTTTGGAGAATAATGACTGGCTGATGAAGTTATTGGCTGGCTTGCCGTTTCTTTTTTTGACAAAAATTGCCTCTTTTGTCAAAAAAGAGAATCCGTCGTTAAACAGAAATGGGGGAGTTAGACATAACTTGTCTCCCATTTATAATTCGATTCTCAAACCAAGTCATAACAGACGGGAAAAAAACATTAGGGCAGACGAGTCAGGGACAGAAGGGTGGAGACGGTCTGTAG
The DNA here is from genome assembly GCA_036785185.1 of Paratrypauchen microcephalus. Taxonomy (NCBI): domain Eukaryota; kingdom Metazoa; phylum Chordata; class Actinopteri; order Gobiiformes; family Gobiidae; genus Paratrypauchen; species Paratrypauchen microcephalus. Next base: position 804,970 of record JAVJIX010000214.1, read on the forward strand.
TCTGAATAGAGATGATAAATATTCGAATAACAAAAGGAACAAATGAGGGGATAGTTTCAGAGCTATTTCAGAGCAGTGAGCTTCTCAGGGCTAAATAGAGATGCTAAACGAGACGCCAGGGAAACAAAAGATATAAATTAGCTGAGATAGTTTCAGAATGATTTCAGTGTAGTGAGCTCCTCCCTGCAGCTAGATATAAACAGGGACTAACCAGCACTAGAACCAGAACTGAAGAAGTCTCGGATGAGCGGAGAAACGTCTTCAACCAAACAAACTTTGTCTAGTTGACAAATTGAACTTCTCCTTTTATCATGGATTCTACCTGGACGACTGAGGGACTTTTCACGCATGCATATATATATATATATATATATATATATATATATATATATATATATATATATATATATATATATATATATATATATATATATTAGGGCTGGGAATATTAACGTGTTAATCGCGATTAATCGCGATAGAGTTTTAATCGCGAACAATTTTTTAAATCGCGATCAGAGTTTGCCAGCATTTTCCGCAATTCTACCATCCATATGCAGCTCATTTGGTTGTATTAATTAAACTCATTGTCGGTTAAACGCGCTATTTTGAGTTTGCTAGTATTTTGTTCCTTCTACGCATCCCTAGGCAGCTCGAGCGGGCTTCAATCATTTATTTACAATTTCTCAAAGTAAACACTATTACTGGTTCATTGTTACTTTTTCCTTTCTCTGCACTTTTTTTAAATAAAAAAAATGGTGAGAAATACTTTGCATTGTGAGTTTAACTTTAGATTCGAACGGTCTTACTGCAAGATATCAATTTTAAACATGCAAAATAAATCACGATTAATCGCGATTAACTATGAAATTTCTGAGATTAGTTGCGATCAAGAAAATTAATCGTTTGACAGCCCTAATATATATATATATATATATATATATATATATATATATATATATTTTTTTTTTTTGCTCTTGGCATCCAGTGTGGGGTTACAGGGAAACTTGTTTCTTTATTGTGCATATGACAATAAAAGCTTTGAATCTTTGAATCTTTGAATCTTGAATCTTCATACTGGAGAAAGCGTAATTGCAAATTTTCACTTGTAATTCTTGATGTCTTAACTTTTCAATTTGTATTCTGATAAAATCCACACAATTTTTGCCAAATATGCATGGAATTCTATCCTATGCACACAAATATTTCTGAAAGCTTTCGTACTCCATGCATACAGCTCATTCTAGCAGACCAAAAAAAAAAAGAAAGTGCTGCCACTACGACCAAACAAACAAAAAATGGAGTGCAGGGACGTTTGATAAAAATGAAAATGCCTCCACTCCGACAATTAGACATCAATGTCGGAGTGGCGGTATGTTGGAACGGCAGCATTGAACAATAATACAAATCACATAAAAGTAGCACTCGGTAAGAATGAACCAAAAGAGATCATGAAGCAGTCAGAGTTCAGTTAACTGCATTGATAGACCAAAGTTCGCATGGGAAGGGTTTTTAATGAACTTAAAAATGTTCTTGTGTTCACTCCCAAAAAAAGTGCTGCTGCATGGATGGGTCTCTTGTGTCCTTTACTTTTGGGAAGTAGTTGTGTTCTTTATAAGGTATCCACAGTGCATTTATTTTGGTTTGGAATGTTCTGACAGCTTTCATCATGTCAGAAGGAAGCCGGTCTCTCCCTTGGAGCTACAAGTTCAGACCATTCAGTTAACATGTGATGTCTGTGAGAATGGCCAGTGGAACGATGCAGTGGTCTTTCAGCTGGTCTTTCCCTTTGCTTTCCAAGAATGTGCAGATTTCAGAGAAAAAGCTCCGTAACCTCTCAAACACTTTCCTCCTCCCCTAGTTGTTGTCGTTGGGGCAGATTTGATGGTTGTAGCAGCAGCTTTAGCAATTGTATTTGTGAAGATCCAGTGACAGGGTCTGGGTCTGATTTCTTTTATCTGCTCTGAGAAAGAAGTTAAGAAGAGCCAGAATCTAAACTTTCATGTTTGTAAAATGAAATTAAGGAATCAGAAAGGAAATATCGGGAGGCATGATCCAGATGCATTACAGGCAGCTAAAATGTCCATGCATGCTATGGTCCTATCACACATAACATACTGTCTTACAATCTGGTCACAGGCAAATAAAACAACACTAAAACCCATAGAATCACTATACAAACAGACAATCAAAATACTGGATAAAAAACCTTTAAGACATCACCACTGCACCATTTTACAAAAACATAAACATAAAATATCCAAACCTTTGTCTAATATACAAAATCATTCATGGTCTGTCATCTCCTCCACTCAGTTCATAAACATCAGGACCACCACACCCAGAGTGACCAGAGTGACCAGAGGGGCGGCCGAGGAGACTCAGAGCGCCTTTTCTGTTACAGCCGCCCAGGAGTGGAACTCTGTCCCCTCAAACATCAGAGAACTGTCCACATACAACCTGTATAAAAAACATCTAAAGAACTGGTTCATAACACACCAGACCTGTCATCACTAATGTTTATTATTTTCCTTTCTCGAACTCCACTGTGCTGCCTCTTGTGTCTCTGCTGTCTTGTTGTGATGTGTGAAATATTTTTAACTGTCGATAATTTTAAAGTTTTGTGTACACTGTATTTATCAACTGGATTTGTATAGTTATAGCTAAAATTTTACTGCTTGTTAATAATTGCATATTGTTCACTGTGTAATCTTATTTTGTTATCATTGTTTTTAAGATCTGTCCAGGGACAACAGATGAAAAATAGCCTTTTGGCTAATTCTGGTACATTTACCGATATGTTAATTAATGTACACTGTCCCTGTCAAATAAACCAATAAATTAAATTAAATAAGCAATACTTTATCTGGTGCTCTGAAATGCTTGTAGAGTTAAGCCTTAATGGAATTATTGATGATAAGTCAAGGAGTCTACATTTTTGCACAAATACAATAATTATTGTACATCTGACAACGCTGCCCCAGTCACTTTCAGTGAGAGAGCCTCTGAACCTACACCAAAGGGGCATTACCCAGTTTTTGTCCATAGCTACCACTCACAATTCAGAACAAGAAAGTTCTGGCTTCAACCCCCAGGTCTTTCTTCAGTTTCCCTCATCAACCCAACACATCCACTACTGGTAAAATCCTCTAGCTACAGTCGTCCTGACCGAGACCAGCTCAAGATCTGAATAATTGAATCATTTGAGGGAACATGTAAAATGTTCTGGAAGTTCTGGAAAATATCAGCTCCTGTGTGGAACCTGCGTACTCCTGTCTCTTAGCACGGGGTTTATACAAAGATATCAATCACACATCACCAGAAGGTCCCTGGTGTGACCAGGTCTAATTCAAGACCTGGAGCTGGTCATTTTACCAACTTCCACTAACCTGGACAAATCTTTACTTTTTATTTTACTGTTTACAAGTGGTTTGTGTTGGACAATGGTGTGAATAAAGAAAATCTTTGCTTTTTTGTCTGGAAAATGCAGAGTACACTGAAAACTTACAGGCAATGTTTTTTTTTTTATGGTGTACACATTGAGCACATTTCAATAACTATTAATACTGGAATCTGTTCTGGTTTCTGGATGAATCTGCGTGTTGTTTTTCTTCATAAAGGTGTGGCTGAGTACATTCTTTTTTTTCAACATGTCAGCACAAAGGTGATCACATAACTGTTAATATCTAACTTTTATTATTATCTTACTGATTATTATATATGATTATCCTATCTTGTTCCGTGACAAAAGATGGACTCCTGTGACGCTGTTACGCAGAAGCGAAAGGAGGAGACAGCGTGTCAGGTTCATGAGCTCCTGGAGTATTTTATTAAAGTACTTTCTTCATCAAATACAACTCCAATATTAAGACTATTTTATGATTAACATATTACATATTCCATGTCTTTACAAAACTCATAATAAACTAAATCTCCATCCATCCATCTTCTACCGTTTCTCCATTTCTGGGTCATGGGGGCAGCAGTCCAAGCAGATCTGCTGCCCAGAACACAATGCACCAGCCCCCATGAATCCTCCCACGGGTGGAGGGTCCAAGGGAGGACAGCCCACGTCACAACAGGCCTTGATGTACTTCTGCCATGGGGCTATCAGTGTGGTGGGGTTAAGTGTCTTGCCCAAGGACACAACAGCAGCACTCATCTGCTGGGATCACACACAGTCAAGAGCGGGATTCGAACCGCCAACCCCTGGATCAGTAGACAAATTCTACATTTAGCTGCACAACAGGACCTTGCCACCATAAACTAAATCTCCTTATCACCAAATACATGTTCACTTACACTTCAGCCTTCAGTCATCCTGACCGAGACCAGCTCAAGATCTGAATAAATGAATCATTTGAGGGAACATGCAAAATGTTCTGGAAGTTCTGGAAAACATCAGCTCCTGTGTGGAACCTGCGTACTCCTGTCTCTTAGCACGGGGTTTATACAAAGATATCAATCACACGTCACCAGAAGGTCCCTGGTGTGACCTTTTTGGTGTGCTTCTTTTGTCTGGAAAATGCAGAGTACACTGAAAACTTACAGGCAATGTTTTTTATGGTGTACACATTGAGCACATTTCAGTAACTATTAATACTGGAATCTGTTCTGGTTTCTGGATGAATCTGCGTGTTGTTTTTCTTCATAAAAGGTGTGGCTGAGTACATTCTGTTTGTTCAACATGTCAGCACAAAGGTGATCACATACAGTAACTGTTAATATCTAAATTTTATTATTATCTTATCTTGCTCCTTAACGGGTACCGTGGCAATGGCACCGTGGTTAACAGATTCCTGTGACACTGTTACGCAGGAGAGAAAGGAGGAGACAGCGTGTCAGGTTCTTGAGCTCCTGCAGTAATTTATTAAAGTACTTTCTTCATCTAATACAACTCCAATATTAAGACTATTTTATTATTCACATATTACATATTCCATGTCTTTACAAAACTCATAATAAACTAAATCTCCTTATCACCAAATACATGTTCACTTACAGTTCTGCCTAGTATTTTGCACTATTTATCAAAATGAAATCTGTAGACAGTGGTGATATTAACCAGCTAAATGTTCCGGATACTGAGAAACTTCCACTGACAGTATTTTACCAGTATTAGGTCAATACAGTACTGCATATCACACTCAGAACTCAACAAGTGTACTTACTGTGTAACAAATCTCATTTAAATTATCATTCGTCATCATTCTTATCCAAACCCATTGAGCAAAAACAGTTCTTAATACATGACATCATTCACCCTGTATAAGGAAAACCACTTTGAAATGTAAAAACTGTTGGGGTCCTTTTTCCAAAATAAAATACATTAATTTGTATTAAATAGATACAATCATTCTTTTTACCTTCATTTCCCAAAACATAAAATATGACACTTTTGTGGTTGTCACACACTCCCCAGCAGTATCTGGTGTGACCACCATTTGCCTCATGCAGTGCAACACATCTTCTTCGCATAGAGTTGATCAGATTGTCAGTTGTGGCCTGTGGAATGTTGGTCCACTCCTCTTCAAAGGCTGTGCGAAGTTGCTGGATATTAGTGGGAGCTGGTACACACTGTTGTATACGCCGGTCAAGCACATCCCAAACATGCTCAATGGGTGACATGTCCGGTGAGTATGCTGGCCATGCAAGAACTGGGACATTCTCAGCTTCCAAGAATTGTGTACAGATCCTTGCAACATGGGGCCGTGCATTATCTTGCTGAAACATGAGGTGATGTTCATGGATGTATGGCACAACAATGGGCCTCAGGATCTCATCACGGTATCTCTGTGCATTCAAAATGCCATCAATAAAATGCACCTGTGTTCTTCGTCCATAACAGCCTTTGAAGAGGAGTGGACCAACATTCCACAGGCCACAATTGACAATCTGATAAACTTTATGCGAAGAAGATGTGTTGCACTGCATGAGGCAAATGGTGGTCACACCAGATACTGACTGGTTCTGAGTCCCCAGACCCACAATAAAGCAAAAAAAAAAAAAATGCACATTTCGGGGTGTCCTTTTATTGTGGGCAGTCTGGGGTGCACCTGTGCACTGGTCATGATGTCGGATCGGCATCTTGATGTGGCGCACCTGTGAGGTGGGGTGGATTGTCTCGGCGGGGCAGAGGTGCTCGCTGTCACACATTTGGACAGATTTGTGAAGAATGTTTGAGAGAAATGTTAGTGTTGTGTATCTGGAGTGAATTTTGGATCTTTGGATCCATCTCAGGAAAAATGGGAGCAAAAACAAAAGTGTTGCGTTTATATTTTTGTTGAGTGTATATACATATATTAGGAGCAGTGGGCAGCACACACATTAGGGCGCCCGGGGACCATCTCCATGATCTTCTTGCTTCGGTTTGGTCAGGACCTAAGCTGGAGGTACCTATGGTGCATGTTTGGGTTGGTGGGGGAAACCGGAGTGCCCGGAGGAAACCCACCCAGACACGGGGAGAACATGCAAACTCCACACAGAAAGGCTCGGGCGACCCGGGGATCAAACCCGGAACCTTCTTGCTGTGAAGCAAGAGCGCTAACCACTCAGCTACCGTGCCGCCGTACCGCAGTTTCCTCCGGGCACTGCGGTTTCACCCATCAATCCAAAACATGCTCCAGGTAAAATCCTCCAGCTTAGGTCCTGACCAAGCTGAAGCAAGAAGATCATGGAGATGGTCCCCGGGCGCAGTAATGTGCTGCCCACTGCTCCTAAGAATTTCTCCATTGTGAGATCAATAAAGTTGCTTCTTAATTTATATACATGTTCATCCGTATATGTTGAAAAGATGGTCATCCCCAAAGTCCACTATGTGTTTCAGAGCAGTAAGGAACAAGGCATCCACAGCTTCTTGGTCCGGTCCTTCATAGTTGTTTCTCACTGGAAAGATGTACTTAACTGGGATTCCAACTCTTCTGGAAAAGTACTCCATCTGCAAAAAGCACAGTTTGTTTCTAATTTAAGTCATCTAAAGCCTGCCACACAGAACAATTCGAGCCAAAACCTGATTTAGGTGTGTGGTCTCTTTGCACTGGGAGATTTAAAATCTCATCAGATTCTGTTTGTGTCTGAGGTCTGGTCTTTTTGTCACGTGTTTAAAAAACCTCTAAGATCCTGGTGGGCTTTATGTTTCAAACTTATAGCCTGTATCTAATAAGCCCCACGCACAATCTCAGCGTCGTCCAGAGCTCAATCTTATTTTGTCAGCAGTGGCGCATGAGCGGCCTGGGAGACGCGTGGAGAAACTACAGGCTAAACTTTATTCAGTAACTAGTGTTACTGAGTCTCACACTCTGGGGACTACTTGAAGCAGAATTCGAATCGCAATAGAGAAGAGGGATAAAAGGAGACGAAAGAAGACACAGTGTGTGAGGATGGTGCACTGGAATAAATTGGAACCAGCGCTGTACGGGTTTGATGGACATCTGCTCCTGTGAAACGCTCTGGTTCTTTAGAATACGAGTGTCAGGGCCAAAGGTAAGGAGTGTTTTTATTGTTTATTACCAATGGATTTGTTCACAGAAGCCTGCTTTTGCTGCATGTTCCATATTCTTTTCTGTTTTAATTAAGATGTTTTATGGTTTCGCAGTTTGCGCAGTGAACGGTGCATCATAAGCATGAGATCATTTACGGCTTCATTCATACCACACCTGGATCTCTCTGCGTCTGTGTGAGCCTCTGTTGCAGCGTGTAGCTGCAGCGTATGTGTCCGCGAAGAAGTACTTACTTAACTATAGAATTTAAACTAATATACTGGGAAAACACTTTTTTCAAGGCTTCTGTAGTAATATCTGAGAATGATGATTATGGGAACTGTAAAAACTACAGAATAAAATGCTCTAACTATTGCAGTTCAGTAGATGTGTATAGAATCCCTCAGTCGTCCAGGTAGAATCCATGCCAAAATGAGAAATTGAATTTGTCAACTGGACAAAATTTTATTTGGTCGACCAAATAAAATTTTGTCCATTTGACAAAATGAATTTCTCCTTTTGCCTATTACATTTCAGTTGTTTTGTATTTGCATTGTTGCATGTGTTTCAGGAATTTTAACTTGCATCATCCAAACCAAAAATTGTGCATAAAAAATTAAATATTAACTTGCCTTTTCCTTAAGAGCAATGCTCTTGTAGACGTTCTTGACATCTTTTTCAATTTCAGGACAGATTTCATCAATATGTGTGGCAATGGCCATCTGAGGAATTCCTGATAGAAGAACAAAAGAACATGGTCATGGTGTGTGTGGTTATTAGGTAAACATTCAGGTCTTGGTTAGGGTTATGTTAAGGTCAGTGTTTATGTGACCCCTGCCACCTAGAGTTACCCTTCCCTGATTTGCTCAGCTCCAAACTAAAATGATAAATATCCGGGGCAGTTCTGCTCCTCTGCCCCTCCCACTCCACTCCCACTGTGTGCTGTGCAGTCAGCTTCTGGTCCTGAAATGAGCTTTCTTTTGTAAATGTTTTGATTACTGAAATAATGTTGCACAACACTAATTGAATGAATGAATGAATGAATGAACTGTTACTAGTAACTCTGAACTGAACCCCTGTTTTGACCTTGTTTTTAGGTCTGAGTTTTTGGATGGGACTCTGAATAATGAACCCTCTTTTTTGACAGCGGGCTGATTGGATTGATATTTTTTTCCTCTTTTGCCCTGCGGACCTTGGATTATGGATGATAGCCCAGTCAACTCAAATTACAGTAATGGTTACATTTAGGGTACATTAATTATGATTTGGTTTGGAGAGATAGTACCTGTGGTAAATATTAAGTAAACAATGAGCAAAAATGAAAACAACAACAACCAGGAAGTAGCAGGAACTATTTACCCCTAAGGAATAGTTTGAAGATTCATTTAACAAGGTGTTTAAATGTCTTATGAAGTTTGTCCCTTATTGGGGCCAAGCAGATTAACTCCACTTTAGAAAGGAGTTACAAGGCTGACACTGTCCTCTGCACTAAACTAACTAACTTCACTTGGTTTTAACTGTGCTTGATGAGTGGATCTGCATTCTGTATAAGTCCACTCCACTTCACTTTCTAATGAAAAAACAGTGACCCCATCTGTACCAACCGGCTGGTTAGCTCAACTGGTAAGTCACTGACTTTCCCCGGGGGATGTGGGTTCAAATCACCCCCTGGCAATGAGCAAGCTAGTGTGGGTCCTTGGGCAAGACCCTTCACGATACTGCCCCCCGGGCACCGAAAAGATGGCTGCTCACTGCTCCTGAAAAGGATGGGTCAAATGCAGAAGTCAAATTTCTCCCATGTGTAATTGTGTGTGAGATCAAATAAAGGCTTAATCTTAATCTTAACTGCTGCTGTCAGGCTCGTCATTCTGCCCTTAAAATGTTGGTATTAAGCACTGCTTTCAAACTATTTCAAAAAATGAATCAGATTAATCACATTTTTGAAATATGATTGATCACAATGAATTGCACTGCAAGGTGATTTTAATGTTGAAATTTAAACTTTTTAAACTTTTGAAGCATTTTTAATCATTGCTTTTATCTTATTTAATTATTCCACAAATCTGAATTATTTATTATACCAGAAAGAAAAATTATACACATTACCCAAAGTTTCAAACTGTGGAAAACTGGGCATGCACATTTGAGTAAACCTTTGTTATTAGTCTCTACATCTCCAAAGCTCAAAACACTCTGTTCCACCTTGTGATGTCATGAAGTGGTAGTTTTCAAGTGAACAGCTCCTTTTAACTTTAGTTCAGTTGAGATCGGCAATTCCAGGATTGAAATGATCCAAATGATTCTAGTGAAGGTGTGTGGAGTTTAAAAATACACATACACAGATATGGGCCCTTTAAGGTAAGGATCAGTCCCGAAATGTATTCGATATTTTCAAGTAAATCTAATGTCCAGGGATAAAAACACATAATTTGTGTGTAGATCTTACCCAGATCTCTGGCTGCTTCTTTGATTTCCCTCATCTTCGCCAGAACAGAGTTACTAATGTCTGTAACGTTTGCATTCAGCAGACACACCAGAACATGGACTTTGTCATCAATAGTGGGATTTCTATTGTATTTCTCATCTTCGGGGGACATTGTCCTCTTTTGGTCAAACTAAAACATAGAAAGTTTTATTTTGTTATCTTAATTTGTAAAATGAAATATGGGTTAGTTACATTTATAACAGCTCCCTTATGCTGCGTTCAGACCACACTGTCAGAGGTGTAGGATTTACATACAAAGTCTGTAGGGGACACACATCTAGCAAGTCCAACGTTTCACACCTTGAACAAGTTAAAAGACCTAAACACTGGGCAAAATTTAGACTAGATTAAAGATACTTTACTTTCCCAAAGGAAATAATTTTTTTCAGGCAGCATACAAATAATACAAAACATAATATAATACAGAACGTCATTTTATATCAGTTTTGCAGCGTGTGCCTTCAAATGAAAAGGTGTGCAACGTGGTCTGAACCCAGCATTAGATTTTTATACAAGTGGACATTACTGAGATGCCAGTGAGTGTGGTGAGGTTTACAGCTGCTGAGGCAAAGTGCAGTGGGCTCAGAAATGGGCACTAAGCTGCTTCTATTTTCTTTACAAACAAATAAGAATCATGTTTACTAGTAGAAATATTGAGGTTTAATTAATATGGGCGGGGTCTTGAACTGTAAGTTACTAAACCCCATGTTCCAATAGGAACATGGTGGTGGAGTCATGGAGTGCGATTTGACTCTGTAACCTCTGGCCCCTCTCTGTAACTGCTGCTGTCAGACCCATTATTTTCATCTTAAAAAGGTCATCATATTTTTATTTCAGTAATTCCAAAAGATTAGCTCCTAATAACTGCTGTTACACTCCCTCAGTCCACATCTACTATTCTATGCAGTCGTCTCACCACAAAGCCGTCCTGTACATGTCCTTTCATGGCCAGTATGATGTCCTCTGGCCGAACTCCAACACTTCGTCCAGCCTCTAGTCCCATTGTGTCACTGAACACAATTTGGATTTTTCTGCATCCAGCATTTCTTAATTTGTAAGTTCGGTACTAGGAGGAAGGAAGAGAATATTTGATTTATAAAATAAAAACTGTCTCACTTTCATGATTGGTAAACAGCAAATAAAAAATAAGTTACAGTTTTGGTGAAGCTTTCAGTAGCTGTGGTGCTAGTTTCGACACCAGCGCGACCAACTGTTCTGCCGATAATAATACTGGCCGCAGTGTTGATGAAGGAGGACTTTCCCACTCCCACTGGTCCATAGAGCAGGATGCGCAGGTGAGATGCTCCTTTTGGTTGGAACCTTTTCAAATATCTAAGAAGTTCGTCCTTTTGCCTGTTGAAGAGTCATACTGTATTTGATGTTATGTAAAACAAACACTATTGACGCAGAGTAACAGGAGCATGCACAGAGTTAAGCCTGAGACACTCTGCAAATGACAACATGTTAAAGTCAGATATAAACAGCTCACCACCAGTTAACCTCTCTCCAGGGCTGGTCCAAAACTGCACAGAAAACAGAGATATGTATGTACACACAGCTCATACATGTTAGTAAGCTCATACACTTCTTTTGTCTCTTGCCACCAAGATCAAGTCATTTTTATCAAATAATGGGCTGTCATTTATCAGCTCTAGCCTGGCGTGAGATTGGCACAGGAAGAGTTCATTGTTATTCTTTAAATATTGATAGTGTGAGCCAAATCAGTGCAGTCACAGTGAGAGTAATCAATGTGTTCCTTTACAACAATATGAGAACACTGAACAGGCATCAGAGTTAAAGCCATAAAGTGATTAACCAGTTTCTCTTTGTCTCTATGCAATAATCAGAATGTATATTTTAAAGATAAGAATGAACTGCAAATACAACTTCTCAGAAATACATTTCTGCCTAAGGTTATGATTAGCGGTCTTGCAAACAAATACAATACAAAACAATATTATTTTTATTATTATTGTTGTTGTTTTATTACAATTCTTCGTCTGGAAACTGGAAAAATATCAGATAACTCCCAGAACTTACGTGTGCTTTCACTTCCTCCCATGATCACAAATTTGATGTGACAAAACCTGAAATGAAATTTGGCTTAAAAATGGGTAGACAACAAAAAATAAACACTGAAATTGTTTAGTTTGATAAAAATCATAGCTGTCCAAGTGGTATGAAAGTGAAAAAGAAAAGCTACAAACCCCCCCCCCCCCCCACACACACACACACTTAAAATACCCCCACCATTTACAGTCAAACAAACAGACGTACCAGCAGAAGTCCGTCCAGTGAATGAACAGAGGTGTCTCTGCAGATGATTTTATATCAAACCCGTCCTCTTCCTCAGAGCCTCACGGGTCAGGGGTGTTGCTGGGACATATACTTACACAGTGCTGAACTAAAGCATTATTTCTGTGGCGTTACTTCTGTGATCAGAGGAGGAGCTCTCAGATAAGGACTCCACTCTCCTCAGGCTGCAGTCACAGAGAGACACAGCAGCAGGTAGGTCTATTTTTCACACTCTTCCTCTAACACTTGTGCATGAAAGCTGAAACCACATGTTTGATTTGATAGAACAAGTGGATATCAAAAACGCTGGATCAGCAATAAAGTCTTAAGTCTAAAAAAAGCCCCACCATGTCCTTTTGAAAAGTCGTCATTTACACAATTTACAGGTCTCTAAACTGTTTATTAAAAATTACAGCATTTATTTGCTTCTAAAAGGATCCCGAATTCCAGTGCAGTGGGGTTATTTCAGCTTTACAATAGACAGGTGTGTTAGTTGAGGTTTTCACTGACAAAAATGTGAGCACAAAATTTCTTCTTTGTGATAATAGCATTTTAGCATTTTATGTAAATTGTAATTTGTCACACCTTAAACTCCTGAACAAATGTTTTGATTCTTGTATGTTTCCCCTCAGCTATCAAGATGGAAGGCGAAACACCTACCCCTGGTGACAAGAAATTCAATAACTCTGAAGGAGACAAGGTCAGTCTAAGCAAATAAACAAATTCACCTTGAATATGGCTTGGATTTTATATGTTTAAAATAAAAGAATGTAACATGAACTACGGCAATTCAAATTACAGTCAATAAATATGAAAAAAATCATATATATAAAATTATGACTTCTAAGCCTGTAATCATTACTTCTTATGAGGCTTTTATTTTTTATTTACTAGAATAAATTGGTTTCTGTAGACAGTAGTTTGACATATTAAGCCGCTCTAGTTGCATATTCTGCAGGTGTGTGTCACTTACTGTCTCTGTAGAAACACTTTGTTCTGACATATTTTCTCCTTTTTTACCACAGGCCCGGAGCCTCCTAAAGCAGCTTGACAATCTTCAACGCTCTCCTGAAGTTATTAGAAGTACGTTCACATTTTGTTGCTTTGAGCGCATTTCTCACAGGTATTCCCCATGAACAGAAAAGTTGCTGGTTTGACTCAATCCTGCCATCGCCTCACTCGATACTGCATCCTCCTTGCCCACTCCACTAACAATGTGGATGGTGTAAAGTTCTGGAAAATGATTCATTAGATGAAAAAAGAAAAGCAGCCCAATCGAAAAAGTTTTTTTTTTCCTGTAAAACTGGACACAACATGAAATCCATATTTGTGCTGTATAAAAATTAAAGAGCCTGTACCAGATGCTTCCAAGTGTGTCTTGCCTCAGTACAGTATCTTGGCTAAATGTTGCAAACTTTACCTTGGGGTACAACCCTTATTCCAACATACCCTGTCATTCCGACATGCCCCTATTCTGACACTTTTTGATGCCCCCATTCCGATTTTTTTTTTTTCCATGCTGCCATTCCAACAGTGTACTCATAGTTTGCAGCATCACCTTTTTTGCCTGAACCAAGACTGACCAAGGACTAAACCAGCTCTAAACCAGGACTAAACCAGAACTGAACCAGGAGTGTCGGGACAGGCCTGGAGGTGCGGCTGCGTAGTCTGTCAGTTGACCGCAGGCAAAAGGACCAGCGCAGAGCTCCACACCCCAAGGGGTTACTAAGCACAGCCGTCACCCGATCGAACTTTGTGGACACCTTGCTCCACACACTCGGGGTTCTCCCTCTCAAGTCCAAGATCAGTTCTGGTTCAGTCCTGGTTTAGCCCTGGTTTAGTCCTGGTTTAGTTCTGGTTTAGTCCTGGTTTAATCCTGGTTTAGTACTGGTTTAGTGCTGGTTTAGTCCTGGTTCAGTCCTGGTATAGTCCTGGTTTAGACCTGGTTTAGTCCTGGTTTAGCCCTGGTTTAGTCCTGGTTTACACCTGGTTTAGCCCTGGTTTAGTCCTGGTTTAGCCCTGGTTTAGCCCTGGTTTACACCTGGTTTAGCCCTGGTTTAGTCCTGGTTTAGCCCTGGTTTAGTCCTGGTTTAGTCCTGGTTTAGTCCTGGTTTAGCCCTGGTTTAGTCCTGGTTTAGCCCTGGTTTAGACCTGGTTTAGTCCTGATGTCCTCAAGCCACCTTCATGAAGTCTGCTTGTGATTGTTTGGACAGAGACATTCACACCAGTGTCCTGCTGGAGGTCATTCTGCAGGCCTCGGGCAGTGCTCAACCTGTTTCTCCTCACTCAAAGGAGCAGATATGGGTTCTGCTGATTGGTTGAGGACATTCTATGGCCCTTTCCAGCTCTCCTAGAGTAACTGCCTGTCTCCTGAAATCTCCTCCATGGAGATTGTGCTGGAGACACATTAAATCTCCTTGTAACGGCACGTCCGGGTGTGCCATCCTGGAGAAGCTGGACAATCTGTGGGGCTTCTGTAGGTTTAAGAAATCGCCTCAGTAGTGATAATCACTGTAGCCAAAGCAGCACTAGTGGAAAAGCAGCCAAAAAAAAGACCAAGAGGGAGAAACTTGAAATGACCTCCACATTTCAAGCCCTGTTTTAGGGTTTGTTTGATTGGTGCCGCTCTAATGCCCCTGTTGATCATTTTCGTTTAAAGAGGTGGCACCCTTTTGTTCCTAAGACATTGCCCTGTCCATATTTGTACATTTTTTATCACATTGAGACCTGGTGTGTTTTCAAAGTGTTCCTTTAATTTTCTGAGGAGAGAAATGAGATCACATCCTTTATATACTCTGTATGAGGGCAGGTTGGGATGGAGGATGATGTCATTTTACCTTTTATGGAAGTCAATGGCAAATTACATTAATTTCCTTTGTTGACCATATAAGGTAAAATGACATCATCATCCAAAAAATCTGTCAGAATGATCATTTGAAGCCAGAGGTTTCAGAAAACATAAAACACTTAGATGTTGCATGTTTTACGTTTTGTACAATGGCAGGTGGAAAACAGTGGCAGAGCCAGTGAAGGTTCCACATCTGCATCTACTGGTCAAATTAACTCACATTGTAACTTTATTTTATCATTCAGAAAGCAGATATCTCTGGTTTAAAATGTTGGAAATTAAAAAAACACACTCATTTACAAGCTCCTTTGCCTCTTTTCTGTAGCCACCAACCAATTAATTACAGACTACGAGAATCATCCTGAAACCATGGCACATCTGATTGAACTTCTGGAAGCACTGGTGAAGGAGCTTCCACCAAAATCTGAAAAAGGTATAAACATTTCAAACTTCATTTATTGATGCTAAAATATATTACTGACCAAACCTTGTACAGTAGATGAAGTTAAATCTGGTCCAGCAGAGGAAGAGAAGAAGAAGGAGACTAAAGAGAGTGGAGCTCGCAGTGAACATGCATCTGGTGGTGGATGGTTTGGTGAGTGATTCTATTTCTTTTGGTCATCTTAACTGCAGATTGTAAAACAAATAAATTCAATTTCCTTTGTTTTGGCTGTAATTCAATGTCAAACAAAGGCAACCAATAAACTCTATTATAATTCAAGTTGGCTCTGTGGTTAGCACTCACGCTTTACAGTAAGAAGGTTTCAGGTTCGATTCCTGGGTTTGCATTTTCTCCCTGTTGGTGGGTTTCCTCTGGGCACTCCGGTTTCTCCCTAACCAAGCTCACACCAGATTGATCTGTGTGTCACTCATGATCAATGATGATCGATTCGTCACTTCAGAGAACATGTCTCCAGTGCTCTAGAGTCCAGTGGTGACGCTTCACACCACTGCATCCGAAGCTTTGCTCTTGGTGATGTTTGGCTTGGCCATGGTAACTCATTGCATGAAGCTCTCTACGCATTGTTCTTGAGCTAATCTGAAGGCCACATGAAGGTGGCATGGTAGCTGAGTGGCTAGCACTCATGCTTCACAGCAAGAAGGTTCCGGATTCGATTCCCGGGTCGCGCGGGCCTTTCAGTGTGGAGTTTACATGTTCTCCCCATGTCTGGCACAAGACATCTCTCCTGTTAAGGTTAATGTAGATTGTGCACTGTCTCATAAATAAACTATTAATATAATTAAACTATTAATATAAGTAAACTATAAATATATATAAAATAAATAAAGTTTGGAGGTCTGTAGCGATTGACTCTGCAGAAAGTTGGTGACCTCTGCGCACTATGCGCCTCAGCATCAGCTGATTTTGATTGATATTGATTTGATATTGATTTTGGTGTTGCATAAACTTCCTCATGTGCCGCTCTTTAGTTTTGTCATGTTGTCTCAACTGACCTGTGGCTATGAGGTCGCTGATCCTTTGAAAAATTTCTTTTAGGACTAAAAAAGTTATCCTGTTTAGTAAGCTGTCTATTTTGATTTTTAAGTTTTCAGTGTCATGATTGAGACGGCTGATTCTAAGGCTCAGCGTCCCTCTTAACGCTGGGTTAACCTGGCTGCCCGATGCCCTGGTTCTGGTACTTTCTTCTGTAAAGCCTTTGGAATAATTTGCTTCTGTCGACATCTAAGGTTAAAGCGTAAATGATTCCTCTTCTCTGCTAACCTTTATGTGTCCTTTTCCAGCTTTTTGACCAGTCCAGCGGTCGGCTCGTAGTTGTTCTTAAGATGTCTGTAGAATCCCTCAGTCGTCCAGGTAGAATCCATGGCAAAAGGAGAAATTCAATTTGTCAGCTGGACAAAAATGTATTTTTGATCAAATACATTTTGCAGCTCATCCAAGCTGCTTCATTTATTTCAAAAATCAAAATTCAAGATTTGGAACCTTTTACTGCACATATCAATTCTGTAGATAAGATAAGATAAGATATGCCTTTCCAAACATAAAATTCACTCGTGAAGATGCCAAGGGCAACACATTGGCTTTCTTAGATTGTGCAGATAGGAGAAGACCGGCGACTCCAGGTAGAAGTCTTCAGGAAGCCCACACACACCGACCAATACCTGCTTTTTGATTCACACCACCCACTGCAGCACAAATTGGGAGTTATTCAGACATTACAACACAGGGCCCAAGTGGTTCCTACAAGCATAGAGGGAAAGGAGAAAGAAGAACAACATGTGCAGAAAGCCCTCTCTGTTTGTAGAGATCTTAAATGGGCTTTCAACCAAAACCAAGAGAGAGACAAGGACAGGAAACAAGACAACAGAGAATCAGAACCCAGGAGGAAAGGTGTAACCATTCCTTACCTGGCTGGCGTTTCTGAAAAACTACAGAGGATTTTCAGACAATATGAAATCCCAGTCTATTTCAAACCCACAAACACTTTAAGACAAAAACTGGTCCAACTGAAGGCCAAAACACCGAGCCACAAACAAAGCAATGTGGTCTACTCCATTCAGTGTAGTGAAGACTGCAGTGAGCGCTACACTGGAGAAACAAAACAGCCACTTCACAAGAGAATGTACCACCTAAAAGGACCTCAGTCTCCCGTACATCTCCACGTAAAAGCCACGGACCACTCCTTTGAGGACAGTGAGGTTCAGATCTTGGCCAGAGAAAAGAACTGGTTTGAGAGGAGGAGTTAAAGAGGCTATTTTTGTCAAGAAAGAGAATCCTTCCTTGAACACAAATGGAGGTCTCAGACATCATTTGTCTCCATCTATAACTCTATCCTCAAACCTAAATCAAAACAAAGAAAACAATAGTGCAGCAGGTCAGGTCCAGAGGAGTGAAAACACCATTATGGTCCTGAATGGTTCTGCTAACAAGACCCACACTCCACTCCCACTGCAGATCTAACAGGCCCACCTAACTAACACCAACTGTAAACAAGTAGGTGTGGTAGTCTCAGAGTCATTTTGTTGTAGTTAGCGCCCCCTTCAGGTAGATATAGGCAGTGTCCACCAGCGTCTGACCAGAACTGAAGAAGCAGCTTGGATGAGCTGAGAAACATATTCGACCAAATGAGGGATTTACAAACAATAAAGGGTGAAATTATAATGAAGTGGGCAGTCCAGCATTGGACAGCGAGTAGAATAAAGGACTTTTCTTTTCAGGATGGTTTGGTGGGTCAAAGCGTTCAGTTAAAGTCCACTTCATTGTTACATCTGAAACATATGGAGCTGATAAAGACGTCCTTCATAAGGTGAAGAAACGTCTGGAGCTGATTCCCACAGGCCCAGCAGAGTGTGATGTGGTCTTCATCTTCTGTGTGGTCATTTCTCGAGTTGGATTAGATGTGGAGGACGCCATGAGGAGAATTCCAGGTATAAAAGAGATGACTGATTTAACACAAAGTAAAACCACATATTTGTATTAACACATAACATCTATTGCTGATAACTTTTAGAATACAGATGTTTTTATTATTATTATTATTACTTTCAGAAGCTGCAGCAGAGAAGTCGGTGGTCTTGGTGGTGATGCATCACAAAAGAAAAGACGACCTTCTGGCAGATGGACCTCAGTGGAGCTCCAAGTACAAGAACGTGAAGTTTCACGTGGACATGGTGTTCCATGAAACTAAACATGGATTATTCAAGTGTGATACAAATGACCGCGCCATAGAAAAACTGACCATATCCAGGATATAGAGGAGCGCTCTATGTATCTACACTGGCATCTAATGTGTTGGCAAAACTGTATGTTGAAATAATTATTACTTCATTTGAATAATTTATGCCTTCTGAGCTCACAGTAAAACTGTAAAATAAAGTGTGTACTGGTGTGGTTAAGTGAATCTTATAATACAGCCCACATACAACCCAACAGAAGCAAGAATGATTAATTGATGATTAATAATCATTATGTTCTTGCTTCTGTTGGGTTGTATGTGGGCTGTATTATAAGATTCACTGTGTATATGTAGATATGTATACAGCACGCCAATCTCATTCTATAGTTGGGTGCAGATCTACTATATCTATATATATTCAAATATTCTCCAGCTTTATTTTTCAGTTATTGTTTCATGACTATTATTATTATTATTATTATTATTATTATTATTAGTTACATTACACTATTTTGATTGATTGCCTTTGGATTTTGAATTATGTTGTTTTGGGTGCACTGTTCATTCACGACCTGTCACCCTAGGGTGCTTGTCACACCCTATTTAAGATGGCCACCTTTAGCTCTTACTCCATTTTGCCTGATGAAGGCCTAGGGCCGAAACGTTGCATGTCTTAATAAACTTCTCATTTTGCAAGTAAGACGGAGTGCGCGATTGTTTTCTCCTTGTGTGTTCTGGGTCTGCTCCCTCGCCTCCAACGCACCCGTCTGAAGAGATTGAAGTGCGAAGTTCTCATTTTTGGAGTCATGTTTTTTGCCAGAATCACGGGGAGAGGACTGGTCGGCCCCTTTAGGGTCCCTGAGGGTGTTAAAATGACCTCTGTAAAGTCTGTGGAGTTTCTGACTGACCACTTTCTTCCATGGTACAAAAAGAACTGTGCTTTCCGTAGCAAAATCATCTTCATGCAAGGAACAACAGACTCAAAAACAGCTTCTTCCCAAGGGTCATAACCACCTTGAACACTCATGCACTGACTCACCCCATATCCCCCACTCTCCTCCATCCACCTGTTGTGCAATTTACCTAACACGGTGCAATATATCTTGTTGGACAATATTTATTGCAGTGTAATAATATTGTTTTTGTAGCATATCCCCCCCGGCAATGACCAAACCAGTGTGGGTCCTTGGGCAAGACCCTTCACGGTACTGCCCCCCGAGCGCCGAAAGATGGCTGCTCACTGCTCCTGAAAAGGATGAGTCAAATGCAGAAGTCAAATTTCTCCCGTGTGTCATTGTGTGTGAGACCAAATAAAGACTTAAATCTTAAATCTTAAAACCTGGGCAATATTTATTCCTGTGTAATATCTTGAACTGGGTTTTGTAGCAGATCCACCTGTTGTTGTGCAATACCTAATGACAGAGTAATATCCTGTGGTGCAATACTGAACACAGTGCTATAGCTTGAAGACAATATTTAATACAGTACAATATGCTAAACTAAGTTCTGTGAAACATCTCCCTCTGCAATGTAGAGACTCTCAAGTGTGTGTATATATGTGTGTGTGTATATATGTGTATATATGTGTGTATATGTCACCCCTACTGCAATATCTGAGCAAGACTTGATCTTAAATCTTTGGCCACGCTTTTTGCAGCGTGTCCTGCTCACACTGAGCTAATGCTAAAGCTAAGCTAACATTCACAGCGCCTGGAGCGTGTGAGAAACACGTGAATAATGAAGTTAATAATTAATTAAATCTAATAACAGTGTTATCTGATGCAGTGTGGCTAAAATACCACAATATTTATTTATTTATTTTTATTGTGTAATTCATTAAAATGCATTTAACTGTAGAAAGAGAGGAGCAGAGGAGGTAGATTTTAAGAAAAATATGTTCTAGCATTATCATATATTTTTATTAGTTTTAATGTCAAATTCAGGATCATGCAACATATCCATGCTCTGCTGCTGTCCCTGTATTTATTTATTCTTTATTTAATAGGGACAGTGCATATTAATGAACATCTGCAGCATTGCAGTGTAAATATGACAGATTATAGCAAGAATGCTAATTTCCATCTGTAGTCCCTGGGCAGATGACACCACAGCAAAAACAATAAAAACAATGACAGCTGACAATAACACCAACATTAAAACATTAAACATTAAAACATTAAAAGTGTCACAGGTCTGGTTTTCCTTTAGCCGCTGTTTCAAGTATGATTTGAAAGTGTCCAGTGTTGGAGTCTCTCTTATTGATGATGGGAGTTTGTTCCAGAAATTAGTGCCTCTGACTGAGAGCACAGTTTGTCCAAATGTAGTGCGTCTGTGTGGACCTCACAGTTCCCCTGGGCCGTGGCCCTAGTTCCCATCCCACTGACAGTCTTTGTTTTAATAAAATCCTGCAGCAGAGGAGGAGCAAGTCCATGTAAAACTTTATATATAAAACAACCATATTTAAAATGAACAAAATTATTAAAATTTAGTAAGTTATACTTGTCTAAAATTGTGCAGTGTTGAACTGAGAATGGTTTCTTGTCTAATATTTTCACAGCTTTTTAAAAAAGTGATTCAACTGGTTTGAGTGTTGTGCCAGCAGCAAGTGACCATGTGGTAATGCAGTACTCTATATGAGACAGAGTCATAGAGTGTAAAAACATTCGTGCCGCATATAGAGTCATAAAGGATCTTACGTCAGTCCAGGTATTTAAACTCTTTGACGAGGCTGAGTTCCACCCTGTCCAGAAAGACATTGGACCCCTGTACCTCAGTTGCTTTTTTACTGAACATCATGCAGACCGTTTTCTTTGTATTGAGTTGTAGGCATGAGTTCTTGACCCACTTTTGGAGACGAGTCATAGCTGATGATAACTTTTCTGAAACTTCCTGTACGGTTCTGGCAGGTGTATAAATTACAGCATCATCAGCATACAGCTGGACATTGACATTTGGACAAAATTCTGGGAAATCAATAATATAAATACTAAATAAAATTGGTCCTAAAATACTACCTTGGGGGACCCCTGTTGGACAGTGAAGGTAGGGCGATGTAAAACCAGACAGGTGTAGTTGTCACAATACAAACTCCTCACTGTCAGACAAATAGTTTTATTATTGTATCTGATGTCTGCTCCTGAATCCTCCTCAGGTTTCCTCCATGGTTTCCTTCCCTTGCTTCATCTGAGTTTTGGGACAAGCCTTAATTTGATTGACAGCTGAAAAGTGGAGGATTGAGGCGAGGAATTGCCAGCTCTCCAGCGTTTACATGTATACAGTTTGTTTATGTTGCGCTCTAAACACGATGATACAGAAATAGAGCAATCATCAGTGTAAGTGTAGAAAATAAACAGAAGGGGAGCTAAAACACACCCCTGGGGGAAGCCTGTAGAAGTGTGGGCAACATCTGACAGTGAATTATTGATGAACTCTCTGTGGTCCATCTGCAGTGTGGAAACTGATGGTCCATAAAAAGAGCTGACGGTCCACATGGAAGCGCGAGGACATCGTCTGTGCCTGGATGTGACGCTGCATGGTGTCAGCAAACAGGAGCCTGGTGATGGTGTTTGGGGTCTCCAGATGTTGGACCCTCACCAGACCTGTAAGGGGTGTGGACGATGCCAAAATATTCATTATAGAAACCATCCACATACAGTCCATGCATCCATGTGAAATTTAGACATTTGACTCTTATTTCCATTATGGTTAAATAACAATTACCTCTACACATCTCACATCTGCTGTCGGTGTGAGTATCTTTTGGTGAAATTAGTGGTCTAATGTGTCATATGCACTTTAACATGACTGGTCATCAGTAATGGTGCCATGTGTATTTCAGTCCACCAGGAGGCAGCAGATATGATACTTGCCCACATTGCCACTGGGGCTGTTATTTTCAAATGGCCTCACAAGCCACACAACGTGGTTTTGCATTGCAAAATTAAACACACTGTGTATGTTTCTGTAATGTTCTTTGTTTTTTTTAGGCCTCAAGTGTTGAACAATCATTTAACTCAGGGGAGGGCAATTATTTTTCCCCAGGGCCCAAATGAGAAGTAGAAAATATTGTGGAGGGCCAAAGGTTTGAAGTCTACTCTGGTTATTAATTTTATTTCTTCGTTGAAATCAGTAAATGGCATTTTTTACAGAAGCTGGTAAGTTCTGTGTTATTATTAAGTAATAATAATTGTTACTGTCTTGTTATCATTACTTATTTTATTATTATTTTTATTTTATTCTTGCCTGCATGCACTTTTCTTTCTTGTTCAACTGTCTCTGCCTGGAGCTAATGTGGCAAGTCAATTTCTCCTATGTGAGATCAATAAAGTCTTATCTCTTAATGAGAGAGTGAGGTTTTACAAAAACTGAATTTATTCAGTACAATAATTCAAAACAATGCTAAACGTAAAACATTTGTAACTCGTTTTCAGTCACATTAACCCCACAGTGTTTTCTGAGTTTAACTTTAACTTTGTATTAAGACACCACAATGTCTTTGTTTGCCAAATATAATACAAGACCAACTGCCAAACTGTGTAGAAAAAAAGTCAAAGTTGCATGTTTTAGTGTTTTTATTTTCTTGATCAGTGAGAGAAATGTCGCCTCTGTTGAGCTTTAACAAGTGCATCAGAGTCAGGTTCATGTTTGAGGTGGAGATGTGAAGTCCGACAGATGATCATCAGGACAAATGCATCAGTACAAATGCATTATGTTCAATTTTGAAAGTAGGTTTTATTTTCTTAATTCCAAGCAACCTTTCGCACAGTTTGCCTGAGGAAGAAATGAGCGCAATTACACTATAACATAATTCACTGAGCTACAGTGAGGGTCATAAATGTCCCCCTTTAAGTTAGGAAATAGATGAAACTGTTCACAGAATGTTTTCACTTTGAGACGTCAGAGTGAAGACAGTGAGGTGCAGACTTTAAAGTGTCTGTACTCGATTCTGTTCCATGTAGATTAATTCAGATTAATTCAGATTAAGCCTTTATTGATCTCACACACAATGACACACAGTGACACACGGGAGAAATTTGACTTCTGCATTTGACCCATCCTTTTCAGGAGCAGTGAGCAGCCATCTTTTTCCGGCGCCCGGGGGGCTTTTACCGTGAAGGGTCTTGCCCAAGGACCCACACTGGTTAGCGCATTGCCCGGGGGGGATTTGAACCCACAACCCCCGGGGGGAAAGTCAGTGACTTACCAGTTGAGCTAACCAGCCGGTTTCACAGCACAGATATATTGCATAAGCAGCTCTTACGATGGAAATGAGAGTGTAATTATTGAATGATTTTAATAGAATCAAGTTGTGCACTATTAGCATGCTAGTTGTGGTTAGCATTAGTGTCACAGCAAAACTCCACTGTACCCTCTACAAGTTGTGAAAAGTGCTCATAAACTCATTGCGGTGAATAATTAGGACACTCAGAATAAGGTAAGTGTAGAATAACTGTGGTTCTATGATGTGGGGGCTGGTGTTTCAGACAGGGGAAACCTTCAAGTCTCTGATACAATCAGGAGCTCTGGACTAAGGACTAAGTGACCAAAGACAAACAGCCCGGTTAAAATCCCCTGGTGCCTCGCTTTCTCTTTCTCCTTTTCTTTCTCTTTTGCCTTTGTGTTGGCTGAGGTTCTCTCGTTCCATGTGAATCTGGTTGATGAGCCCTGGACCCTGATTTGATGCATCACTTGATGCCAGACTCTGGCTGGGTGTTGCTGTCCTGGCGCTGGATTGGACAGGCACCTTCCCGATCCATTGAAACAGATTTTTGAACCGGCTATCTTAAGAAAAAGTCTTAAAATTAATAAAAGCAGTTTATTGGTATTTTGGTTGTGGAGATGTGACAAATGTACACAAGAAACATTTTTTTCTGACACTTTAAGCATGATTTCAACAAAAGAAAGAGTTTTCTTATCATTTTATTTGTCAATAATTTGTGTGTGCACTGGAAGAGTTCTGGCCCACTTACAGGGTGGTTGCTAGGTGACAGTTATGGAATTCCCTAGCGTGATGATGTCATGATTTCCAACCAGGAAGTAAAACTTGAAACCTAAAGACCAAATAAACTTTGTACAGTTGACAAATTGAATTTCTCCTTTTACCAGCCTAAAGAATAGCCAAACTGAAAAAAAAAAAAAAATCTCTGCCCTCTGCTGGCGATATAACGTACTGCACTTTTTTCAGCTTCTTCAATTAAAAGTGACACCTGAAAAACACGTCAGTCTCACTTTTTACTGAACGGGTTGATTCAAAACTGATGAATTGTCTCCAAAAACGTTCACTCTCTAATGTGTGATGAGCTCTCTCGGTCAGTGCTGCAGCTCTGAAGTCTTCATTATTTTCAATAGTTTTTTTAATCTTATCATAAATGTGTCGCATCTTTGACACATCCTGACAAAATGATTCACTCAAGTTGCAAAATAATTCAGAATATTTGAAAGAGCAAAATTAAGCTTAAGTTAAGGAAGAGGCTTATTTAACATGCGTGAAAAGTCCCTCAGTCGTCCAGGTAGAATCCATGATAACAGGAGAAGTTCAATTTGTCAACTGGACAAAGTTTGTTTGGTTGAAAACGTTTCGCCGCTCATCCGAGAGGCTTCGTCAGCTCTAATAAGAATACTGGTAAGACACTTGCTTATATCTTGCTGCAGGGAGGAGCTAACTAGCTAACTACTTTCCGGAACTATCTCATTGGTTTCCGTCTTTTGTTTCTCTGGGGTCTAGCTAACGATCCCTATTCATCCCTTCACGCCTGTTTTTCACACCTCTGGCCCTGACCTGGCTAGCCCTATTGTTTCCCTGTTTGCTTGATCTCGGCTTAACAATGGAATTGTAGATGGGATGCAAATTATGTCTGACTCCACCATTTCTGTTCAGAGAAGCATTCTCTTTTTTGACAAAAATAGCCTCTTTAACTCCCCTCTCAAACCAATTCTTTTCCCTGGCTAAGATCTGAACCTCACTGTCCTCAAATGAATGACCCGTGGCTTCTAGGTGAAGATATACGGCAGAAGACGGTCCACTCTGGCACGCCCGTCTGTGCTGGTACATCCTCTTGTGAAGTGGCTGCTTGGTTTCCCCAATATAGCGCTCACTGCAGTCTTCACTACACTGAATGGAGTAGACCACATTGCTTTGTTTGTGGCTCGGTGTTTTGTCCTTTGGGTGGACGAGTTTTTGTCTTAAAGTGTTTGTGGGTTTGAAATAAACTGGGATTTCATATTGTCTGAAAATCCTCTGTAGTTTTTCCGACACGCCGGCCAGGTACGGAATCGCTACCCCTTTCCTCCTGGGTTCGGATTCTCTATTATCTTGTTTCTTGCCCTTGTCTCTCTTGGTTTTGTTAACAGCCCATTTGGGATAACCACAAACAGAGAGGGCTTCCTGCACATGTTGTTCTTCTTTCTCCTTACCCTCTGTGCTTGTGGGAACCACTTGGGCCCTGTGTTGTAATGTCCGAATAACACCATTCACACCACCCACTGCAGCACAAACTGGGTGTTATTCGTAGCTCCTCCCTACAGCAAGATATAAGCAAGTGTCTTACCAGTATTCTTATTAGAGCTGACGAAGCCTCTCGGATGAGCGGCGAAACGTTTTCAACCAAACAAACTTTGTCCAGTTGACAAATTGAACTTCTCCTGTTATCAAGGCTTATTTAACTTTGATGAAGTTGGTTTTAAACATCTTGTTTTGAAAAAAGTGAAAATCGAAAGTTTTCCATCCGTCCATTTTCTCCCATTTGTCTGGGTTCGGGTCGCGGGGGCAACAATCTAAACTGATCTGATAATAAAGATAAAAAAGATAAACTACAGAGCCTGAGAGGTGATGTCGTCATGTCCTTCAGGCCACCAGGAGGCAGCAGATGAGAAGAGACTCACCAGGCTCCTGTTCAAAGGTCACAGGTCAATCAGAACACAATCCAGAACTGTGTGGCCATCTTAATACATATCTGCAAATACGAGCACAAACTCTGTTCTAATGTGAAATATTCCACAGTGGGGTTTTACTCTGTTCTTTTTTTTTTTTTTCAACTTCTTTTTATTTATTTTCATTTGTCCTGTACAGTCATACATTGCATCACATTTACAGCATAAAATAGAACATATAGGTATATCCACAAGTATAAAGTCTTTGGAAAATTCTCAGTCTCTTGGTTGTTAGTCTTATGTCACGGACTTAGGTGGGAGCAGAATAAGAACGTTTACCATAATTCACAGATTATTGTTTTGTTTGTTTGATTTTTTTTTTTACTATACATTGGATCATTCCACAATTCTTCAAATAATACTTCACCCTTTCACACCCGTATCTCCAAGTCTTGTGATATGTATATGAAAAAAAAAGAAAGAAAGAAATAAATAAATAGATAAATAAAATAAAATAATAATAATAATAATTATTATATATATATATATATATATATATATATATATATACATACACATACATACACATACATACACATACATATATACATACACACACATACACATACATACCTACACAAACTATAATGATAGATAAATAAAAATAATGTAACAATATATAATATAAAAACAAAATGGAGAGACAATCACAAATCATAACAGTTATATTAAATGAAAATGAAGAGCAACTCTAGTCCATTTACTTGTGAAAACATCCATCTTTAGTTGTAATAATGATGTCAGGTACTCCATATTGTAAACCTCTTGGATTCTTTCTTGCCCATGTGTTATCGTTGGGGTGTGTGGTTGTAACCATGATGCCGTAATAACTTTATTAGCAATCAAAAGAAGTATTCGCAGTATGTCTGTATACGTGTTTTCTTCAAGATAATCTAGAAGTACCCCTAGTATGAAGTATGTTGGTTCTAGTGGTATGTCTATTGATAAACATTTCTTAATTTCTTTTTGTACATTTTGCCAATATTCTGAAAGTATTGGGCAGTCCCAAAAAATATGCGTGTTATCCCCAACCACACCACATCCTCTCCAGCATTGTGCTGAGGTATTACTCCATTTTGATGTAATCTGTGGAGTCCTGAAGTACCTCATTCTTATCTTCCATCCAAACTCTTTCCAGTTAGGGCTACTGGTTAATTTATGTCCACGTCTGCATGTATCTACCCATTGTTTATCTGAGATGATGACATTCATTTCTAGCTCCCATTTTTCTTTGCTGTCCATGTTATTGTCTTTCAAGTCTTCTTGTAATATATTATAAATATGAGATATGAGCTTTAATTGTGCCCTTGATAATTGAAATTATCAAGGGCACATTCTTGATGTTTGTGTAAATAATGTCGTATTTGTAAATATCTAAAGAAATCATGCTGCGATAAATGAAATTTGTTTCGGAGTTCTTCAAATGATTTAATGGTGTGTCCCTCAAACAGCTGGTCCAGAACCACCAGTGTTGTATTTTACATAACTTTTAAAAGTAATAAGGCTCAGGAGGCAGGAGTATGCTCGAACGTATGCTTTTACTTAACTTCTCAGTATCACACAAAAAATACATCCGGGTTACCCATCATACCCCGATTTAACTACGGTGTGCGTGGGGGACATTCATAACGAAAACATGACATCTCCTCCCCCCTTAGAATAGAAGTCCCCATAGCACAAAATAATAAAATAAAACAATAGCATTACCCTTAAACCTTTTAACAGACACACAGGCACGCACCCACACACACACAGAACCTACGGGTGAGGATAGACTGCCTCACCCGTGACGGCACCCCTGGGTATTATTCTGCCCCAGATGATTGGGTGTGCCGTGCTAAAGAGCTCACAAGTCCATACGTTTGGGAGGCCGTCGCTCCCTTTCTGGATACCGCCGCTCACGGGAAGGCCCCGGTACACTGTCACTGGGGAACGCAGCCAGTGGCGTCGGGTGTGGGGGTGGCAACCCCATCTGCGCCTCTGGCAGAGGATCAGGTGCAGCTTCCTCCGAAACAAGGGTACCCCCAGGAGCTGCCACGGTGTCCGCACCATCGTCTTCCTGGACCTCCCCACCGTCAACCATGAGAGGCGGTGTGGATGCTGGCGCTACACTCTGTAGAAGTTGGTCAACATGCCTCCTCCACATGCGACCATCAGCAGTCTGAAGAGTGTACGAGACAGGGCCAGTCTGCGCCACGATGATCGCTGGCACCCATCGTGGACCAGCACTGTAGTTTCTGGCCAGCACGTGGTCACCAGAGGAGAACTCCCTCTCCTTGGTCTGTTTGCGTTGCTGTATCTGTTTCTCTTGTTGTTTCTGAACGGTGTCTTTCACAGCAGCAGGCTTTAGCAGGTCAAAGTGAGTCCGCAGGTCCCTCTTGAACATCAGGGACGCCGGAGAGACCTTGGTGGTAGCATGGGGAGTATTTCTGTAGTTGAACAGAAAACGATGCAGCCTCTGATGAAATGACCCCTGCCCCTCAGAGGTCTGCAGTGCATGTTTCAGGGTTTGGACAAACCTTTCGGCTAAGCCATTAGTAGCCGGATGGAAAGGTGCCGATTTGATGTGCTGCACACCATTCACTTGCAAGAAAGCAGACATTAACTCTGACACCAGCTGGGGCCCATTGTCAGAGACCAACTGCATGGGGCATCCGAAACGGCTGAACATTTCCCCAATCTTTTCAATGGTTTTGACTGCTGTGGTGGATTTCATGACTGCCACTTCAGGCCATTTGCTATGGGCATCCACAGCCACCAGTAGCATTTTCCCTTCCACTGGTCCCGCGAAATCTACATGTACCCGCTGCCATGGTTCTTCTGGGAACTCCCAGGGGTGCAGGGGCGCTAACTGGGGAGTGTTCCTGTCCCTCTTGCATGTTTGGCAACCTTTCGCTGCATTCTCTATCTCTCGGTCCACTCCTGGCCACCAAAAGAAACTCCTTGCCAATTCTTTCATGCGCACAATCCCACTATGGCCTGCATGTAACTGTTGCAGAACTGTCTTGCGTAGTGTTGGTGGAATGACCACCCTCCTTCCCCACAGCAAACATCCCGACTGTATTGACAGTTCCGTTCTCCTTGACAGGTAAGGCTGGAAACCTGGGACATCCCTGATATAATGGCCTTTTGTCACCATATCCATGACCCCCGCCAGCACAGGGTCAGTGCGCGTTGCCCGCTTCACCTGTGCAGCTGTGACAGGCGCACCCTCAACCTGGCTGAAGTAGAAGACCTCTTCACGGTTGGTTTCCGGTTTGGTAACAGGTAATGGGAGTCTGGATAATCCATCCACATTTTGGTGTCGGTCTGCTCTGCGATATTTGATCTCATATGAATGGCCCGATAACAGCAAGGCCCAACGTTGCATTCGGCTCGCTGCCAATGATGGTATGCCTGAATGGGGCCCCAGGATTGTCGTGAGAGGCCTGTGATCAGTAAGGAGAGTGAACCTCCGCCCATACAGATATTGGTGAAAACGGCGGACTCCAAAGACAATGCTCAGCGCTTCTCTCTCTATCTGCGCATAATTAGACTCTGCTTTGTTCAAGGTTCGTGACGCAAAGGCAATAGGCTTCTCTTCCCCATTAGGCAGTATGTGAGAAATGACCGCTCCCACTCCATAGGGAGAAGCGTCACAAGCGAGTTGTATGGGCAGAGAGGGGTCAAAGTGCGTGAGCGCCCCCGACTTCAACAATGTATCTTTAGCTTGCTGAAAGGCCTTCTGGCATGCGTCACTCCAGTGCCAGGCTTTTCCTTTACAGAGAAGGCTGTGCAAGGGCTTCAGTATGGTTGCTAAGTTGGGTATAAAACGGCCGTAGTAGTTTAGTAACCCAAGGAAGGACCGTAGCTGAGCCACACTTTGGGGTGGTGGTGCGTCAGCAATGGCACGGCACTTGGATGGGGCAGTGTGCAATCCCCTAGCATCGATAACATGCCCCAGATATTCGACTGCGGGCTTGAAAAATTCGCATTTGTTCTTACGCACTCTAAGGCCATAGTCCTGTAGCCGCTGAAGGACTGCATCGAGGTTGCGCAAGTGTTCCTCATCAGTGGCTCCAGTGCAAAGGATGTCGTCGAGGTAGCATTGTACGCCAGGAACACCGCGGAGGATCTGGTCCATAGCGCGCTGAAAATGGGCAGGGGCTGATGTGATGCCGAAAGGAAGCCGACAGTATCTGAACAGACCTTTTTGTGTTGTTATAGTGAGAAATTTACGGGACTCTTCTTCGACATTCATCTGTAAGTAGGCCTGATTTAGATCTATTTTGCTAAACTTCTGTCCATGACTCAGTCCAGCAAAGAGATCATCAATGTGTGGAAGAGGATACTGTTCAGGAGCGAGCCCCGGGTTCAGCGTCACCTTGAAATCCCCGCAAATACGGATGTCTCCATTCCTTTTAGCCACAGGAACAATAGGCGTAGCCCACTCGCTGATAGCAACTGGCTCCAGCACGCCACTGGTGATGAGGGCGTCCAGTTCAGCATCCACCTTTGAACGTATGGCATACGGCACAGATCTTGCTTTGAGAAATTTTGGCCTTGCATCTGATTTGAGACTAAGCTTGACAGTGATGTCTTTCATGAGGCCTAGCTCACTTTTGAAAACGTCTTGATGCCTCTGTAAAACAGCTGTTAGCTCACTGGAGCTTGGGGACAGCATTTTCACGGTTTGCCAATTTAGTTTCAGGTTCTCTAACCAGACCCGGCCTACGATGGAGGGACAGTTTCCTTTAGCCACATAGAGGGGGAGTGTCCCCACTTGGTTGTCGCTTTGCACAGTGACATCAATCATGCCAGCCATGGGTACTGGTTCACCGAGGTAAGTCTTAAATTTGGTGTCTGAGGGCCTTAAAGCCAAGTGTCTTAGGTGGCTCTTATACACCTTCTCAGAGATAATGGACGCCTTGGATCCAGTGTCATTCTGCATTTTTACAGGGTGTCCTTCTAGCAGGGGTTTTGCCCAGTATCCCTCATCATCTGCATCCACTTTATTTATTTTCAGAGTGTGTACGCCCACCTCCGACTCATCAGACTCACTGGACCGTTCATCTTGGTTTACTGTGTGAACTGGCCTTTTTTTCTTTTCTTTCCTGTAGTCCTGTCTGGTTTCAAACATTTTTCCATTATTCTCATTTTTGGTCATTTTGCCAGCATTTTCGTTACCGAACTCGCAATGTTCTGCCAGCTTTCTCAGTGCCGCCACAAACAAAGACACGGATTCTCCTTCTTCTTGATCACGTTTATGAAACTTGAACCTCTCAGCGATTAATAATGGCTTGGGTGAAAAATGGTCTGACAGAACTTTTACTATTTCAATGTATGTCTTTTCCCCAGGCTTAGTGGGTTGAAGCAAGTCACGTAATAGGTTGAACGTTTTTGGTCCCATCACCGCTAGGAAGGTGGGCACTATTTTCTGATTAGCAATGCCGTTTGCTTGGACAAAGTAGTCAAAACGTTCGGAGTATGAGCTCCATTGTTCAACATTATCATCAAAAGGGCCAATATTACCGATAACGGCCGCCATCCTTGGTGTTGGTTCTTCCCTTACTTCAGCTGTGCTGCTCGTGTTAGCACTGGCAGTGGCACTTGGCTCCGTGAGCCGCTCAGCATTGGATTGCTCTGGCTCCGAAACGCGGGATATTTCCTCCTCAGAAGACGAATTAGACAACATAATTTAGCGTCCTCCCCTCGTAATGGAAAACCCGGTGGTTGTCACATAACTTGCCGCGTAGATTAGTGATATCCTCGTCGCCACTTGTTGTATTTTACATAACTTTTAAAAGTAATAAGGCTCAGGAGGCAGGAGTATGCTCGAACGTATGCTTTTACTTAACTTCTCAGTATCACACAAAAAATACATCCGGGTTACCCATCATACCCCGATTTAACTACGGTGTGCGTGGGGGACATTCATAACGAAAACATGACAACCAGGCCTGCCTCTTCCCATCTTTTAAAGCCCCCATCAAGACCCGCTGGCATAAAGTCTATGTTGCTTGCTATCCTCATTGCTCTAGATATTGTCATAGGAAGGTATAGTTTTTTCCTCACCACTGACCATACTCTAAGAGTATTTTTTATCCAGATGTTGTCTATCCTTTTTTTCCCCCACTGATCCTGATTCAGGAATGGAGTCGAATCTAGTGGAATGTCGGGACAGTCACCTTGTTCCATGTCTACCCAAATTGTATCTGTGTCATGGGATATCCAAGCAGCCATAGATCTAAGTTGAGCTGCCCAGTAGTACTTTCTTAGGTTAGGAAGGTTAAGGCCTCCATCCGCTTTTGAGCATAGTAGTCTTTTGAATTTGAGTCTAGGTCGTTTACTTTGCCATATAAACTTTGATAACCATTTATCTATTGTATTGAAGGTGGGGATTGGTATATGTATTGGTAATGATTGGAAAAGAAAAAGTAATCTAGGTAGAACATTCATTCTTATTGTCTCTACACGTCCCATAAGAGAGAGCGGTATGATTTCCCATCTTGAAAGGTCGTCCTTTATTTGACCCATCAGTTTCCCATAATAAAGTTTAAATAGTTTCGTTAAATCAGTTGTTATTGTGATACCCAAGTACCTAAAGCTTTGGGACCAACGACAGTGGAGTTTACCTGATAGCTGGGTAGGCCAGTTTCCATTTAACATCATTGCCTCTGATTTTGATTGATTGATCTTATAGCCAGAGAGTTGTCCGTATGTTTTTAGTATGTTCATTAGTGAAGGAATGGAGGTGGTCGGATCACTTATATAGGCCAGTAAGTCGTCTGCGTAGAGTGATATCTTGTGTTCTTTATTATTTTTTATCTCTAATGCCTTTGATATCTATATTTTGTCGTATGGAAGCTGCCAACGGTTCAATATTTATAGCAAAGAGCAGGGGACTCAGGCAGTCACCTTGCCTCACCCCTCTCTGTATGTCAAAAAACTCACACATGCTTTTGGATTTTTATAAATGACACCAATCCAGTCTATGAATTTTGAATGGAATCCCATCACAGATAGTGTTTTGTTTAATTTACAGTATCAAATGCTTTTTGAGCATCAAAGCTAATCAACATAGATGTTTTCTTTTGTTTCTTAGCGCAGCTAATGATGTTTAGGGTTCTTCGGATGTTATTTGCCCCCTGTCTGTTGGGTATAAACCCTGTTTGGTCTACGTTGATCAGATCTGAAATATGTTTTTGAATTCTTTGTGCTAGAATACTGGTTAGTAGTTTTTGGTCGAGGCAAATCAGACTAATAGGCCTATATCCCTCACAAAGTGTTAGGTCCTTTCCGTCTTTATGAATCACTAATATTATTGTCTGTGACCATGTTTCAGGAGGGTTATTGTGAGATAAGGAGTATCCAAACACCCTTTTTAGTACTGGTGTTAAATCGTCTATAAAACATTTATAACATTCTCCTGGCAGGCCTACTACACCTGGAGATTTGTTGTTTTTCATTTTTTTTAATTGCTTCTCTTATTTCTTTTTCAGAAATTGCTGATATAATTTGTTCTGATGCCTCTAGTGGTAATGATGGAATGTCTAATCCAGCAAAAAATGTCTCTATATGGTCTGGTGTTGGATGTGGTTTCATTTCTTTATATAAGTTCTTATAGAATGAAGCAAAGGCATTGGCCACATCCTTAGGGTGAGACACCACTCTCCCTATAGTAGGGTGGGTTACTTTAGGAACAGTACGATCAGCCTGAGCTTTACGTAGTTGGAAAGCTAGAAGGCGACTAGCTCTATTCCCTGATTCGTAATATTTTTGTTTGGAAAATCTTAAGGCTCCCTCTGCTTTATAAGACAAAATCTTATCTAAGGATTTTCTTGCCTCTTTAAGCTCTGATAAGGTATTACTTGATCCTGTGTTCCTGTGTTGTATTTCCAATTGTTTTATTTTATTTTCTAGTTTTAATTGTTCTTCCTGTCGCTGTCTCTTTAGCCTTGATGATATCTGGATGAATTTCCCTCTAATGACAGCTTTTGCTCCCTCCCACAAGATGGCCGGATTGACCTCGCCGTTGTCATTTATGTCAAAATATTCTTTTAAGTGTTGTCTTATTTCTTTTACTATTTCTGCATTGTTCAATAGTGATACATTTAGTCTCCAATATCTGAAAGTGGGATGAGAACCAAGATTTATTTTCATTATCACAGGAGCATGATCGCTTAAGGTTATTGGTTCTATATGACAATCTATAACTTTATATATATCCTGTTGGGGGAGGCAAAAAAAAAAAAAAATCCTGGAGTAGCTATTATGTACATTAGAGAAAAAGCTAAAGTCTTTTCCCTTTGGGTTCTTGGCTCTCCAAGGGTCTTTGAGTCCTAGTTCAAATAATATATTATTTAAAGTCTGTGTCTTTTTATTCTGTGTCCTCTTTTCTGCTGGTATCTTGTCTAATCTCCCGTTTTGAACAGCGTTAAAATCTCCACCCATTATTAATAATCCCTTTGAATTATCTGCAACAATAGTGGCAATTTCCTTAAAAAAAGCAGGGTCATATTCATTGGGGGCATACAAGTTCAGAATGGATATCTCGGATCCTCCCACTGTTCCAATAACCATAACATACCTTTCCAATTTATCCTTCACCACCTTCTCAGTACAAAAGGACAGCGTTTTACTAATTAAGATGGCAACTCCTCTTTTTTTTATCATTTGAAGCACTATACACCAAATTTACCCAGTCCCTTCTCAATTTCCTGTGCTCACTCTCTGTTAAATGTGTTTCCTGTAGTAGCGCAATTGAACATTGCATCTTTTTGACCTGAGACAATATTTTTTTTCCTTTTGATAGGATGATTCAGTCCATGGACATTATAGGTTACCAGTGTTAGTTTATCCATGTGAATATACAAGTCCCTTTGATTTTAATATCAAAGTTAGTTTCCCAAATGTATACCTGCATCTGTAGAACATATATGACTGCATAGAAAAAGATATATTCACATTCAACTTGAAAAATGAACAGAGATTCGGAACAACGAATCTGACTTCCCAAAATTTGACTGACGAACATACTGACGACAACATTAATGAACATATCAGTCTCAATGTAAACGGAGAGTTGTGACAGTCTCTCCGCGAACGTACACAAAGTGTGAGTGCAAAGAGGCAGGCACCTGCCTCTGCTAAAGCCTCCCATAAAACAAAATAAAAAGAAAGAAAAAGGTATATGGGGGAGGAAAAAAATAAATAAATAAATAAAATAAAAAAAAAACTCTCTGAAAACTCCTTCCCCCAGGAGAACATTTAACTCAACTTAATTAGCAGTAGTTAGCCAAAACTCTCTTTTATAAGGAATGCACTAAATCGTGCCATATTTTACTACTCACAGTTCACCGTTATATTATGTGATTCATTGGTCGCCTCACAGAAAACTTCTCAGGTCCGCGTTCAGGTCCGCGGTCAGGTCCGGTCATCGATGAGCTCGTCTTGTTTACCCCGGCTGCTTGCGCCCAGCTGTTTTTTAGGAGTTCGGTGCGTAGCTTTTCCCGTTCGTCAAACTGGATGCGGATCCCCAAATCTCAGAGTGCCGTGGAAGCGTCTGCGAGGGTCGGGAAGGTCTTTACTCCTGAATCCAGATGAATTTTCAACTTTGCAGGGTAGGGCGACTGTGCTTTTATATTCTTCTCTCTGAGCAGTTTTATCACGTCTCTTACTTCCTTGCGTTTCTTCTGTACTTCTGTCATATAATCCTGATCGAAAAAGATCTTATGTCCTTCGTGTGTGACCCCACCTTTGTGCCTCCACGCCTGTTGAATGACCATTTCTTTGACTCTGTAGTCCCAGAACCTGACGATAATAGATCTCGGTGGGCCTGAGTCTTTAGGTTTCATGGTTAGGGAGCAGTGCGCCCTCACTATGTTCAAGTTTAAATCTTCCGGTAAAGACAATGAGGCACGGATGAGGCTGGTTATGAAACCGAGCATATCATTCTTTTCCTCACCTTCCTGTATTCCATAAATCCGGATATTGTTCCGTCTTGCCCTGGATTCTAGGTCTTCACACTTAGCAGTTAGGTTGGCATCTCGCTGTAGTAGATAACGGAGGGCTCTTTCATGTCTCTGTGTAATATCTTCCGTATCGCACAATCTCTGCTCCGCATCCGCCATTCGTCGCTCCAGTTGTGTTGTTCTTTCAACAATTTCGTTCAGCGTAGTTTCCACTCTAACTAAAGCGTCTTTGGTTTGTTTAGAGGCCTCTGCGTGCTCTCTTCTCAACGTGCGTAACTCTTCTAGCACGCTCGCCATGTTGTCTCGTTCAAGATCGGTGTCGTTCTGATTTTGTCTGGTGTTCTTAGTTTTTTTGTTTTTTTCTGCGTCCTTTCGGGAGGCATCCATCATGTTTCCTTCTTGTGAGCAGTATAGATGATATATATTTTAGTTTTAGAGAGCTTGGCTAATTATTTTTAAGTTCTCCTCGGGAGCGAAAGAATCAGGCTGTTGTCTCCGCCATGGCGTCACCGGAAGTCCTCTGTTTTACTCTGTTCTAATGTGAAATGTTCCAGACTGGGGCTTTACTCTGTTCTAATTCTCTTCTCTTATAAAGTCCAAACTCCAGGGACCTTGTATCCTGTTCTTAGGGTTACCGTTGTCTGAATTCCAAAAACTCATTGGGCTTCTCATCATTTTTTTCCACCAGTGTTTTCCATTTCAGGGAAGAATTCAGCCTAAATATGCAGGGTTTGTGTGTTAAACATGTGTCAATAAAACAGAACACAACTCCTCATGTTTTTGATTACAACAGGTACAACAGGTGTGAAAATAGTGCAATAATAGTCCCTTTAAGTGGGGTGGAGGTGGACTGAGTTCAGAGCTTTGGACACGTTTGTGACTCTGCTTTCATCCACATGTTTAAACTCCCAAAATATCATAGAAGGACATTAGTTGGCATTGTTGACTTTAGAACTGCTTTGTTCAAAGTCTGAGGCTTTTTTCGCGACACTTTTCTGATTTCTGGCTCTCCTTTCACCCCGTCCTGGCTCCAACCAGTGGAGCTGTGTTCACATCAACTGCAGCTGGATTTGACTCCACACAATCCGTGTATCATTCGTTCTTTCGTTTTTCAATATAAAACCAAAAATAAGAAAACGAAAAAACAACACTTTTTTTCATTATTTGTCTCCAAAACCAAAATGAAAAAACGGATAACGATTCATTTTTTCAGTTTTTGATTTTGTGTTTAAATGAAAAATGGAAAAAACGGATAACAGCTGTTTCCCGTTGTGTCCAATTTTGATTTTTGCGCAAGTTGGGTAAACCGGAAGTGAATCTTTACTCACAGTGTTGCTAACTTAGCGACTTTGTCGCTATATTTTGCTACTTTTTGGACCCTCCTAGCGAGAAAATTAGACAAAAGCGACTAGCGACAAATCTAGCGAGTTTTTTGGTGATCAGAGGCTCCAAGATCGCGGGAGGGGGAAAAAATAATCGCGCCGTTTTCTCTCTTTCCCCGTTCAGAGAAAGAGACAGAGAGGGGCGGGGGCGGAGTTGAGAACAGCGTGGACTGTCGCTTCACTCACAGGCAGACAGACACGGTGCACACACACACACACACACACACACACACACACATACACACACACACACACCAGTCTCTCCTCTGCTCCCTCCCATCTCGTCAGATCGCCTCGGAGTCTGGTCATTCCTCTCTCTGTTTCTGTCATTCAGTTTCTGTCGTCACGTGCATATCCCTCTCATTCTTTAGAGCATTTCTTTTTTCTCCTCTTGTATTCAATCGCAATGCCACAACCAAAAGTGTATACACAAAAGTACAGATGGGAGTGGGAAAAAGCTAGTTGTACAGCACAGAAAAGTTTTAAAAAGCTAGTTCTTTGGCACACAAAAAAAAACAAAAAAAATAAAAAGCTATAGTTTGCCCACTATAGCACAAAAAATAAAAAATAAAAATAAAAAGCTTTAGTTAAACTACAGCACAAAAAAAAACACAAAATAAAAAAGCAAGCTATAGATCTTGGACTACAGCTCCAAAAAAAAAATCTAAAAAATAAAAAACAAATAAAAAAATAAAAAAACAAACAAACAAGTATATGTAATAACAACACCAATAAAAGGTTAGTGTCACGGGGTAAGGAAGGGTAGGATGTGCTGTCTGGAGCCCCCCCCCCCAGCTCTCACGTTTGGATTGGACCGCTCGCTCGTCTAGCTTTTTTTTTAGCTACTTCTGGGCGGGCCAATAGCTACTTTCGATCCTGGGGAGTTGGCAACACTGCTTGCGCAAAGACCAAAATTGGACAAAACGGGAAACAGCTGTTATCCGTTTTTCCATGTTTCATTTAAACACAAAATCGAAAACTGAAAAAACGAATCGTTATCCGTTTTTTCATTTTGGTTTTGGAGACAAATAATGAAAAAAAGTGTTGTTGTTTTTTCGTTTTCTTATTTTTGGTTTTATATTGAAAAACGAAAGAACGAATGATACACGGATTCCACACGCTGCTCTCACTGACTTCAGCAGTGCTCGGACCCTGTGACTCACTGCAATTCCAGGGCTGAAATTATCCAAATGATTCTAGTATGAAGACTGAAATAATATCACTCAAAAGGCCTACATATTTTTTCTCTACCCAGCATCTTCCTGGCTAAAGTGTGGTCGCTGACGAACAAAATGGATGAGCTACGGCTTTGGATCACCCACGACAGGAGACTTACGGATTGCAATATCATGGTTTTTACAGAGACATGGTTACACAGTGGAGTACCCGACAATGCTATCGAGCTAGCCGGACGCTACACTCTCCGGGCGGATAGAACAGCAGACGACTCTTGTAAGACAAGAGGCGGAGGTTTGTGCATTTGACAGGCCATACCTGCCTGTCAAAGACTGATCCCGTCAGATCTCAGAAGCTAAGCAAGGCAGGGCCTGGTTAGTACTTGGATGGGAGACCGCTGGGAATTCCAGGTGCCACAGGGGGGCGCCAGTTGCAAAAAAACCCAAAACTGTCGCTGTGTCCTTAGGCAAGACACTTTACCCACATTTTCCTAGTATGAAAGTGGAGTGTGCGTGAGTGTTGGAGGTGGTCGGAGGGGCCGATGGCGCAGATTGGCAGCCTCACTTCCGTCAGTCTGCCCCACGGCAGCTGTGGCTACAGAAAGTAGCTTACCACCTCTGAGTGTGGAGTGAATGAACAATGAACTGTAAAGCGCTTTGGGTGTCATGAAAGGCGCTGTATAAATGCAATGAATTATTATTATTAATTATTATTATTAACAAAATTTATACTGCACCAGAGGAAATAAAACTTTGGATCACGTTTATACGAACATTGCTGGAGCCTACATGGCAACACCCATCCCCCACCTAGGACAGTCTGACCACCTTTCTTTGCTTCTTACCCCCAAATACACACCACTCATTAAGCGTGTGAAGCCATCAGTGAAAACCATCAAAGTGTGGCCAGATTACATCAATACCACAACTGACAGTGCTACTACGGAGAAACAGATAACCACATACCCTAATCAGAAGCCATGGATGAACAGGGAAGGGCGTCTGCTGCTGAAGGCACATGACCTGAAGAGGGTCATCAAAAAGGCCAAGCACGAACACAAGCTGAATGTGAGGGAGCACTTTGCCCAATCTGACCCCAGGTGCATGTGGCAAGGCATCCAGGCCATGATGGGTGCTGGTAAAAACCCAACATATTCTGTACACACGGAAAGGAAGACAAGACAGATTAGGTTTTTCACTTGCAAGCGGAGAACGGTCAGAGAGAAAGCCCAGGTGACAAATGCTCTTGGCACAATCTGCTCTGAGCGTCCTGGTTCTCTGTGCCCTCCGCTGCGTATTTATTCAGTTTTTCACATCCCTGGTTACACCCTCTGTCCTGCCCATAAAGGGGTGGAGGAACACGTGGCAGGACAGCCGACAAAACATAATCATTAAAACAAAAACACTTGTAAGATAATTCCAGATATGACATCTATCACAGTGACAATGTCACTGTGACTTAGATACTGGAGGAGCCAAGCCGTCTGCTCACGTCTCCCCTCAGATATCTGACATTTCTGCAACTCAAAACATATGATCACAAGTCACGTACACATTTGAAACTTCATTTCTAAAGATTAAAGAATCACAAAAGTTAATAATATATATAATTATTCCATCAACCGATTACAAGCCCAGTAACTCCTCGCCAACAGAGATGACTGCGTCCTTCCTTGACGAGCTAAATGACTTTTACGCCCGTTTTGACAAGGACAACTTAGAAAAGGCTGCTAAAACCGAACACCCTGCTGACCAACAGACCATCACACTCTTGCCCACAGACGTTCACAATGGACTGAGCAAAATCAATCCACGTAAAGCTGATGGCATTCCTGGACGTGTGCCCAGAGCGTGTGCTGAGCAGCTTGCTGGGGTCTTTACTGACATCTTCAATCTGTCCCTGGTCCAAACAGTTGTACCTGCATGCTTCAAGACCACCTCCATGAATTGGATAAAGCTGGTCCCTATGCAATTGGTATATTTTTTTCTCAGAGGAGTGCCGGTCCGGTGAGCCAGTCAGTCCCGAGGGAACGTGCTGCCTGATACACGAGGAACACGTCGTACAACTGGCACAGCTGTTACTGGAGGACGCGGAATGATTTACTATTGGAATTTTCATGGTAGGACATCTGGATTGGCCTGGGGGATGTTTTCTGACCCATCACTAATTGGAGCCGAGCGGATAAAAGAGCCCCGATCTGCCGGCCGGTCATTTTACGGGGAACTGCGAACTCAGGGGGGCAACATCAAGAGAAAACACAGATTGAACTATACCATCCAATCTGTGAAAACCCCCCTGGCGCTGGATAACATCAAGGATAAATGGATTTGGAACTGTGGGGTCAGCGGCTCAGTCCGTATTCATTATCATACGTGCGGGGGGAGGTTTGTGAGTTGCACAGCCCTGCAGGAAGTTGGGGGCCTAGCAGAAACCTGGTTTCTGGCAAATTGTCTGTTTGCCTGGGTTCTAAAAATGTATTGATTATGTTAAATTCCCCCTGGTGTAATCACTTCTGCTGAAAATGTGATTCAGCTGGACTCTTTGTTTTGACTGCACCTTCTGCACAAACATGTCCAAGGCCAACAGCTGCGGCCTTACCTCACACAGCACTCTACAAAACAAGACACTCCACATTCGGCTCACACTGACATGTTTTATGTAATACACTCCGCCCTGTCTATTTAGTGGTGTCTGCCTCTGCTTCAGTTGTCAATCAATTTCATCGATTTTTCTGGACTGATTCCCTTCCCACCCACCTGTCTGTCACCAACAAAAAAACGCCGTGTGTGTTACCTGTCCAATTGGTGTTGTCGTAATATGTTTGTGAATATTGTTATTGTACTGCACTTTTCATCTCTGTATCTCCAAGTCGGGAGTGCATACATGCTCGCGACCCCTCCCCTGGCCGCTCTATCACTGTCCTGCTTGATCAGGGGGAAACGAAATTTCGATCTTCTATGAACTATGAACTATAGTGCCAGTGCCAAAACACTCTTCTCCATCGTGCCTGCATGACTACCACCCTGTAGCACTTGTTATGAAGTGCTTTGAGCGGTTGGTCCTGGCACACCTCAAGAACTGCCTACCCCCCTCACTGGACCCCCACCAATTTGCCTACCGTAGCAATATGAGCACAGAGGATGCAGTATCCACAGTGCTGCACTGTGTGCTTTCCCACCTGGACAACAAGAACACTTATGCACGTATGCTGTTTGTTGATTTTAGCTCAGCATTCAACACTGTCATCCCCTCCAAGTTAATCACTGACTAAAATATCCTGGGTAACTTCTACCACTGTGCAATTGACAGCATCCTGACCAACTGTATCACAGTATGGTATGGGAACTGCTCTGTTGCCGACCACAAAGCACTACAGAGGGTGGTGAACACTGCCCAACGCATCACAAGGACTCCACTAACTGCTATCGAGGACGTCCAGAGGAAGCGATGCCTACGCAGGGCTCATAGCATCCTAAAGGACCCCTCGCACCCCAACTGATGGAATAATTATATATTATTAACTTTTGTGATTCTTTAATTTGTAGAAATGAAGCTTTAAAAGTGCGTGATTTGTGATCATATGTTTTGAGTTGCAGAAAGGCCAGATATCCGAGGGGAGACGTAAGCAGACAGCTTGGCTCCTCCAGTATCTAAGTCCCAGGGACATTGTCCCTGTGAAAGATGTCATATCTGGGAATTATCTTATAAGTGTGTTGGGTGTTATGATTATGTTTTGGTTTTAATGATTATGTTTTGTCGGCTGTCCTGCCACATGTTCCCCCACCCCTTATGGGCAGGACAGACCACGTGTAAACTAGGGATGTGAAAAACTGAATAAATAGCAAGCTGGGGGCACAGAGAACCAGGACGCTCAGAGCAGAATGGGCCAGCAGGAGCATTTATTGTAACCTGGGCATCCTCTCTGACTGTTCTCCACTTGCAAGTGAAAAAAACCTAATCTCTCTTGTCTTCCTTTCCTGTGTACAGAATATGTTGGGTTTTTACCAGCACCCATCAAATGGTCCTTCGTAAGCCGGATCCCAAGACACCTAAGGACTCCAGGAGCTGTCTGAGATTCGGGAAAGACAGTGGCCACTGCATCTGAAACCTTTACCGGCCGACTCTCAACCATCGCTTGGAGTCTGAGGGTTGACGGGATACCGAAGGAGGAAGACAACCAGACTAAAAGAACTGAGTGAGTACGTCTAAGTTTAAAACGTGTGTGACTGAGGGTCATAGCGCGTAGAAAACCCTAACAATCCTAGGCTCTATTAGGTAAAATGTGGACTAGTGTCCCTCTATCGGGTGGCGGGAGAGTCACTGGCAGGTAGTAAAACACTGGGTGGAGTAGTATCCTTCTAACGGGTGACAGGTTAGTCACATACAGTTAGTAAATTACTGAAGGATGCGGTATCCCTTTATCGGGTAACAGGTTAGTTACTGGCTAGATAATAAAAGACCGTGAAAATCGTACTCAAAGGAATAAAAGTTCTGTGTGAAAGTGTGTATGACTGGAATTACAGGCCGTTAACACTGTAATTCATATAAACTGTTCAGAATAATACAGTAACGTATTGTAGATGCAAAGGCAAGATTTTTCCACCTGCATTGCACTGTGGCAGGTTGAAGTGAAAAATACTACAATACTGATTATTACTGTCTGAACAAAAACACATCCCAACCTATAGTGACTCCACTCTGGATTAAAAAGGTTGGACTAAATTGACCAAAAAAAAGGGAAACAAACAGACAAAACTTCAGAGTAAGGATTATAAAATTGTTGCGCAACAAAATAAAGACAAAATAAAATACCTGAAATTATGGACAACAAAATATAATTTTAAAGGGAAGTTAAACACTGTAGAGATAATACAGTTAAGAGAAAAGATCTATGCAGATTATTATGCAGACTATTAGAGTAAAAAATATTTACAATAGTTACTTGAGCTGAGGAATTTAGGCCCCTAGAAACATCAGATTCAGATTCTCAAATGGTAATGCTTCTGGAGTTGTTTACCATATGGAATAAGACCACCCAGACACAAGCAGAACACGCAAACTCCACATACAGGACTAGCTTCATACATACTCCCTACAACTGTACAACTCCTCACCTTTTGGCCGTGTCCAGGGCGCATGTTTGCACTCCGCCTCCGCCTGGCAAATCTACTATACGTCTAATTCTGCTTTTCATATTATATTATATCAAATATCCTCCTGGGACCCGAAGAAAAAGAGTTTATTTTATTTTTTATTATTATTTTTTTTTAATCTGGTTTGGACCTGATTTAGATCTCTTTTAGTCCTAGTTTAGACCTGGTTCAGTTCTGGT
Organism: Paratrypauchen microcephalus; assembly: GCA_036785185.1. NCBI lineage: Eukaryota > Metazoa > Chordata > Actinopteri > Gobiiformes > Gobiidae > Paratrypauchen > Paratrypauchen microcephalus. Next base: position 849,480 of record JAVJIX010000214.1, read on the forward strand.
TTAGTCCTAGTTTATTTATCATAGTGCAGCCACAAACTAGAGTGTATCTCAAAAGACTCAAATGTACAGACTGGATAACTACAGGACCAACAGCTGAGACAGGATGTCACAACTGGACTAGACAAGCATTATTTTGGCCAATACATGTCATTTCCAGTACAAAAAGCAGCGCCATCTGTAGGATGGAGAATGATACAAGATCTACAAGCAATAAACCAAGCAGTGATTCAGAGAGCACCATGTGTTCCTGATCCACATACACTTCTAAATTCATGACAACCAAATTCACAATACTTTACGGTCATAGACATTTCAAATGTTTTCTTTTCAATTCCAATTCGTGAAGATAGCCAGTTTTTATTCGCATTTACCTATAACAATAGAAGATATACTTATACCAGGTTACCACAAGGTTACGGTGAATCTCCTACAATTTACTCACAGGCTATGAGTTCGAATTTGTCTAAATTTACACCTCCAGGAGGAAGTCAAATCTTACTTTACGTGGATGATGTTTTGATTTCATCACCAGATAAGGAAACATGCCAAAAAGATACAATAGCGTTATTAAAATATCTAGCAGAAAACGGACATAAAACAAGTAAAAATAAAGTACAATTTTGTAAACAAGAAGTCATATATTTAGGATATTCTCTCAGTAATGGAGGCAGAACAATTAGTAACGACAGAAAAACAGCTATCCTGAATGCACCAAAACCAGAAACCAAAAAACAAATGATGTCTTTTTTAGGATTAACGAATTACTGCAGACAATGGATTCCATGTTATGCAGAATTAACACATCCATTAAGTCAACTAATATAAGATAAGATAAGCCTATATTGATCTCACACAGGAGAAATTTACTCGCCACAGTAGCTCCAGGACATTTGGACAAGAGGGAAAAAGTGCATGCAGGCCGGGAGGGGATAAAGTAAGTAATAAATAATACAAATAGTAATAGTAATAATAATAATAATGGAAAATAGTAATAATGATAATAAATGATAATAATATGAGACTCCAATATGATAATATATGAGACTCCAATAGCAATGAAAGATAAATTAAAATAGATGCAGGAAGCAGAAAAGGCATTCTGTGATCTAAAACAAACTTTAGTCTCAAGTGTAAGTCTAGCCTTACCGGATTATTCAAAACCCTTCATGCAAATGGTAGATTGTAAAGGCATATTCATGACTTCAGTAATCACACAACTGCATGGAACCAAACTAAGACCTATAGCCTACTATTCAACTAAACTTGACAGTGTAGTAAAAGCAGCACCTGTAGCAGTAGAAGCTTCAGCAACAGTGTCTTCATATTGTATTTTGTCTTCATATTGTATTTTGTACACTGTCTTTTGCACTACCTGGCCAGAGAGAAACAAAATTTCGATTCACTGTATGTTGAACACATATGGCAGAATTGACAATAAAGCTGACTTTGAACTTTGAACTTTGAACAGTAGTGTTATTTCACCCATTAACACTCAAAGTACCGCACGCTGTAGCAGTATTACTATTACAGAGCAATCACTCATTTTTATCACCAGCAAGACATCTTTCATGTATGACAAATTTATATTCACAACCACATTTAACCATAGAAAGATGTACAGTTTTAAATCCAGCCACTTTAATGCCGACTGAGGATGACGGAATCCCACATAATTGTAAAGAATTAGTAGAACAATCAACAAAATGTAGAGAAGATTTATTAGATACTCCAATTGAAGGAGTAGAAACTGTATTTGTAGACGGATCATCTAAAAAAGACAATTATGGAAAAACACAGACAGGGTATGCAGTAACAACAGTAAATAAAGTATTAAAAGCAAATAAATTACCTCCAAATTATTCAGCACAAGCAGCAGAATTAGTAGCACTAACAGAAGCATGCAAATTATTTAAAGGCAAGAACATAACAATATATAATATAATATATAGTCAATATGCATATGCGACAACTCACGTATTTGCACAATATTGGAAAAATAGAGGAATGAAGACTTCTACAGGAAAACCAGTAACTCATGCTGAATTATTAACAGAATTAATAAAAGCAGTACAATTACCAAATAAAATAGCGATTTGTAAATGTACAGCACACAAATCAGGAACAGATGAAGTAACAAGAGGAAATGCAATGGCAGATAAAACAGCTAAAGACGCAGCAGAATACAAAATAAATACATATTCTTTAATGGAAGGGACCCAACTAAACAAAAAAATACTACAAACATGCAAGAACAAAGCCCTAAAACTGAAATAAACTTATGGAAAGAAAAGGACCACAAATAAAAAACGACATATATATGTGACCAGAAAATAAACCAATATTACCACAGAATTTATATAGATACGCAGCAATATTGAGCCATGGTAAATCACATGTCTCAACAGGAGGGATGGTATCTATGAAAACTACTACAAAGATGCAGATAAACCACAGGAATAGAATACCAAAATGGTTAAAGACAGCTATAATGTGTTGGATATTGTTGACATTCTTTGTAATGACATTCCTACTAGTATGGTATCAGATAAAAAAATGGGCTAGAAGACTTAAGATGGAAGTGATTAAATTGAATGGCAAATTAACTTTAGTAATGTTCTTTAACACAACAGCAGAACCATTAGAAGCAGGAATAGAATCAGGAGGTCATGGTCTTAAAGTACCATGTTATACCTTATTGTTATGTATTTATAAATCAGGAGAAGACCCATGCACAAAGTTTTTTTATGTTCTAACATAACACAGGCTGACTCGACAGAACTGCCTCAGCAGAAGGAAAGTCTAGTGATAGGACCACGAACTTTCACTAGTACAAAGATTAGAATAAATAACAACAACAACGAGCAAAAAACAGATGATTGGTTTCTAATAGCTACAGGAATATCAGGACTCAACAACAACTGTTAATGACGGAACAAGCAGCTAATTCATCACTATCAGACTGTTTAGTATGTTTGGGACCTAGACCAGTTCTGAAAGTAGTCCCTGCACCCATTAACAAGACATGTATAATACCTATAATGACTAACACCAATCCACCAAACTGTTCTGACTTGGATAAAACTTTTCCAGTCACCCAACCTGTAAAGATTAAACCAGTATTTGATGCTAAAGTAGCACTTAAAAATTTTATGTGTATAGATTTCAATGGAACAAAAAAACATCTTAGGGAAAATCCAGCAGGAATTTTGTGAAACTAACATTAGTGGAGGTGACAACATGAAAGTAATATCCAGATCAGACGTGTGGTGGTGGTGCGGTGAAGACAAGATCTATGACAAAATACTGTCCAATACTTCAGCTCGTTGTGCTTTAGTTACACTGATTATGCCAGTGATAGTCCAACCAATGACTGCAGAAGAGATAAGTGCACATTACCAACTTGTGCTTCCAGGACATTTAAATAGAAGGAAGCGAACTAGCCACACCCCGTGATTAGAAGACCTACTTTGACGCTGTGGGCGTCCCTAGGGGGCGTGCCTGACGAATATAAATTAGCAAATCAAATATATCACTCAAGACCCTTTAAAAAACTGCTGCTAAGGACGACTGTTGCACTGTTGCACATTTATTTTATCTTAACTCCAATGCACATTCTGTTGCACATTTTTGATGCACACTGCACACTTTGGAAATCTGTATATAGGTGTTTATTTATTATGTTGCACTGTTTTAAGATTTTAGATCTTAGACTTTAGTTTAACTTTAGATCTCTGTCTTAGATAGTTTTTGTTTTGTTTTGTCTTCATATTGTATCTTGTACACTGTCTTTTTGCACTACCTGGCCAGAGAGAAACGAAATTTCACTGTATGTTGAACACATATGGCAGAATTGACAATAAAAGCTAACTTTGATCTTTTGAAATAGCAGCAGGATTTGAAAATACATGCATTCCTTCCAATTACGCCTAACAAAAATGTAGACAGAATCAACTACATCCACTATAACGTCCAGAAACTTGGCAACTACACCGAAACTGCACTATCTGCTGTACATGACCAACTTAAAGCTACCTCACTCATGGCCTTCCAGAATCGCATAGTGCTCGACATGTTACTAACGGAGAAAGGAGGAGTGTGTGCAATCTCTGGGGATGTGTGTTGTACGTTGTACGAATAACACCGCTCCCGAAGGTAAACTCGCTAAGGCTTTGGATGGCCTAAGAGCTATGAACAAGCGAATGAAGGACCAATCGGGAGTAGATACTTCCATGTGGGACGGCGGGCTGGATGTATTTGGAAAATACAAAGCCCTGGTAACATCAGTCCTAATGTCAGTAGCAGTGTTTGCAGCAATTTTGACCTTATGTGGGTGTTGTTGTATTCCATGTCTAAGAGCATTAATTAATAGACTAATTACAACTGCCATCTCACCCTTACCACAAGACAAGGAAGTGATGATGCATTTGCTGGCAGGTTATGATGGCACTCTAGCGAAGAAACAGATTTACAAAATGAATTGACTGACTTATTCCAAGAAATAGTCCAAGGAATTAGACACCCTCTGAGTGTACAATAACAATGAACGGGTAACTGAAAATCTGCAAAGAAGAGGTTACACGGGATATAACAAAAATTAATAAACAGGAGGGAAATGATGGAATAATTATATATTATTAACTTTTGTGATTCTTTAATTTGTAGAAATGAAGCTTTAAAAGTGCGTGATTTGTGATCATATGTTTTGAGTTGCAGAAAGGCCAGATATCCGAGGGGAGACGTAAGCAGACAGCTTGGCTCCTCCAGTATCTAAGTCCCAGGGACATTGTCCCTGTGAAAGATGTCATATCTGGGAATTATCTTATAAGTGTGTTGGGTGTTATGATTATGTTTTGGTTTTAATGATTATGTTTTGTCGGCTGTCCTGCCACATGTTCCCCCACCCCTTATGGGCAGGACAGACCACGTGTAAACTAGGGATGTGAAAAACTGAATAAATAGCAAGCTCGGGGCACAGAGAACCAGGACGCTCAGAGCAGAATGGGCCAGCAGGAGCATTTATTGTAACCTGGGCATCCTCTCTGACTGTTCTCCACTTGCAAGTGAAAAAAACCTAATCTCTCTTGTCTTCCTTTCCTGTGTACAGAATATGTTGGGTTTTTACCAGCACCCATCACCAACCATAGACTTTTCCAACTCCTCTCCTCCGGAAGGCGCTTCAGGAGCCTTCAGACTAAAACCAGCAGGTTTAGGAACAGTTTCTTTCCTACAGCTGTTTCCCTGCTGAGCTCTACCCCCCACTGAACCTCCATGCCCCCTAATAGGTGTTAAAAACCCAACATATTCTGTACACAGGAAAGGAAGACAAGAGATTAGATTTTTTCACTTGCAAGTGGAGAACAGTCAGAGAAATACGACCAGGTTACAACGTTGCTCTCGGCCCATATTTTGCTCTGAGCGTCCTGGCTCTCTGTGCCCCCCACTTGCATATTTATTGAGTTTTTCACCTCCCTGGTTACAATGGGCTGTCTTACTCCTAAGGGGTGGGGGAACAGGTGGTAGGACAGCCGACAAAACATAATCATTAAAACCAAAGCAAAATCATTAAAACCAAAGCATAAGTATTAAAAGTAAAACACTTATAAGATAATTCACAGATATGACATCTTTCACAGGGACAATGTCACTGTGACTTAGATACTGGAGGAGCCAAACTGTCTGCTTACGTCTCCCCTCGGATATCTGGCCTTTCTGTAACTCAAAACATATGATCACAAGTCACGCACTTTTAAAGCTTCATTTCTACAAATTAAAGAATCACAAAAGTTAATAATATATAATTATTCCATCATTTCCCTCCTGTTTATTAATTTTGTTATATCCCGTGTAACCTCTTCTTTGCAGATTTTCAGTTACCCGTTCATTGTTATTGTACACTCAGAGGGTGTCTAAATCCTTAGACTGATTCTTGGAATAAGTCAGTTAATTCATTTTGTAAATCTGTTTCTTCGTCAATGGGTGTCGCTAGGGTGCCCTCATAACCTGCCAGTAAATGCATCATTCCTTCCGTGTCTTGTGTTAAGGGTGAGATGGCAGTTGTAATTAATCTATTAATTAATGCTCTTAGACATGGAATACAACAACACCCACATAAGGTCAAAATTGCTGCAAATACTGCTACTGACACTAGGACTGACGTTACCAGGGCTTTGTATTTTCCAAATACATCCAGCCAGCCATCCCACATGGAAGTGTCTACCCCCGATTGGTCCTTCATTCGCTTGTTCATAGCTCTTAGGCCATCCAAAGCCTTAGTGAGTTTACCTTCGGGAGCGGTGTTATTCGGGATAAACGCACAACACACATCCCCAAAGATTGCACAAACTCCTCCTTTCTCGGCTAATAACATGTCGAGCGCTATGCGATTCTGGAAGGCCATGAGTGAGGTAGCTTTAAGTTGGTCGTGTACAGCAGATAGTGCAGTTTCGGTGTAGTTGCCAAGTTTTTGGACGTTATAGTGGATGTAGTTGATTCTGTCTACATTTTTGTTAGGCGTAATTGGAAAGAATGCAACAACTACTGGTATGTTTTCAAATCCTGCTGCTATTTGATTTGCTAATTTATATTCGTCAGGCACGCCCCTAGGGACCCCCACCGCGTCAATATAGGTTGGGTCATCCTCTCCTAACCACGGGGTGTGGCTAGTTCGCTTCCTTCTATTTAAATGTCCTGGACGCACAAGTTGGTAATGTGCACTTATCTCTTCTGCAGTCATTGGTTGGACTATCACTGGCATAATCAGTGTAATCAAAGCACAACGAGCTGAGGTATTGGACAGTATTTTGTCATAGATCTTGTCTTCACCGCACCACCACCACACATCTGCTCTGGATATTACTTTCATGTTGTCACCTCCACTAATGTTAGTTTCACAAAATTCCTGCTGGATTCTTCCTAAGATGTATTTTGTTCCATTGAAATTTACACACGTGAAATTTTGAAGTGCTACTTTAGCATCAAATATTGGTTTAATCTTTACAGGTTGGGTGACTGGAAAAGTTTTATCCAAGTCAGAACAGTTTGGTGGATTGGTGTGAGTCATTATAGGTATTATACATGTCTCGTTAATGGGTGCAGGGACTACTTTCAGAACTGGTCTAGGTCCCAAACATACTAAACAGTCTGATGGTGTTGAATTAGCTGCTTGTTCCGCCATTAACAACCAGTTGTTGCTGAGTCCTGATATTCCTGTAGCTATTAGAAACCAATCGTCTGTTTTTTGCTCGTTGTTGTTGTTATTTATTCTAATCTTTGTACTAGTGAAAGTTTGTGGTCCTATCACTAGACTTTCCTTCTGCTGAGGCAGTTCTGTCGAGTCAGCCTGTGTTATGTTAGAACATAAAAAAAACTTTGTGCATGGGTCGTCTCCTGATTTATGAATACATAACAATAAGGTATAACATGGTACTTCAAAACCATAACCTCCTGATTCTATTCCTGCTTCTAATGGTTCTGCTGTTGTGTTAAAGAGCATTACTAAAGTTAATTTGCCATTCACTTTAATCACTTCTATCTTAAGTCTTCTAGCCCAATTTTTAGACTCCCACCCATAACTATCTTCAGCCCACGTTTTGTCTGTGGTGACAAACACGTCTCCCCATCCACCATGAGATGTAGTCATATACCATGTATAACCTTCCCATTCATCACCTTTATATCCCCCTATAGAAAGGGTATTCATTGGTATGTGAATTGTACTTATGAATTTCAATGTATTAAAACAAACATATGACACAGTAGAGTATCCTTCTTCCTTTTTACCACATGGATTTTTTGATAATGGGCGTGGAATATATTCTGGGGAAAGAAAGCCCCCCATCCGTCTTTTTTGTCTGTGCAGGATTGCTGGGGAAATGGTGGTGATGTTTGTCTCATTTCCTTGGACGATGGGTGTCTCCCATAGATACCATACTAGTAGGAATGTCATTACAAGGAATGTCAACAATATCCAACACATTATAGCTGTCTTTAACCATTTTGGTATTCTATTCCTGTGATTTATCGGCATCTTTGTAGTTTATAACTTTTTTGCAATGACTTTGATGAATCCAAGTTGCTCTCTCAGCTATTTTTAGTGCTGTTGGGGTTGTTAACAATACTTGATAAGGACCTTCCCACTTAGGTGAATACCAGTGTTTTTTCTTAATGCTTTTCACCAAGATCCAGTCCCCTGGTTCCACTAACTCTTCTTCCTGTTGAGAACAGGGTTGGTCTACTTCAGTATGTTTGTTATTTTGCTTTTCAAACATTTTTCTCATGTGTGAAGCTAAGTCCATATCTTCCCCATCTTCCCATATTTGTTTAAATTGTGGTATTTTATATGGTCTACCAAACAATATCTCAAATGGAGTTAGCCCTTGTATAGCTGTAGTATTTAATTCTAACTTGACTAAATCTAAACATTTAGTCCATGGTCTTTTAGTTTCTTCCATACATTTTTTAAGTCTGGTTTTTATAGTACCATTTCTTCTCTCTACTAGTCCTGCTGACTGTGGGTGATATGAACACAAGTTTTTTAGTTTTATATCAAATTTCTTTCCTATCAATTCTATGGTTTCATTAACAAAATGTTTAGCATTATCCGATCGGATCACTTCCACTAATCCATATCTAGGTATAATTTCTTTGCATAACGCTTTTGCTACTGTTAATGCGTCTGGATGTCTAGTTGGAAATATCTCTGTCCATTTTGAAAACACATCTATGATTACTAAACAATATTTCATACCTTCACTTTGATTTAATTGAATAAAATCCATCTGTATTTCTTGAAATGGGTATTGTGGTTCTGGAAATTTACCTCTAATTGGTCTAAGATTTCCTTGTGGATTATGTTTAGCACATATTAGGCATCTTCTACAAAAAATTTTTGAGTAGTTATTAAATCCATAGGTTGTATACTGCGTATTTATCATAGATACCATCCCTCCTGTTGAGACATGTGATTTACCATGGCTCAATATTGCTGCGTATCTATATAAATTCTGTGGTAGTATTGGTTTATTTTCTGGTCACATATATATGTTGTTTTTTATTTGTGCTCCTTTTCTTTTCCATAAGTTTATTTCAGTTTTAGGGCTTTGTTCCTGCATGTCTTGTAGTATTTTTTTGTTTAGTTGGGTCCCTTCCATTAAAGAATATGTATTTATTTTGTATTCTGCTGCGTCTTAAGCTGTTTTATCTGCCATTGCATTTCCTCTTGTTACTTCATCTGTTCCTGATTTGTGTGCTACACATTTACAAATAGCTATTTTATTTGGTAATTGTACTGCTTTTATTAATTCTGTTAATAATTCAGCATGAGTTACTGGTTTTCCTGTAGAAGTCTTCATTCCTCTATTTTTCCAATATTGTGCAAATACGTGAGTTGTCGCATATGCATATTGACTATCTGTATATATTGTTACGTTCTTGCCTTTAAATAATTTGCATGCTTCTGTTAGTGCTACTAATTCTGCTGCCTGTGCTGAATAATTTGGAGGTAATTTATTTGCTTTTAATACTTTATTTACTGTTGTTACCGCATACCCTGTCTGTGTTTTTCCATAATTGTCTTTTTTAGATGATCCGTCTACAAATACAATTTCTGCTCCTTCAATTGGAGTATCTAATAAATCTTCTCTACATTTTGTTGATTGTTCTACTAATTCTTTACAATTATGTGGGATTCCGTCATCCTCAGTCGGCATTAAAGTGGCTGGATTTAAAACTGTACATCTTTCTATGGTTAAATGTGGTTGTGAATATAAATTTGTCATACATGAAAGATGTCTTGCTGGTGATAAAAATGAGTGATTGCTCTGTAATAGTAATACTGCTACAGCGTGTGGTACTTTGAGTGTTAATGGGTGAAATAACACTACTGTTGCTGAAGCTTCTACGGCTATAGACGCTGCTACTACGGCTCTAAGACAGTGGGGCATCGCTTGCGCTACACTGTCAAGTTTAGTTGAATAGTAGGCTATAGGTCTTAGTTTGGTTCCATGCAATTGTGTGATTACTGACGTCATAAATATGCCTTTACAATCTACCATTTGCACAAAGGGTTTTGAATAATCCGGTAAGGCTAGACTTACACTTGAGACTAAAGTTTGTTTTAGATCACAGAATGCCTTTTCTGCCTCCTGCGTCCATCTTAATTTATCTTTCATTTCTATTGGAGTCTCATATATTAGTTGGCTTAACGGGTGTGTTAATTCTGCATAGCATGGAATCCATTGTCTGCAGTAATTCGTTAATCCTAAAAAAGACATCATTTGTTTTTTGGTTTCTGGTTTTGGTGCATTCAGGATAGCTGTTTTTCTATCATTAGTAACTGCTCTGCCTCCATTACTGAGAGAATATCCTAAATATTTGACTTCTTGTTTACAAAATTGGACTTTATTTTTACTTGCTTTATGTCCGTGTTCTGCTAGATATTTTAATAACGCTATTGTATCCTTTTGGCATGTTTCCTTATCTGGTGATGAAATCAAAATATCATCCACGTAAAGTAAGATTTGACTTCCTCCTGGAGGTGTAAATTTAGACAAATTCGAACTCATAGCCTGTGAATATATTGTGGGAGATTCGCAGTAACCCTGTGGTAAGCGGGTATAACTGTAACGTTTATTATTATAGGTGAATGCAAACCAAAATTGACTGTCTTTGTGTACTGGGATTGAGAAAAATGCATTTGAAATGTCTATGACTGTAAAATACTGTGAATTTTGTTGTAATGAATTTAGAAGTGTATGTGGATCAGGAACACATGGAGCTCTCTGAATCACTGCTTGGTTTACTGCTTGTAGATCTTGTATCATTCTCCATCCTATAGATGGCGCTGCTTTTTGTACCGGACAAATAGGAGTATTACATGGTGAGTCATTACACTCTATTAACACTCCTGCCTTTAACAGATCTTGTATAACTGGTTTTATGCCTTCTAAGGCTTCAGGTTTCAATGGATATTGTCTTACACATGGTCTCCATTCTGATTTTGGTCTTATCTGTACCGGTTCTACTCCTTTTATCAATCCTACATCTGATGGCCCTGTAGACCATAACTTTTCTGGAACTTGTTTCAGCAATGCTTCATCCGCCTCAGTGAGGGAATCTAAATATCACTGTTCTACGTCATCTGGTGGTTGGAGGCACTGAAATGGTATGACATGTATTGGCCAAAATAATGCTTGTCTAGTCCACTTGTGACATCCTGTTTGTGTTTTTGGCCCTGTAGTTACCCAATCTTTGCATCTGTAACACTCTGCCATGACTTGTCCTAGGATTTCCCATTCCCAGTCTTCTGGTTTCATCAATGAGATGTGCATAGGTGTGTGTGTTCTTTCAATGAATCTTTTATCTGTTTCATCTTTCCACTTTAGTTGTATATCCGCAACACAAAACGTTTTGTTGTCAGAATATACATACTGAATTATTGCTGGAATGGAGCCTAGTTTTTCCATTTTGTCAAAATATTGTTTATCTGGCCCTCTTTCATGTCCGAAATATGTTGTTATGTGTAATTCGTCCACTGGCATTGTAGAGATTGGTTTACTGGGTGTAGGTACTGCTGATTTTGCCTCTTTTAACAATGCACTTCCCGTCTTTCCTACGTCATTGTGTGGTATTTGATACCCGTACCAGTAACGTGGAATTCCTGCCTTTTGTATAACAAAACTGTATTGCGGTGATGGTATGTCTCGTGCACGAACGACCTTCATGCGGCCTCCTGACTCTGGGAACAGTGCTAGTTTCAGACTGCTCAGTCCATCCCTTCCCAAGAGACAAACTGGGCAGTCCTCCAAAAATAACACTGTGCTTTCTATGCTCAGTCCGTCTGGATCTGTCAGTGTCAATAAACTTGTTATCGGGACTTGACTCACCTGTCCGTTTGCTGCTCGTACGGACATGGTGTCCGAGCTCAGAGTCATCCCTGGCACTGCCTTGTTTATTGTGGTCTTACATGCGCCTGTATCACATAAGAACGTTATTTTCTGTCCGTTTACCAATAAGTCTATTTGGGGTAAGTTGTGTGTGTCTCTTAAAGCTGCATACACATCTGTGACTACTTTTTCTTTATTTTCCCATGGACACCATTCTCGGGGTATTTTTATGTCAAAATCTTTTGAATCTACTCGTTCATGGTGTTTATCAAATTCTTCCCATTCCTTTTGATCTCCAATTTCTAATTCTGTTTTCGTTTTGTCGTGGCCTAGTCATGCGTCATTTTCCCATCTTGCACATGCTGCTAGGTATTTCCTGCAGTCTCTCTTAAAGTGTCCTGGCTTTTTGCAATACCAACACACGTTTTCCTCGCCTGTCTGCTCATCCTCCTCCTGTTTCTGATTATTGTTTCTCTGATTTTCATAACCTCCTCTTCCAGGACCCCCCTTACCCCTGGCCTTTCCTTTCCCCCTCTGCCTCTACCTCGTCCCCTATTTGCTATCCCTGTAAAATATATCTCATTCTCACCTCCTTCTGATGTCATCACGAATGCTGCGTTTCGTTTAGCGTTTTCTTTCTTTTTTTCTCTTGTGGTTTTGTCTGCATGACTGGCTTGTTCTATATATTGATCTATCGATGCTGTCCCAAAACCCACAAAATGTTTTTCTATCCATTTATGGACTTCTGGTCTGGAATTTGCATGTAAAGCGTTTTTTAACTGTTGTCTGTATGGGCAGTTGTTATCTTCTCTATCTTCTAATCCGCTATTGTTTGTAAATATTTCTCTCATTCTGAGTTGATAATCCTCAAATAACTCATCATCCTTTTGTTTTGTACGGTTTATTATACCATAGTTGGGAGCTCGCCTAAATCTTCCTCTGATTCTATCATGTAATGCTGCCACTCGTCCTTGTAAGATATCATTATCATACTGTAGTATAGGTCCTACTTGTGCTCCACCTTGTGGCTGGTCTCTGCTATTCCAGTCTCCTGAGACTGTTACCCAGTGGTGCCCTAACGCTTTTCTATAGCATCTTTCCATTTCGTTTCCGTTTAGTTTATATGACTCATGCAATTGCTTCATTTCGCTGCAAAATTTAGTTACATCATCTTTATATGGGGTTAATCCTTTTACTGCCTCTGTTACGTCTGAGTCTGACCAGGGTCGATAAACAAAAAGTGTGTCCGGGTGACGCGGTCCGTCATAATCTGCTTCGTCCACTAGTTGACCTGCTCTTGGGTTCGCCACTGCTATCATTGGTGCTTGGAAAATTGTTGGATCTTCGGAATGGAGTGGATTTGTATTTTTAGATGCAGGGCGGCTACTTTGTGTGTTAGAACTCAGGGGAGGTGCGCTGGGTATGGGGCTAGGTGGTGCGTCTACGTGTATTACCACCACTTTCTCACTTCCCATTTCTTTGTTAAATGTCAGCGTTATGTGTTTGTCCTTTGCTTCTGCTCTTGTTAAACGTTTATTTTCATCTATTTGCATTTTTTGTAAGTCCTCTACTGGATATAGGTTTTTCGGAGCGCTTCGTTCTGCAGAAATATATGGTGGTGGGTGGGGACTTCCGTGTCCTGCATGTCGCACTATTTCTGAGTCAGTTAGTGATCTTAATTTTACTCCTTCTTCTTCATCTGTCTCTATGTGTGATTCTGGTTCTGGAGTAGGTTCTCGCCTTATTCTTTGTTTTCGTCTTTGTGTCACTCCTGTCTCTAGGTCCAGGTCATCGTGTTTCAAAAGCATGGTTTTATTTTTTCCTGCCTCTCTTTGCCCTGCTATTTTTAACCAGAAATCTGTGTCGTCATATCCTTTCTTTTTCATTTTCTTTACGTCTCCTCCACAATCTGCATAGATCTTCTCTCTTAACTGTATTATCTCTACAGTGTTTAACTTCCCTTTAAAATTATATTTTGTTGTCCATAATTTCAGGTATTTTATTTTGTCTTTATTTTGTTGCTCGACACTTTTATAGTCCTTACTCTGAAGTTTTGTCTGTTTGTTTCCCATTTTTTTTTGGTCAATTTAGTCCAACCCTTTAATCCAGAGTGGAGTCACTATAGGTTGGGATGTGTTTTTGTTCAGAGAGTAATAATCAGTATTGTAGTATTTTTCACTTCAACCTGCCACAGTGCAATGCAGGTGGAAAAATCTTGCCTTTGCATCTACAATACGTTACTGTATTATTCTGAACAGTTTATATGAATTACAGTGTTAACGGCCTGTAATTCCAGTCATACACACTTTCACACAGAACTTTTATTCCTTTGAGTACGATTTTCACGGTCTTTTATTATCTAGCCAGTAACTAACCTGTTACCCGATAAAGGGAAACCGCTTCCTTCAGTAATTTACTAACTGTATGTGGCTAACCTGTCACCCGTTAGAAGGATACTACTCCACCCAGTGTTTTACTACCTGCCAGTGACTCTCCCGCCACCCGATAGAGGGACACTAGTCCATGTTTTACCTAATAGAGCCTAGGATTTTTAGGGTTTTCTACGCGCTATGACCCTCAGTCACACACGTTTTAAACTTAGACGTACTCACTCAGTTCTTTTAGTCTGGTTGTCTTCCTCCTTCGGTATCCCGTCAACCCTCAGACTCCAAGCGATGAATGAGAGTCGGCTGTTAATGTCTCAGATGCAGTGGCCACTGTCTTTCCCGAGCCTCCCTCACCTCCTGGAGTCTTCAGGTATCTTGGGATCCGGCTCGAAGGACCATCTAATAGGTGTTAAAAACCCAACATATTCTGTACACAGGAAAGGAAGACAAGAGATTAGATTTTTTCACTTGCAAGTGGAGAACAGTCAGAGAAATACGACCAGGTTACAACGTTGCTCTCGGCCCATATTTTGCTCTGAGCGTCCTGGCTCTCTGTGCCCCCCACTTGCATATTTATTGAGTTTTTCACCTCCCTGGTTACAATGGGCTGTCTTACTCCTAAGGGGTGGGGGAACAGGTGGTAGGACAGCCGACAAAACATAATCATTAAAACCAAAGCAAAATCATTAAAACCAAAGCATAAGTATTAAAAGTAAAACACTTATAAGATAATTCACAGATATGAGATCTTTCACAGGGACAATGTCACTGTGACTTAGATACTGGAGGAGCCAAACTGTCTGCTTACGTCTCCCCTCGGATATCTGGCCTTTCTGTAACTCAAAACATATTATCACAAGTCACGCACTTTTAAAGCTTCATTTCTACAAATTAAAGAATCACAAAAGTTAATAATATATAATTATTCCATCACCCCCCCTTCCATGCCACCACTCACACCCCCCCTTCACCTCTCCATCTCTCCAAGTGTCAATGAACTCCACCCAAACCACATATGTATATGATCAATACTGCATATCCTCTGAATATCTCTGTGTTATAGTTCATCTGGCACATATCTTGTACATACAAGTACATATCGTATTTATTCACTTATATATTTATAGCACACCTGTATACTTGTTCAGATTTCAACATCTCTACTGTATACTTGTTTATAATTTTTATATCCTCTACATAGACTAATAACAAAGTACTCCCACATGTTCATATTGCCCTGTTTATCTGCACCTAATTCTATAACCATACTGTATATATTGTGTATATTGTATTATATATTGTATACTGTATATATCACACTTGCTGCTCGTAATGACATGTGTAATGACAATAAAGTTGAATCTAATCTAATAATTTTGCTAACAAAAATCAATATATTTTTAAGGTTTTGCTCTGTAACTATAATCTGATTTCTTATGGTACAAATCAATGTGCTAAAACACTCAAATTATTAAACGGCACTGAATATCCTTATTTGGAAAATTACACAGCAATTTTGTTTTTTAATTGTTGAGGCAAAATGCTGGCTATTTCATATTCATATTCATATTCATAATTAATAAATTGCCCCACGAGAGAGCAGAATATGCTGGATCATTGTTACACAACAGTCAGTGGTGCGTATCGAGCGGTGCCCCGCGCAGCTCTCGGCTTCTCAGACCACGCGATGATTCATCTCATCCCTGCTTACAAACAACGGCTGAAGCTGTCCAAGCCGACAGTGAGGACTTCTAAGAAGTGGACCAGTGAGGATGTGGAGGAGCTTCAGACGTGTTTGGATTTTACAGACTGGAATGTGTTTAAAACTGCAATGAACAGCTTGGATGAGTACACAGACACCGTGATGTCATACATTCAGTTCTGTGAGGATAGCATCATTCCGTCATGTACCAGAGTCACCTTCAACAACGACAAACCCTGGTTCACACCCAGACTGAGGCAGCTTAGGAGGGAAGTCGAAACTGCATACAGATCCAGAGAACAAGAAAGCTACAAACGCAGCAGGTACTCATTTAGCAGAGAGGTGGAGAAAGCTAAGTCGAACTACAATACACATCTGAAGCACCATTTCTCGTCAAATGACTCTGGCTCTGTCTGGAGAGGGTTTAGGCCAGGGGTGGGCAAACTTTTTGACTCATGGGCCACAAAAGGTTCTAAAATTTGACAGAAGGGCCGGACCAGGAGCAGGTGGATTTAGTGTTTTGGTAATCCACCTCCTAAGAGCAAAAAATAACATGGGATATGTAGAAAACCTGTGCTTTTTTTCAATTAAAAATTTGCAAAAGCATTACAACAAAATGTCCATCATTCATGTTCCACGGTATTTAGCTGTTTATTGAAATGACTCATAAAACACAGAAAATGTTATTAATAAAATACAGCTTTTTTAAAATTACTAACAGTTACCATTTTAAAGCACTGAAAGTTCTGTTCTTCTTCAGGTTCTTTCGTTCTTTCGTTGACTGCTTGCTAGCATAGTTGGCATGTTTTGTGGCAAAGTGACGGCTGATATTATATTCTTTCACTAGCTTGGACCACGCCATCAACATAATGCAGTGAAGATATTTATTATTGAATGATAGTGGATGTCTGAGTAAATAGGCAGTAATGGCTGGGTTGAGACAATGGGTGGGGGCTCCGTCTCAATCTTCGATTGGCCCAGCGGAACGGGACCCCCCCTTTAGGAGATGTCTTGTGGCTGAAAGACAAACGAGATAGGGGTGGGAGGGAGGGGTCGAGTTAACCGAGACGAACTGGAATGAAGGGATGAGTGGCTATAAATAGCTCCGGGAAATTAGAGGTGTGGTTATGGTGAACTGTGATTCGCTGGTGAGGAGGAGAAGGTGGTTGAGGCGTGGTCCTGCTCCTGAATTTCAGTTAATCACATTAACTCCATTTCACTAGCTTGGACCACGCCATCAACATAATGCAGTGAAGATATTTATTATTGAATGATAGTGGATGTCTGAGTGAATAGGCAGTAATGGCTGGGTTGAGACGATGGGTGGGGGCTCCGTCTCAATCTTCGATTGGCCCAGCGGAACGGGACCCCCAAAAGTTTTGGAAAGAGCATAAAGTGGAATGGGTCTGGAGGAGATTGTTGAGGTTGTGACGAACGTACACGAGGTAGGTGCTGGAGACCCGACAACCAAGGGTTCGAATTTTTCCGGTCGGGTACATCTGCCCTGGCCATGGACGTAGTGGCGCCAATGCGAAATAAATGAGTGGAGAATGGATGGGGTGTTATGCCAGAAGAGGTCCGTGAAAGGCGAGAGGTCGCCGGAGCGCAGAGTGAGAGTGCAACGGTAGAGAAGGTCCGAAGTAAGAGGTAGGCGTTTCGGAGGAAGGCGAGGTTCAGTTTTTGCAGTCCTTTAATCAGCATGGGAACATGAAGATGAGACTGGCAGTCTTCGCCAGAAGTCAGCTTGTATATGCGATTTATCCCTGAGAGGTAAGCCTGGACCTACCCCTGCGGGAGGATTCATGGGAGCCGGTGCATAGTGTTCTGGGCAGCAGATTTGCTGTCCCCGTGACCCAGAAATTGAAAAGCAGAAGATGGATGGATGGATGGATTGTAAGCCTGGATGGTGGAGACGCACATATTCCTGGAGAGGGTGAGAGGTGAAATTGCAGAAGATGGTGACGTCAGATGAGCAGAGGGGAAGCTGATGAAGGTGGTGTTGAGTGATCTATTATTGTTAGAATGAATGGGAATGCCTGGATTAATCAGACCCCCAAAGAATGGTGGAAAAAATAGGACGAAGTTCCGATGAAGCTGAAGGCTAATTTTGTGATTCGAGGGCTCTGGAAGCAATGCAGAATCCGACTACTGCCGAAGATTCGGATTGAACACTGGAGAAACTGGAGCTGCGTCGTGAAGGTGCTGTATGGCGAATGAGTCAGGAGTGATGTAGAGAAACCGTGACGTGGAGGGTCTTCTCCCCTGACAGAGGAGCTGGACCTTGCTGGAGTGGGGTCACACGCGCTAGCGCAGATGGTTGACGGACATGACCATGATAATGCTGATGTGCGTCCTTCAGCTAGGGTGCGGATGGCAAGCGTAGGAACCTGTAGGTGAAGGAAGCAAGGCTCGAATGTTGAGGGTTGGATGGATGAGGGATGAGGGTTGGAGGGATGGGGGGGGGGGCGGGGGTCGGAGGGATGAGGGTCAGAGGGATGAGGGTCGGGGGGACCTGTTGGGAGGGAGACCTGACGGGAGGGAGACCTGACGGGAGGAAGATCTCCCATCGTGGGTCAGGAGAGAGGCAGAGAAAGACCCGTCATGGGTCGGGAGAGAGGGAGACCCGTTGTGGGTCAGGAGAGAGGGAGACCCGCCATGGGTTGGGAGAGAGGGAGACCCGTCATGGGTCATGAGAGAGAGAGGTGGAGAAAGACCCGTTGTGGGTCGAGAGACCCATCGTGGGTCGAGAGAGACCCGTTGTGGGTCAGGAGACCCAACGTGAGAGCTGGGCGAGCCGTCGAGAGCCGGGCGAGCCGTCGTGAGAGCCGGGCGAGCCGTCGTGAGACCCAGGCGAGCCGTCGTGAGACCCAGGCGAGCCGTCGTGAGACCCAGGCGTGCTGTCGGGAGGAAGACCTGTTGTGGGTCAGGAGAGAGGTGGAGAGAAGACCCGTCGTGGGTCGGGAGAGAGGCAGAGAAAGACCCGTCGTGGGTTGGGAGGGAGGGAGACCCGTCATGGGTCAGGAGAGAGCGAGGCAGAGAAAGACCCGTTGTGGGTTGGAAGGGAGTGAGACCCACCGTGGGTTGGAAGGGAGTGAGACCCACCGTGGGTCCGGAGAGAGGGAGACCCGTCATGGGTCAGGAGAGAGGCAGAGAAAGACCCGTTGTGGGTTGGGAGGGAGGGAGATCTGATGGGAGGAAAGGAAGCTATGCCTTTATTAGTCCCACAGTGGGGAAATTCCAGTTCTGCATTCAACCCATCCTGTTATTAGGAGCAGTGGGCAGCACATTACCGCGCCCAGGGACCATCTCCATGATCTTCTTGCTTCGGCTTGGTGAGGACCTAAGCTGGAGGATTTACCTATGGTGCATGTTTTGGGTTGGTGGGGGAAACTGGAATGCCCGGAGGAAACCCACCCAGACACGGGGAAAACATGCAAACTCCACACAGAAAGGCCCAGGCGACCCGGGGATTGGACCCAGACCATGCATGCAAACTCCACACAGAACACACACCTGAAGACCTGAAGACCTGTTGTGGGTCAGGACAGAGGTGGAGGAGAAGAAGACCCGTTGTGGGTCGGAAGACTCGACGTGAGAGCCGGGCGAGCCGTCGTGAAAGCCGTCCTGAGAGCCAAGCGAGCAGTCGTGAGAGCCGTCAAGAGAGCCAGGCGAGCCATTGTGAGAGCCGTCGAGAGAGCCAAGCGAGCCGTCGTGAGAGCCGTCCTGAGAGCCGTCGTGAGAGCCAGGCGCGCCGTCGTGAGAGCCGTCAAGAGAGTCAGGCGAGCCATTGTGAGAGCCGTCAAGAGAGCCAGGCGAGCCATTGTGAAAGCCGTCGAGAGAGCCAAGCGAGCCGTCGTGAGAGCCAGGCGAGCTATCGTGCCGTCGTTAGAGCCAGGCGAGTTGTCGAGCCGTCGTGGGAGCCAGGCGAGCTGTCGAGCCGTCGTGGGAGCCAGGCGAGCTATCGTGAGACCCAGGCGAGCTGTCATGCGGTCGTGAGAGCTGGGTGAGCTGGTGGTCATGCTGTCATGAGAGCCGGTGAAACGTTGTGAGAATCGGCCAGTCGTCAGTCGGCTTGGAACCTGTGGAACAGCTAAGGACCTGAGAGTGGAGGTGCATATTGGGGATGTTCACAAGGCGGGTATGGGTTGAATGCTGGACAGATGAGAGCGGTCGAATTTGGAGACCGTAATAGTAGTCGCGACATGAGAGTAGAGAATGATGAAGGAATGCAATGATGTAGCATGAGCAGGAGGAGATGAGGATTAGATGGCGAGAGCATCGCTGAGGACGCGTATAGGATAGAATGGTGAAGTCATGAGCTGACGTCGATGGTAGGATCCTCGATCGGGAAAGAGGTGGTGAGCCGAGATGGTGTAGCTCAGGTGAAGGTGGAACTGGGAGGGGCTGAATAGTGTGACACCCGGTTATGATGGCTTAAGCTAGCTTGTAATGGATGACGTGAGCTGCCCGAGCTATAATAGCGTGAAACAGCAAGGGCCGGAATATGAATTGATGGCGAGTGGGTGTAAAGACAGCTAGCGTATGTCAAAATTGCGTGAGCAGCACAAGCTGAAATTGAGTGAGTGACGCGAGTCGATGGGTGCTCAATATCGGAATAGCAGCGAGAGGATGTAGAGACTGCTTAGCTAGCATGTGATGGAATGGTGTGAGCTAGCATGAGTTGCATGAGTTAGAATGGTCGAATGCGAGTCGGTAGGAGAGGTTGAATACGAGATGAGTGTGCCAGTGCAGAGAGGAGTTAAGCGAACAAAAACATTGGTATGATGTTTCGGAGTGCGAACGAAAATAGTGTGAGTGGGCGTGGTGACTTGTGTAGGCTGCAACGACAGAAAAACATTTGGGTGTTGGGGAAGGGGGGGGTAGGGTGGGGGGAAGGGATAGAGCAGAAGACGGGAAATGGAGTAGAGGCTCTACCTAATGTGGGTAGGGCGCGAGAAGCCATCTAGCTCATGATGACTGAAAAGAGAGAAATGAGAGACGGGGAGGAGATGCATGTGCATGGGGAATTGTGCAGCCTGCGAGACGGGGACAAGAATGAGGCACAAAGGGAGCAGGCACAGGGGGAGATGGCCTGCTGAAAGCAGGCTGAGATGATACAAGAGAATTCAAGTGAAACTGCACAGTAGACAGAATACGTTTACTGGCCACTGGTGGTGATACTACTTAGCCCCCAGCAGGGGGAGCTATGAGACTGTAGTGGAGGAGAGGAGGGAGTGGCAACGTCTGCAGCTGCACGCGGGAAACTTGATGGGAACCCGGAAGCTCGTTCGTCTCGTTCCAGGGCGCCGGGGTTACATTCTTAATCTAAACTGTTGAAGGTCCTGTCTTGATGTGTCAGCCTGAAGGGGAACGGCGGGTGATGGGCTGTGGTCGCTGGAGGCCGGGCCGCGCTGTGCCGAAAGCCGTGGTTGCCAATGCCGGTCTGCGCGTCGAGAGCCGGGCTGCACCAGGCTGCGCGCTCGCCTACACGAGGAGGAGGAGGCGACGAGAGGGACAATGTGGATATCCCGTATACGCCAGCACAGAGATATTGACGGTGAGTGCTCCTTAGGATGGAGGTCCACTGCGTGAGCGCGCGCCTGGAGCGTTCGCTGGGCGGCGCGGGCCGTGGGCTGTACTCCGGCCGGCGGTTCTGACCGCGGAGCGGCTATGCGATGGAAGATCCTCTGGCTGCGGATTCCTGAATAGAAAACCGTTCCGGCGTAAGGAATTGCGAACTGGAAGGAACGAGGAAACGTGAGGCAGGTCGGTGTTTGAATGTGACGGGTTGTTAGCCCAGCTCGAGCGAGCTGACGCGGTTGAGAGCTGTCGAGTTAACCGAGACCGTCGAGTTAACCGAGACGAACTGGAATGAAGGGATGAGTGGCTATAAATAGCTCCGGGAAATTAGAGGTGTGGTTATGGTGAACTGTGATTTGCTGGTGAGGAGGAGAAGGTGGTTGAGGCGTGGTCCTGCTCCTGAATTTCAGTTAATCACATTTAAAAACTGCTACAGTTTCTTGGTATATCAGGCATACAGCAGCTGATAAGTATTTGGTGAAAAAAATATTTACTTGCCCACTCCTTATTAAACACTCGACATTCTCTGTCCACTTTTTTTTTCTTAGCTCCGCTCATCTTTACAGGAGGGCTGAGGGGTTAAAGAGTAAAGCACAAACGTGGAGCAAAACGCCGCACCTCAACAAAGGTCAATGTATCTAGTGTGTCAGCTATTGGAAAATGCCAGAATTGCAGGGAAATTAAAACATTAACAAGGTTTATTAACCCCTTACAGTGGAGGGCCTTTTTTGATCAATTGTCCCTAAAAGGACCTCTCCAAATTAAAATCATACCTGTTATTGAAGTATATGGATTATATACAAATGTTTGGTCTCTGTTTAAAGGGAACATTCTCTAGTTTTACCCTCAGCATTTACATTCACTCCAAATGTGATTGGAAAAAAGTTACACACCTTGGAACACCAAAAAAAAAGTGTTTTTTTTATCCTCGCCTAATTTTTTTCTAAATATAAAAGGTGTCTATAGCTGCTGTTCATAGCTGAGGCCTAAAGTACACTATCTTTCAATACAATAAGTTGTTGACCACTCAAATTTCAAATTGGGAATCAATAGCTGTAAAAATAAACTTTTTACTCCACTTTTTGTTATACTTTGTCCAGGCGTTTTATACAGGGATCATGCCTTTATCCAAACCTATCCAAACCTATCCAAATTGGAAACATTTAGAAAACGTTTAATAACTTTTGACTCATTCAACCTACAGACATCATTGAGGGCTCTACTGAAAGCTTACAACTAGAGGAATCCATTTCTGCACACAAGGTCACTATATTATGTCCCTGAGAATTACATTCTATAAAAAAGTGTTTTTTTCTATCAAAAATAGACCAAACAAGTGTTGAAAATGAAAATATGTATTGAAAAATTCTATAACACTGCACACTGTATACATTTTCGAAAAACCATGGACACTAAACGTTCCACACATATTTACAGGTATTTACACACTAAGAGTCTGGTGTGTTCCACTGACTGTAGCAGTCCCTTGTTTGAATAAAGCAGAGTGCAGTGTCACAGGTAGAACATTTTACAGCTGTCTTTGACTGACATCTTCTACACTTCAGCCTGCCATTTGTGCGGTCACCACTGCTGCCCATCCGTTCTTTGTTGCTCCGGTCGTGGTAGGGCTCCTTATCTGCAGTTGGGCTTTATTGGTACACAGTGATGACACTAGTAAGAAAAACACAAAAATATAATAGGAAATAAGCTCAAAATATGCTTTCTAAAATGTTATTTTCAAAGATCAAAGCCAGCTTTATTGTCAATTCTCCCATATGTGTTCAACATACAGTATATCAAAATTTTGTTTCTCTCTGGCCAAGTAGTGCAAAAACAGTGTACAAAATACAATAAAGACAAAACTAAAACTATCTAAGACAAAAATCTAAAACTAAAAACTAAAATCTATTCTTATTTATTTTTCTTATTTATTTTATCTAAACACCCAATAAATAATAGTAGGTCTATTTTACAAAAAGTGATCTAAATGCACAAAAAAAATCTAATGTTTATTGTTTTATTTTTATTCAAATACTACATCAAATAATTCACACTAATTCACACTACATCAAATACATAATAAAATGATACTTACACACCCAGAAGTACATCCTTCATAAACAACGCCTCCTCCTAACAGCCCATATGTTTCCTGATTCTGCACCTGCGACTGCTCCAGAGCTGAAATCGACTTGTGCAGTCTCCAAACTTAAATATTTTCTCTTTCCAGTCCTTTTAGCCATATTTTCAATCAAGGAAACTCAAATCAACAGCAAAGGCGCAAGACGCATGGCTGCGCGTAATTTACGCACAGTTTACGCACGGACCGCAATTTCGCGTTACGCAGCTGTTTCACGTGGAGCTTGTTGTGAAAGGCCTAACAAACTATATGTCTCCCTGTTCAGCGCCTCATTGGCTGTTCGCCTGAACTGTCAATCATCCTGTGTAACCTAACTTGTTGACTCAGCAAGCGTGAACGTGGTACTTGATTTTTACCGGAGCGTCACACATGATTGGACCTTTATCGGTCTCGCTCAGCCCAGACATCTTCTTACTGGCCGGTTCAAGTGTCAGTCTTCAGTATACTCTCGTGTTTAGCTGCTGCTAGCGCGGTTTTAGCAAGGAAAGTTATATTTTGCTTGATTTAGGCTAAAGAAGTGAAAAAAAAACACTGGCGCTTATGTAAGTTGGGAAGACTTTCGCCATCGTATTGGATCTAAAACGTGTTTTGGATTAAATTGTTTTACTGGATTTTATTCGCTGGATCCTTACGGACAGAATGATACCAAGCTTGTGGTGAAATACAGATGTTTGACCTGTCCAGAGCCTTCAAAGGTAAGCAAAGTAGCAAACCTCGTTTTGTGCTTTTCCATATAAAAGCCCCATGTGCTCGGGGACTGATTGTTGTGCCGGGAAATGAACTGCATAGTCAAAAAGAGGAGACTGTAAGGTTTCATTTGATGTGTAGATGTCATAGGACACGTTCGGGAATGTGTGCTCTTATATGGAAAGAAAAAAAAAAACAGTGAACAAGCCCGTGCATGGGCCGGTCACAGCGTAAGAAGTTAATATAATTTCTTCAAGTTCGGCGGGCCGGATTAAAAATCCCCCGGGCCGTAGTTTGGCAAATTACAAACTACAAGCCCAGGGGGCAGTAGTCGAGGGGGGGGGAGGGGCAGTAGTCGAGTTATAAAATGAAACCAGGGGGATGGTGGAAGGGCAGGGCAGAATTAGAAGGTACTTTGTTAATATGGAAATGCTTTTATAACAAAAAGTCCATATTATCATTCAGTAATGCACAGGATGTTATCACACACAGTCTTGGTTTAGTCTTGGTTTAGTCCTGATTTAGACCTGTTTTAGACCTGTTTTAGTCCTGGCTTAGTTTTGGTTTAGTCCCGGTTTAGTCCTGGTTTAGACCTGGTTTAGATCTGGTTTAGTCTTGGCTTAGTCCTGGTTTAGACCTGGTTTAGTCCTGGCTTAGTCTTGGTTTAGTCCTGGTTTAGTCCTGGTTTAGACCTGGTTTAGTCCTGGTTTAGTCCTGGTTTAGTTCTGGGTTAGTCCTGGTTTAGTTCTGGTTTAGTCCTGGTTTAGACCTGGTTTAGTCCTGGTTTAGTTCTGGTTTAGTCCTGGTTTAGTCCTGGTTTAGACCTGGTTTAGACCTGGTTTAGTCCTGGTTTAGTTCTGGGTTAGTCCTGGTTTAGTTCTGGTTTAGTCCTGGTTTAGACCTGGTTTAGTCCTCGTTTAGTCCTGGTTTAGTCCTGGTTTAGTTCTGGTTTAGTCCTGGTTTAGTCCTGGTTTAGTTCTGGTTTAGTCCTGCTTTAGACCTGGTTTAGTCCTGGTTTAGACCTGGTTTAGTCCCGGTTTAGTCCTGGTTTAGTTCTGGTTTAGTCCTGGTTTAGTTCTGGTTTAGTTCTGGTTTAGTCCTGGTTTAGTTCTGGTTTAGTCCTGGTTTAGTTCTCGGTTAGTCCTGGTTTAGTTCTGGTTTAGTCCTGGTTTAGACCTGGTTTAGTTCTGGTTTAGTCCTGGTTTAGTCCTGGTTTAGTTCTGGTTTAGTTCTGGTTTAGTTCTGGGTTAGTCCTGGTTTAGTTCTGGTTTAGTCCTGGTTTAGACCTGGTTTAGTTCTGGTTTAGTCCTGGTTTAGTTCTGGTTTAGTTCTGGGTTAGTCCTGGTTTAGTTCTGGTTTAGTTCTGGGTTAGTCCTGGTTTAGTTCTGGTTTAGTTCTGGTTTAGTGCCGAAATAGATGCAGAAATAATCTGATATGACTCACCCATAAAAACGCGGTCACTCGTATCCATGTATGCACGTGTCACGGTCTTTAATAATCCGGAGCTCCGGAGAAAAGGACATATCCCGAACTTATCCCGTGTCCCGAGGCGAGAGTTCCTTCTTACGTAGCATTAACGTAGCAAGTTAAAGATTCTTCTTCTCTTGGAAATGCCGCGTAAACATTCACGCGGCTCGCGCTCAGCTGATCGGCAAACAGGCCGATCAGCTGCGCGCGATCAGCCTCACAGCTGATCGCTCAGCTCGAGTACTGGTGTGCGAGTGACTTTTTTTCGCTGAAAACGTGCGGTGCCTGCATTAACTTACCGATTTTCTGGGCACAGAAGCGCTGTGAACAGTGGCTACAGTTTTGAATTGCTTTTAAAAAATTCAGCGTGAGAAATACCATGTGTGGCGTGTGAGCGTGTGAACACGTCGAATTGCGTGTGTCACACTCTCAAAGCGTGAGACTTGAGAGCCCTGTGTGTAGAATCCCTCAGTCGTCCAGGTAGAATCCACGGGAAAAGGAGAAAATCAATTTGTCAACTGGACAAAGTTTATTTGGTCGAATCCGTTTCTCAGCTCATCCAAGCAGTTCTGGTCAGACGCTGGTGGACACTGCCTATATCTGCCTGAAGGGGGAGCTAACTAGAATGAAATGACTCTGCAACTACCACACCTACTTGTTTACAGTTTGTGTTAGTTAGGTGGGCCTGTTAGTTCTGCAGTGGGAGTGGAGTGTGGGTCTTGTTAGCATAACCATTCAGGACCATAATGGTGTTTTCACACCTCTGGACCTGACCTGCTGCCCTATTGTTTTCTTTGTTTTGATTTAGGTTTGAGGATAGAGTTATAGATGGAGACAAATGATGTCTGAGACCATTTCTGTTCAAGGAAGGATTCTCTTTCTTGACAAAAATAGCCTCTTTAACTCCTCCTCTCAAACCAGTTCTTTTCTCTGGCCAAGATCTGAACCTCACTCTCCTCAAAGGAGTGGCCCGTGGCTTTTAGATGGAGTTGTACGGCAGACTGAGGTCCTTTTAGGTGGAGATGTACGGCAGATGAAGGTCCACTCTGGCACACCCGTCTGTGTTGATACATCCTCTTGTGAAGTGGCTGTTTTGTTTCTCCAGTGTAGCGCTCACTGCAGTCTTCACTACACTGAATGGAGTAGACCACATTGCTTTGTTTGTGGCTCGGTGTTTTGTCCCTTGGGTGGACGAGTTTCTGTTTTAAAGTGTTTGTGGGTTTGAAACAGACTGGGATTTCATGTTGTCTGAAAATCCCTCACCTAAAAGCCATGGGCCACTCCTTTGAGGTTTCTATGGATATGTCATTGCTCTGCCTGGAATGTTCCACAGTATGACATTAAACAGCTCTACCTTACATTTATTCAATCAATTCAGTTTTATGGCTCAAAAATACCTAGAAGAAATTTAGGGACGCCTCTCCACAGATCTGACCTGTAACTTATTCTGGTTGGGACTCCATGAAGATAGAAAGGTTTAATGCCATACTGTGAAACATTCCAGATGAAAACAATAACATCTTCATGGATAAAAGCATTTGACAGACCCTTCCCCAAAAAGGTTACACAATGCACCTTTACAAAACACTTTTTAACCAATTTATCAATATGTACAGTAACATGCCGGACCTCCCTGTTACTGTACAGTCAGCTGTAGTGTGTTCATTGTGAGTAGGTGACTACAGCTCGTGACCCCTGGATGTTGTGGGGCAAATTCATGTCAGAATCATCCTGCAAATTTCGCAGTGTAAGTCCAGGTTTACTTGGAAAGTTAGTTTTTTTACCCTCCTTTTCTATGCGCTCATATAACAAGGAATATTAAAATCAACACTAGAACTGATTTCACAGTCACAATAAGCTTTTTGCTGTTGGCAGTTAACACATTTTACCAAAGAAGGAATGAAATTTTGTGGGCGGCAGTAGCTCAGTTGGTAGAGTGTTTGTCTAGTCTGGTTAACACCTGACCATATCACAAGTGAGATATGGGTCTGGGAGCTCGCTTCGAAAAATCCCGTAGCGGAGGTGTGATTAGCGATTGCCAACGGCCGTTTATTGGGCGTTATGAATGTCTATCATTGAGCGTATACGTAAGTCCATAGCCAATCATGTCAGTTGTCAGTTCAAACTACAAGCTTCCGTTTGTCACGTAGTACGCGTCACCGTCTTTCCACCCCTCCCCCGCTCTCTGATTAGGGCCCTAAGTCTGGGACTCTCGCTTGGACGAGCTGCCAGGCCGCCTTCCAGTTCGAAATGAACGGAAGCGGCCTGGGAATTCTCAGGCTAGTGTTTGTCCATTGATCCAGGAGTTCGAATCCTGCTCTCGACAATCGGTTGAGTGCTCGGATCCGTGGGTTGGCAGTGCGATCCCAGCTCCCAAGCTGGGACCAAGGACTGTTGTCTCCTTGGGCAAGACACTTAACCCCGGATGCATCAAGCGACGTGGGGCCATCCTCCTGTGGGGGCTGGTGCGCTGTGATCGGGGTCAGCAGACCTGGACTGTTGCCCCCGTGACCTGAAATACAGTTGGAGCCACTGATTTTTTCCCATTCCAGCCGCACGCCATGCCATTTCCAGCTGAACGCCATGCGGACGCCAGCCAAGGCTGTTCCCCCCTCCCTCTCCTATTGTAATTCTAAACACGCCCATTCATGCGATTCCAGGGTATCGCCATGAGATGGCGCTTCTCTCACAAAAAAACAAAGCCTACAGTCAAGGAAGTGTAACCGTGACATTTGGACTTTTAGGCCTTTACGCCCATTTTTGCCCTGCAACAATGTCGAAAACCTATTTTTGTAGAAAATTATGTTTTTGTATGAACTTTACTGCTTTTGTGTGAAGAATCCCTCAGTCGTCCAGGTAGAATCCATGATAAAAGGAGAAATTCAATTTGTCAACTGGACAAAGTTTATTTGGTCGAAAACGTTTCGCAGCTCATCCGAGGTACTTCGTCAGTTCTGATTAGAGTGCTGTTCGACACTGCTTATATCTAGCTGCAGGGAGGAGCTAACTATACTGAAATTATTCTGAATCTCTTTGTTTTGAGTTTCTGTCTTTTGTATTCCAGTTTCTGTCTGGCGTCTAGTTTAGCATACCTATTCAAGCCCTAATGGCTGTTTTCACACCTCTGGACCTGACCTAGCTGCCCTATTGTTTCCTTTGTTTGTTTTGATTTTGGTTTGAG
Organism: Paratrypauchen microcephalus; assembly: GCA_036785185.1. Classification (NCBI taxonomy): domain Eukaryota; kingdom Metazoa; phylum Chordata; class Actinopteri; order Gobiiformes; family Gobiidae; genus Paratrypauchen; species Paratrypauchen microcephalus. The sequence continues at coordinate 878,506 of JAVJIX010000214.1, forward strand.
AATGGGATTATATATGGGGGACAAATTATGTCTGACTCCCCCATTCCTGTTTAAAGACAAAAATAGCCTCTTTAACTCCCCTCTGAACAATTTGAACAGAGTGCTTTGGCCTCATATCCAGGCACTCCACCCACACATTGGTATTGTTATGTTGATGACAATTTTTCAAAAATCAAAATTCAAGATTTGGAACCTTTTACTGCACATATCAATTCTGTAGATCCGAACATCAAATTCACCCGTGAAGATGCCAAGGACAACACTTTGGCGTTCTTAGATTGTGCAGTAACGATAGGAGGAGACCGGCGACTCCAAGTAGAAGTCTTCAGGAAGCCCACACACACCTGCCCACAATACCTGCTTTTTGATTCACACCACCCACTGCAGCACAAACTGGGTGTTATTCAGACATTACAACACAGGGCCCAAGTGGTTCCCACAAGCACAGAGGGTAAGGAGAAAGAAGAACAACATGCGCAGGAAGCCCTCTCTGTTTGTGGATATCCTAAATGGGCTGTTAACAAAACCAGGAGAGACGAGGACAAGAAACAAGACAACAGAGAATCAGAACCCAGGAGGAAAGGGGTAGCGATTCCGTACCTGGCCAGCGTTTCTGAAAAACTACAGAGGATTTTCAGACAATATGAAATCACAGTTTATTACAAACACTTTAAGACAAAAACTCGTCCACCCAAAGGACAAAACACCGAGCCACAAACAAAGCAATGTGGTCTACTCCATTCAGTGTAGTGAAGACTGCAGTGAGCGCTACATTGGAGAAACAAAACAGCCACTTCACAAGAGGATGTACCAACACAGACGGGCGTGCCAGAGTGGACCGTCATCTGCCGTACATCTCCACCTACAAGCCATGGGCCACTCCTTTGAGGACAGTGAGGTTCAGATCTTGGCCAGAGAAAAGAACTGGTTTGAGAGGGGAGTTAAAGAGGCTATTTTTGTCAAAAAAAAAAACAATCCTGGAATGGGGGAGTCAGACATAATTTGTCCCCCATATATAATTCCATTCTCAAACCAAAATCAAAACAAACAAAGGAAACAATAGGGCAGCTAGGTCAGGTCCAGAGGTGTGAAAACAGACATTAGGGCTTGAATGGGTATGCTAAACTAGACGCCAGACAGAAACTGGAATACAAAAGACAGAAACTCAAAACAAAGAGATGATAGTTTCAGAATAATTTCAGTGTAGTTAGCTCCTCCCTGCAGCTAGATATAAGCAGTGTCAAACAGCACTCTAACCAGAACTGACGAAGCAACTCGGATGAGCTGCGAAACGTTTTCGACCAAATAAACTTTGTCCAGTTGACAAATTGAATTTCTCCTTTTATCCTTTACTGCTTTTGGATTTGATATGGTTGATAGTGCAGCTGATAATGTCCACGGCTCCGGGAGTCCCGCTGGATGTGTGAGTCATGAGTCACTGAATTCGTAGGAAGCGAGACAAAGTCCAGACCGGGACCAGACTGGAACTAGACCAAGACCAGACCAGGACTAGACCGGGATTAGACCAGGACTAGACCAGGACTAAATGTGGACTAAACCAGGTCTAAACCTGAACTGGACTGGACCAGGTCTAGACCTGGACTAGACCAGGTCTAAACCAGGATTAAACCACCATGTGCAGCTCTTTGCCTGGTTTCGTGCGGCTCTTGCATTCATGTCATGGTTTGTGCGTGTTTGCTTTGTGGCCGTGGACGCGGTCCTGGGGGGGGGGCACAGTCTCGTGCTTGCGGCCCCGGGTGGGAAGTGCGGCATCGCGCCGATCAGATTTGGCTGCGGTGGGCGGGTGCACGTGTCTACGCGCACACTTCTCCATGTCTCCGTGCCCCCCCCCCCCCCCCCGACGCTTCACTATTAATACATTTTGTTGAAAATACTAAAGTTTGAGTGTTTAAACAAGAGAGAAATGTGAGTAAACATTAATTCCAAAAAAATGTATAATGTGTGTGGTGAGGCATTTACAGCTTTAAAACATGTTGAATTGTAAAATATAAATTTGTCCTCCTTCGTGGATTTAGCTTATTGCAGGTTATTTTTAGAGTGTAACCCCTGCGATAAACAAGGGATTAGCCTACTGTATTTATCATATTTAATTGGGGCTCTAAATTAACTTTTTTCATCCAAGACACTGTTGCACAAACCCTAGAAATAAACAGAAACAGTATAGGCTACCTTAAGCACCTGAAAAAGGCCTACCCTTTTGTACGAGTGTAACAGCTCGTTTGGCTGGAATGCGTGAGCTCCCCCACCCCAGGTTCAATAAACATTTCAAATGGGCCAGTATATAGTGCTAGTATTTCTATGAGCGCTGCTACACCAAGACTTATGCTAACTCACTAAATGCAGCTCCCTTACCAGTGATTACTGTGTTACTGTGCATATTTTAACTTCCAAAATTATGTGAATTGAAATAGTATGTGTTTCCGTGTTTAGTGCTGGTATTGTTTCCGTGTCTGTAGCAATGGAAAGTGGAGAAGCGATCATAAAAACTTTACAGGGCAGCCCGAGTCTGATCCCCAAGGCAAAGAAGTTGCAGCTCAGCGGCTTCAGCAGGACGTCTCCTTATGGTTAGTTTGAAATGTTATGTCTGGAAACAATACTTTCGTTAGTTTGTTTACATGAAAAACACTAGTATACCAATGTGTTGTTACATTAAATCATTCTCTGTACATGTGTGTAACCTGTTAACCAACAACAACGTTCTAACACGTGCACAAATACAAAGCCAGGATACTTAAGTGCATGTCAATAATATTTACATATTATACGTATTATGTATGTTGCACCTCAGAAATGTGCATCTACCCCACTTGTGTTATCTTTTCTTGCACTATGTTATAAATGTATGTAAATAATCTACATACATGTCTGCACTGGAGAATGGGCTTTTTAATCTCATTGTGCATATGTACAGTCATAATAGAAGGCATTCTAATCTATGACTATTCTGACTCATATTTAATGATAAAGTTCTCTATGCTCAGGTATATTGACGTCATGTTAACCCATGACTTCTGAAGATTTACCATCATCACATCTGTCTGTATTACCTTATATTTACCTGAAGATTTACCACTGTTCTACCGATATTTTTTGGATAGGTGCCACTGTGGAAATTGTGCTACCATGCCCTCAGAAGCTGCTTGGATATCTCAGGTAACACTCTAAATTGCAAACTTTGTATCTGCCTTTGACAACTACTTATGCTTAAAAATGACACTTACCATTTCTAATCCTAATTAGGTTACTAGAAGACTACGACAGGTCGAGGGACACCTCACCTGTATGGTGGACCATCCTGGATTGGAGCCTGTCTGCCTCAACGTGTACTCTCCGCAAAATGCTGGCCAAATATACACATGGTCCTTTACTATTGAGAGGAATACACAGTACAGTGGTACCTTAACTTACGAAAGACCTACAAACGAAAAATCCAAGTTACGAAACGCCTTCACGTTAAATTTTGGTCTCTAAATATGAAAGAAAATTCAAGTTATGAAACGCAAAATCTCAAAAATTCAAATTATGTACGCTCAGATGCACGCCCCGAAACGTAAATACACTTTATCAACACGCACGGGAGTTAGGTTCCAGAAATAACCCGCAATAAGAGAAATCCCCGAAGTAGGACAACTTTATATTTTACAATTATTCTACATGTTTTAAGGCTGTAAATGCCTCACCACACACATCATACGCTTTTCTCAGACTGGAATTAAACTTTTCTCACATTTCTCTTTTGTTTAAACAAATGTATTAAATAGAAGAAGAAGAAGAAGAAGAAGTGAACTTTATTGATCTCACACTGGAGAAATTCTTCTCTGCATTTTAACCCATCCTATATATATATTATATATTAGGAGCAGTGGGCAGCACACATTAGGGCTCCCGGGGACCATCTCCATGATCTTCCTGTTTCGGTTTGGTCAGGACCTAAGCTGGAGGTACCTATCATGCACGTTTTGGGTTTTGGGTTGTTGGGGGAAACCGGAGTGCCCGAAGGAAACCCACCCAGACACGGGGAGAACATGCAAACTCCACACAGAAAGGCTCGGGCGACCCGGGGATCGAACCCAGACCGTGCATGCAAACTCCACACAGAACACACACGGAAAGGTCTGGGCGACCCGGGGATCGAACCCGGAACCTTCTTGCTGTGAAGCAAGAGCGCTAACCACTCAGCTACCGTGCCGCCAGTGAAGCGTGGGGGGAGACGCGACTCCGGAAGCAGCACGGAGACAGGAGCACCGCGCGCGAGGAGCACCGAGGAGCACCGTGGAGCACCGCGCGCACCGAGGAGCACCGTGCGCACCGAGGAGCACGCACCCCTAGTCCTGGTCTGCACGACCGGCACCGGGTCTGCGAGCGCGAGATAGAACCGCAGCGCCCAGACTGCGTCCTCTGGAGCCTGAGCCACAAACTAGCCGCACAAAACCAGCAAAGAGCGGCACGTGGTAGTTTAATCCTTGTTTAGTCCAGGTCTAGACCTGGTCCAGTCCTGGTTTTGTCCAGGTCCAGTCCAGGTTTAGACCTGGTTTAGACGTGGTCTAGACCTGGTTTAGTCCATGTTTAGTCCTGGTCTAGTCTCTTAGCCAATCAGGACGCAGAACACAATGTTACACTATAAAAAAAAAGTTACACTATAAAAAAAACCTTGGAACGGAAAGAACGGGGCCTTGGAACGAATCAGGCCTTTTCCATTGAAATAGCTACTCAACTTACGAAAAATTCACGTTACGAAACCACTTCTGGAACGAATTAATTTCGTAAGGTGAGGTACCAATTGTAATTGTGAGAACACAAGCATTGAAGATGGCTGAAGTTACTGAGGTGGTTGGAAAGCTCCTCGGTGGCACGGCCCCGGAGGTGGATGAGATCTGTCCTGATCATCTTAACTCTTTGGATGTTGTATGTTGTATGTGCATGGGAGTTTGCCCAACCAGTCCACATGTGCTTTGTGGATCTGGAGAAGGCATTCGACCGTGTCCCTTGTGGGGTCCTGTGGAGAGTGCTCTGGGAGTACGGGGTTCGGGGCCCTTTGCTAAGGGCTGTTCGGTCCCTGTATGACCGGAGCAGGAGCTGTGTTCGCATTGCTGGTAGTAAGTCAAACCTGTAATGCATGTTGGACTCCTCCAGGGCTGCCCTTTGTCACTGGTTCTGTTCATTATATTTATGTACAGAATTTCTAGGCGCAGTCAGGGGTCGGAGGGGAACCAGTTTGGGAACCACAGGCTCTCATCTCTGCTGTTTGCAGATGATGTTGTAGTGATGGCTTCATTAAACCTGGGACCTCCAATGTGCACTGGGGCGGTTTGCAGCTGAGTGTGAAGTGGCTGGGATGAGGATCAGCTCTTCCAAATCCGAGGCCATGGTTCTTGACCAGAAAAAGGTGGCTTGCCCTCTCTGGGTGGGTGGGGAGTCCTTGGCTCAGGTGGAGGAGTTAAAGTATCTCGGGGTCTTGTTCACAAGTGAGGGGCGGATGGAGCGCAAGATTGACAGGCGGATCGGTGCAGCGTCGGCAGTGATGGTGGTTGTACCGGACCATTGCAGTGAAGAGGGAGCTGAGCCAAAAGGCGAAGCTCTCAATTTACCGTCAATCTACGTTCCTTCCCTCACCTATGGTCATGAGCTCTGGGTAATGACTGAAAGGACAAGATCGCGGATACAAGCGGCTGAAATGAGTTTCCTCCGCAGAGTGGCTGGGCGCACCCTTAGAGATAGGGTGGAGGAGCTCAGTCACACGGGAGGAGCTCAGAGTAGAACCGCCGCTCCTCTACATGGAGAGGGGCAGCTGAGGTGGCTCAGGCGTCTGTTCCGGAAGCTTCCTGGACGCCTCCCTCGGGAGGTGAGGGTGAAGGAAGTCTGGGAGGTGCTTAGACTGTTGCCCCCGCGACCCAGCCCTGGATAAGCAGAAGAAAATGGATGGATGGATCTCATCAGTAAAATGCTAGAGCTACTACTAATATTCAAAATAAAATATTATAAGTTCACGTACTAAAACCAAAGGTTTACAAAAGATGAATTTGTCTATTTTCAGCAGGTAAAGCTTCATTTTATGTGTAACAGATACAGACTTGGGTGACAATAGGCACTTTGCCGATAACAGGCTTGCTACACTCTAATAGTGGTGATGCTTTTATGTAGAGGCAAGAGATTTAGTCAAGACAAAGGTGGTGTTATAAAGTCCATTTCCAGTCTGAACTCAGTTTGACAGAGTATGCAGTTATTGTTTTTGGCTTTGTAGGGCAGACTAGCCTGCTAACCGAGCTGATAGCTGTTAGCTGCACAGCTAATCCAACACATTCTACGAGTAACAAGCCAAAGGCAGCCGTATACAGCACAGACACAAAATCATGTAGTTTTTTAATTTGACTTACTTGTTTGGCGCATGTAACGTGGAGAGTTGGCACTAACCCAGGCTTCAGTTTCAGTTGAGTTGCAAGTCCTGCTTTGTATTGTTCCATGAAAAAACACTCGTCCACGTTTAGCGCAGACATAGGTAGTTTTAGGTATACGTGTCGACACATTTCCACAGAAAATAAAATTAAACCCTTGCTGTTTAAAACATACTCTTTTCTTCATCATCACATCCAGGGACAGAGCAGTTGCTGTGCTTCACTCATTTCGGAGCCCTCGCGTCTCTCCAGTAAAAACAAACTACAGCTAGGAGCTAGTAGCTCGTTTGCGCACAAGGAATTCAACTGCTACAGCTACAAAAACGTAGCCTACATTTTAACAGCTTTATGAAAGTGCGCCGGCATTGTGATGTCTATTGAACTCACTCACTTCCCCGAGTCCAGTCGCACACGCACACATGAAACAGGCACCAAAGACTATCAACACTTCTCTTAAGTAATCATTAAATGCAGTAATCTAAATGTTGCCTATAGAACTTGCAGGGGCTATCAGGAGGTTTTTCAACGGGCCAGGAGACAATCACTGCTCCTCCCTGTGGAAAAATGAGGGAGTTGAACTGGTTTTCACACAGGCTGATAAGGGGCGTCACCATTCAGGGCTGCGTTGACTGCGTCATTGCTGGGGATACATTATTTGCACGGACTAGTCATGGACGAATCAAGGAGCAGTCAGGGTCCAGTCACGGAAACATGGGGAAAAAAACAATGGAGAAAATGGAAGGAATGTGTTTTGCTGGTTTGATACAATCATATAACAAGAAACAAGATAAGATAATCATATAACAAGGGTGACAACCACAAAAGTGTCAAATTTTGAGTTTTGGGAAATGAGGGTAAAAAGGGTATTTGAATACAAATTAATGTGTTTTATTTTAGAAAAAGGACCCCCCCCATTTCAAAGTGGTTTTCCTTATTCCGGGTGAATGCTGTTATGTTTACTCCGGGCCAGCAGGGGGCGAGGCCGGGTGACGGGTTTAGCTTCATGCAGTGTGTTTCTTTTTCATTACTACAGGAGCTCATGAACCTGACACGCTAGCCGTGTCTCAATTCGCAGTGTGCACAGTTCGGAGTGTGGTTTTAAGGGTGCATACGTCACTGACGTGACAACCGCTGTCCCATTTCTTTTTCGTCCCATGCACAGTTAAAATGCACCCTGAAAACCATAGTCGTTTCCATGGAAATCGTGACGTGGACCAACTGTGCATCCATGAATACTTCGCGCAATCATATATCCCAGCAGGCACCGCACACTACTTCTTCTACGGGAGAAAATTGAGCCGGCGACTGCATCTGGAAGTTGCGGGACCTGTCCCATTTCACTGAGGCCCATGTGGTCCATGGAGTGCCCTTAAAACCACATTCCGAACTGTGCACACTGCGAATTGAGACATGAATGTAACAGGTGGGTAGATGTACAAAATGGGTTTGGCCATACTGAAATGTGCTTGACATGTGAGTGAACTGTTTTAGTCAAGTAATTTTCGTTGGAACCTGTTTTTGATTTTGTTTTTGAGTTTGCATAATCATAGAGAGCAAGTCAGCTCAACACACACTTTTCCCTGTGCATATGCACATGAGTACTGTTTTATAAGCTTACAATGTATATGTGTATTAGTTAGCTCACCATACACTACCTCCCCACCATTAGTTAAGAACTGTTTTTGCTCAATGGGTTCGGATAAGAATGATGACTGATTAAAATGAGATTTGTTACACAGTAAGTACACTTGTTGAGTTCTGAGTGTGATATGCAGTACTGTATTGACCTAATACTGGTAAAATATCCGTAACATTTAGCTGGTTAATATCACCATTGTCTACAGATTTCATTTTGATAAATAGTGTAAAATATTAGGCTGAAGGGTAAGTGACCATGTATTTGGTGATAAGGAAATTTAGTTTATTATGAGTTTTGTATTGACATGGAATATGTAATATGTAAATCATAAAAAAGTCTTAATATTGGAGTTACTTTAATAAACTACTGCAGGAGCTCATGAACCTGACACGCTGTCTCCTCCTTTCTCTCCTGCGTAACAGCGTCACAGGAGTCCATCTTTTGCCACGGAACAAGATAAGATAATCATATATAATAATCAGTAAGATAATAATAAAAGTTAGATATTAATAGTTATGTGATCACCTTTGTGCTGACATGTTGAAAAAAAGAATGTACTCAGCCACACCTTTTATGAAGAAAAACAACATGCAGATTCATCCAGAAACCAGAACAGATTCCAGTATTAATAGTTACTGAAATGTGCTCAATGTGTACACCATAAAAAAGACCATTGCCTGTAAGTTTTCAGTGTACTCTGCATTTTTAAGACAAACAAGCAAAGATTTTCTTTATTCACACTATTGTCCAACACAAACCACTTGCAAACAGTAAAATAAAAAGTAAAGATTTGTCCAGGTTAGTGGAAGTTGGTAAAATGACCAGCTCCAGGTCTTGAATTAGACCTGGTCACACCAGGGACCTTCTGGTGACGTGTGATTGATATCTTTGTATAAACCCCGTGCTAAGAGACAGGAGTACGCAGGTTCCACACAGGAGCTGATGTTTTCCAGAACTTCCAGAACATTTTGCATGTTCCCTCAAATGATTCATTTATTCAGATCTTGAGCTGGTCTCGGTCAGGACGACTGAAGGCTGAAGTGTAAGCAGTAGTCGAGTTGTAAAATGAAACCAGGGGGGATGGTGAATTTTTTTTTTTATGTGACACACACACACACACACACACACACACACATACATACATACATACATACACACACACGCGCTTTTTTCCCTTCTTTTTTTATTTATGTGACTATATATTTTCCAGCGGGGGGTGTGGGGGTCCTCCCCCAGAAAATTTTGCAGTTCTTAGATGCAATTTCCTGCATTCTAGTCCATTTTAGGGTGACTTGCTAGACATGGCAAATCCTAAATCCCATGTGATTCATAGCTTGTATTCTCAGTTGCATGGCCTCCACAAGACAATACTATTTATCGGAAAGAAACAATAACCACTTAACTATGGACATCTAGAGATTATTATGTAAACAACAATGCAATAATACAATTGAGAAGACAAATTACTTCATACTCATAGTACTTGTAATACATCTTTTTGTAATTATTGTCTATTAAAACCTCAGCAAATATTTCTGAATCTTATGTGAAGTAAAGTCCATTTTTTATTTCAAATGCAAGAACAAATTTAAAAACAGCATCTTCCAAATGTATTAATATAAAACATAAATGTAAACTGAGTTTTCTTTAACTTGAGGTAGCCAGACAGAAGAAAAAATAAGATAACTGTAGAAAGATGGACTAGTCAAAAGTAAGTCTATGCAGATGAAGACAATACAGACAAATATATACAGCGGTAGGTAGATAGGTAGTTGCAGCATGTTGCTGCAGACTGTCAGCTGTAGAAAACAGCAGTGGTCAAATCAAGTCAGTTTTATTTCTATAGCACATTTACAGACAGACAAATACAGATTAGCCTTGATCAGTGACGGATTGGGATTAAAAAAAAAACGCGAAAAACTGCCGCTACTTCCCGATGCGCATTAACCTCCCGGAGAAGCGTGCGCGCGGACACGGTGCACCTGCTCACCGTACCGGCGTGAGGCCGCGCGTCTCACCTGGGGCTTCGAGTATGAGACCTCGGGACCACGTCCACGGCTAACGACCGTGGCAAAGCAAGATCTCCTTACTGCAGTAGCATTAGTCAAGGATTCCTCCGTTCAATAACGCAAATGTTCGCGTCGTTTAGATACTTCACTACCTAGCATCAACCGGTTTCATTTCAGCCTTTCAGTCTTGCTAGATAGAAAGTGTAAGCTAGACTCCAAACTAGCATTCATTATTAGCTATGTGTTGTTATCGCTATGTCGGTCCACAAATTAAATTGGCTTACATTGGTTGTATGCTCATAAAAAGCATGACTGATGACTTTTGATTTACCTTCTGAATCGTTGTTCCTTGCTATCTTAAAACAGAAGTTCCTTAGGTCCAGCTGTCCACTCCGCTTGGCCATGATGCTGTTCCATTCATCTGGCGCGAGCAAGGTTATGAATAAAACTCCTCGCGGCACACACGGGTCCCGCGCGCGCTGTCCCGACTGAACAGCCTCGCTCACGGTAACCTACTATCACATAGGTAAAAGCCCCCTAAATGTCGAATGGTAATTCTATTTCCAGTGTTAAATAGAAGTAATTTTCCACATGCACTGATAAAATGCCACAAGGGATGGAAGAAGGGATGATCGTTTTATAAGAGGGATGATTTTGACTACTTTTACCACCAGGGGGATGCCAACCCCCCCCCCTCAACTCGAGTACTGAGTGTAAGTGAACCCTTGCCACAGACCTGTGACAACAATATCACCCTGCTCAATGACCTCAACAGCTTCTTTGCACGGTTTGAGGCAGGAAATGACACCCGGCCCCAAAAAACTCCACCACCTTCCCACGACCAGCCCCTGTGTGTCTGCAGCCAGCGTGAAGAGGACACTCTCCAGGATCAACACCCGCAAGGCTGCAGGCCCGGACAACATTCCTGGTCATGTGTTGAAAGACTGTGCAGAGGAGCTCAAGGATGTCTTCACAGACATCTTTAATGCTTCTCTGAGCCAGGCTGTCGTTCCCTCCTGCTTCAAAACCACTACCATCGTTCCCGTGCCAAAGAAGCCCACTCCGGCCACTTTTAATGACTATCGCCCTGTTGCACTGACCCCCATCATCATGAAGTGCTTTGAACGGCTAGTCATGGCACACATCAAATCCATCCTCCCCCCCACCCTAGACCCATACCAGTTTGCATACCGGGCCAACCGCTCTACCGAAGATGCAATCTGTTCTGCACTTCATCCAGCTCTCACCCACCTAGACAATAAAGACTCATATGTGAGAATGCTGTTCATAGATTTCAGTTCAGCATTCAACACTATAATCCCACAGCAGCTCATTATCAAACTAGACCACCTGGGGCTTCAGACCTCACTCTGTAATTGGCTGCTGGACTTCCTCAGTGGCTGGGCACACCCTTAGAGATAGGGTGGAGGAGCTCAGTCACACGGGAGGAGCTCGGAGTAGAACCGCCGCTCCGCTACATGGAGAGGGGCAGCTGAGGTGGCTCAGGCGTCTGTTCCGGAAGCTTCCTGGACGCCTCCCTCGGGAGGTGAGGGTGAAGGAAGTCTGGGAGGTGCTTAGACTGTTGCCCCCGCGACCCAGCCCTGGATAAGCAGAAGAAAATGGATGGATGGATCTCATCAGTAAAATGCTAGAGCTACTACTAATATTCAAAATAAAATATTATAAGTTCACGTACTAAAACCAAAGGTTTTACAAAAGATGAATTTGCCTATTTTCAGCAGGTAAAGCCTCATTTTATGTGTAACAGAAACAGACTTGGGTGACAATAGGCACTTTGCCGATAACAGGCTTGCTACACTCTAATAGTGGTGATGCTTTTATGTAGAGGCAAGAGATTTAGTCAAGACAAAGGTGGTGTTATAAAGTCCATTTCCAGTCTGAACTCAGTTTGACAGAGTATGCAGTTATTGTTTTTGGCTTTGTAGGGCAGACTAGCCTGCTAACCGAGCTGATAGCTGTTAGCTGCACAGCTAATCCAACACATTCTACGAGTAACAAGCCAAAGGCAGCCGTATACAGCACAGACACAAAATCATGTAGTTTTTTAATTTGACTTACTTGTTCGGCGCATGTAGCGTGGAGAGTTGGCACTAACCCAGGCTTCAGTTTCAGTTGAGTTGCAAGTCCTGCTTTGTATTGTTCCATGAAAAAACACTCGTCCACGTTTAGCGCAGACATAGGTAGTTTTAGGTATACGTGTCGACACATTTCCACAGAAAATAAAATTAAACCCTTGCTGTTTAAAACATACTCTTTTCTTCATCATCACATCCAGGGACAGAGCAGTTGCTGTGCTTCACTCATTTCGGAGCCCTCGCGTCTCTCCAGTAAAAACAAACTACAGCTAGGAGCTAGTAGCTCGTTTGCGCACAAGGAATTCAACTGCTACAGCTACAAAAACGTAGCCTACATTTTAACAGCTTTATGAAAGTGCGCCGGCATTGTGATGTCTATCGAACTCACTCACTTCCCCGAGTCCAGTCGCACACGCACACATGAAACAGGCACCAAAGACTATCAACACTTCTCTTAAGTAATCATTAAATGCAGTAATCTAAATGTTGCCTATAGAACTTGCAGGGGCTATCAGGAGGTTTTTCAATGGGCCAGGAGACAATCACTGCTCCTCCCTGTGGAAAAATGAGGGAGTTGAACTGGTTTTCACACAGGCTGATAAGGGGCGTCACCATTCAGGGCTGCGTTGACTGCGTCATTGCTGGGGATACATTATTTGCACGGACTAGTCATGGACGAATCAAGGAGCAGTCAGGGTCCAGTCACGGAAACATGGGAAAAAAAACAATGGAGAAAATGGAAGGAATGTGTTTTGCTGGTTTGATACAATCATATAACAAGAAACAAGATAAGATAATCATATAACAAGGGTGACAACCACAAAAGTGTCAAATTTTGAGTTTTGGGAAATGAGGGTAAATGAGGGTAAAAAGGGTATTTGAATACCCCCCCCCCCCATTTCAAAGTGGTTTTCCTTATTCCGGGTGAATGCTGTTATGTTTACTCCGGGCCAGCAGGGGGCGAGGGCGGGTGACGGGTTTAGCTTCATGCAGTGTGTTTATATTTCAATACTGCAGGAGCTCATGAACCTGACACGCTAGCCATGTCTCAATTCGCAGTGTGCACAGTTCGGAGTGTGGTTTTAAGGGTGCATACGTCACTGACATAACAACCGCTGTCCCATTTCTTTTTCGTCCCATGCACAGTTAAAATGCACCCTGAAAACCATAGTCGTTTCCATGGAAATCGTGACGTGGACCAACTGTGCATCCATGAATACTTCGCGCAATCATATATCCCAGCAGGCACCGCACACTACTTCTTCTACGGGAGAAAATTGAGCCGGCGACTGCATCTGGAAGTTGCGGGACCTGTCCCATTTCACTGAGGCCCATGTGGTCCATGGAGTGCCCTTAAAACCACATTCCGAACTGTGCACACTGCGAATTGAGACATGAATGTAACAGGTGGGTAGATGTACAAAATGGGTTTGGCCATACTGAAATGTGCTTGACATGTGAGTGAACTGTTTTAGTCAAGTAATTTTCGTTGGAACCTGTTTTTGATTTTGTTTTTGAGTTTGCATAATCATAGAGAGCAAGTCAGCTCAACACACACTTTTCCCTGTGCATATGCACATGAGTATTGTTTTATAAGCTTACAATGTATATGTGTATTAGTTAGCTCACCATACACTACCTCCCCACCATTAGTTAAGAACTGTTTTTGCTCAATTGGTTTGGATAACAATGATGACTGTTTTAAATGAGATTTGTTACACAGTAAGTACACTTGTTGAGTTCTGAGTGTGATATGCAGTACTGTATTGACCTAATACTGGTAAAATATCCGTAACATTTAGCTGGTTAATATCACCATTGTCTACAGATTTCATTTTGATAAATAGTGTAAAATATTAGGCTGAAGTGTAAGTGACCATTTATTTGGTGATAAGGAGATTTAGTTTATTATGAATTTTGTATTGACATGGAATATGTAATATGTAAATCATTTTAAAAAAAGTCTTAATATTGGAGTTACTTTAATAAACTACTGCAGGAGCTCATGAACCTGACACGCTGTCTCCTCCTTTCTCTCCTGCGTAACAGCGTCACAGGAGTCCATCTTTTGCCACGGAACAAGATAAGATAATCATATATAATAATCAGTAAGATAATAATAAAAGTTAGATATTAATAGTTATGTGATCACCTTTGTGCTGACATGTTGAAAAAAAGAATGTACTCAGCCACACCTTTTATGAAGAAAAACAACATGCAGATTCATCCAGAAACCAGAACAGATTCCAGTATTAATAGTTACTGAAATGTGCTCAATGTGTACACCATAAAAAAGACCATTGCCTGTAAGTTTTCAGTGTACTCTGCATTTTTAAGACAAACAAGCAAAGATTTTCTTTATTCACACTATTGTCCAACACAAACCACTTGCAAACAGTAAAATAAAAAGTAAAGATTTGTCCAGGTTAGTGGAAGTTGGTAAAATGACCAGCTCCAGGTCTTGAATTAGACCTGGTCACACCAGGGACCTTCTGGTGACGTGTGATTGATATCTTTGTATAAACCCCGTGCTAAGAGACAGGAGTACGCAGGTTCCACACAGGAGCTGATGTTTTCCAGAACTTCCAGAACATTTTGCATGTTCCCTCAAATGATTCATTTATTCAGATCTTGAGCTGGTCTCGGTCAGGACGACTGAAGGCTGAAGTGTAAGTGAACCCTCGCCACAGACCTGTGACAACAATATCACCCTGCTCAATGACCTCAACAGCTTCTTTGCACGGTTTGAGGCAGGAAATGACACCCGGCCCCAAAAAACTCCACCACCTCCCCACGACCAGCCCCTGTGTGTGTCTGCAGCCAGCGTGAAGAGGACACTCTCCAGGATCAACATCCGCAAGGCTGCAGGCCCGGACAACATCCCCGGTCGTGTGTTGAAGGACTGCACAGAGGAGCTCAAGGATGTCTTCACCGACATCTTTAATGCTGTCGAGCCAGGCTGTCGTTCCCTCCTGCTTCAAAACCACTACCATCGTTCCCGTGCCAAAGAAGCCCACTCCGGCCACTTTTAATGACTATCGCCCTGTTGCACTGACCCCCATCATCATGAAGTGCTTTGAACGGCTAGTCATGGCACACATCAAATCCACCCCCCCCCCACCCTAGACCCATACCAGTTTGCATACCGGGCCAACCGCTCTACCGAGGATGCAATCTGTTCTGCACTTCACCCAGCCCTCACCCACCTGGACAATAAAGACTCATATGTGAGAATGCTGTTCATAGATTTCAGTTCAGCATTCAACACTATAATCCCACAGCAGCTCATTATCAAACTAGACCACCTGGGGCTTCAGACCTCACTGTGTAATTGGCTGCTGGACTTCCTCAGTGAGAGGCCACAGGCAGTGCGGGTCGGCAGAAACACCTCAAGCTGCATTAGACTGAGCACAGGAGCCCCCCAGGGCTGTGTGCTCAGTCCGATGCTCTTCACTCAGCTGACCCACGACTGCTCACCAGCGTTCAGCACCAATCACATAGTGAAGTTTGCGGACGATACGACTGTGGTGGGTCTCATCTCTAATAACGATGAGACAAAGTACAGGAGTGAGGTGAGCCTTCTGACCCAGTGGTGCAGCAATAACAATCTCCTTCTTAATGTTGAAAAGACCAAGGAGATTGTTATTGACTTCCGGAGAGGCCCCACCCAGCACCCCCCACTGTCCATCAATGGTGCTGCTGTAGAGAGGGTGAGCAGCACCAAATTCCTGGGGGTGCACATCAGTGAGGACCTCTCCTGGACAGTGAATACTGCATCACTGGCAAAGAGGGCTCAGAAGCGCCTCTATTTCCTCCGCAAACTGAGGAGAGCTGGAGCCCCTCCACCCATTATGACCACCTTCTACCGAGGCACCACTGAGAGCGTCCTGACCAGCTGCATCACTGTGTGGTACGGGAGCTGCACTGAACAGAACAGGAAAGCCCTGCAGCGCATAGTGAATGCAGCTGGGAGGATCGCTGGTGTCTCTCTCCCCTCCCTCCTAGACATTTTTAACACCCGGCTCACCCGCAGAGCGTCCAGCATTGTGGGTGACCCGAGCCACCCCGCACATAGCCTGTTCAGCCTCCTGCCCTTGGGGAGAAGGTACCGGCGTCTCCGGGCCCACTCCACCAGACTGTCAAACAGCTTCATCCACCAGGCTGTCAGGAGACTGAACTCTCACCTGAACTCTCACCTTACCCGTCTCCCACCCCCCACCCCCCACATTGGCATAACCTGTATTCCATAAAAAGACATATCACTCTAGACACTTTAAAAAACTGCTGCTAAGGACGACTGTTGCACTGCTGCACATTTACATTTACTACTGGATTTTACTCCTGTTGCATTGTTGTTTACTACTGTTATTACTGCTGTTATTGTACATTTACTACTGGAATTTTTAGTACTGTTGTTTACTCCTGTTATTGCACTAGAATTACTACTGTTGCACACTTATTTTTATCTTAACCTCAATGCACATTCTACTGCACATGACCATTTCATTGCTGTATCTTCCATTGCACATTTTTTATGCACACTGCACACTTTGGAAATCTGTATATAGGTATTTATTTATTATGTTGCACTGCTTTAAGATTTTAGATTTTAGATCTTAGACTTTAGTTTTAACTTTAGATCTCTGTCTTAGATAGTTTTTGTTGTGTTTTGTCTTCATATTGTATCTTGTACACTGTCTTTTTGCACTACCTGGCCAGAGAGAAACGAAATTTCGATTCACTGTTGAACACATATGGCAGAATTGACAATAAAGCTGACTTTGATCTTTGACTTTGATCTTTGAACATGTATAGGAGATTTAGTTTATGGTGGCAAGGTCCTGTTGTGCAGCTAAATGTAGCATTTGTCTACTGATCCAGGGGTTGGCGGTTCGAATCCCGTTCTTGACTGTGTGTGATCCCAGCAGATGAGTGCTGCTGTTGTGTCCTTGGGCAAGACACTTAACCCCACCACACTGATAGCCCCCATGGCAGAAGTACATCAAGGTCTGTTGTGACGTGGGCCGTCCTCCCTTGGACCCTCCACCCGTGGGAGGATTCATGGGGGCTGGTGCATTGTGTTCTGGGCAGCAGATCTGCTTGGACTGCTGCCCCCATGACCCAGAAATGGAGAAACGGAAGAAGATGGATGGATGGAGATTTAGTTTATTATGAGTTTTGTAAAGACATGGAATATGTAATATGTTAATCATAAAATAGTCTTAATATTGGAGTTGTATTTGATGAAGAAAGTACTTTAATAAAATACTCCAGGAGCTCATGAACCTGACACGCTGTCTCCTCCTTTCGCTTCTGCGTAACAGCGTCACAGGAGTCCATCTTTTGCCACGGAACAAGATAAGATAATCATATATATTAATCAGTAAGATAATAATAAAAGTTAGATATTAACAGTTATGTGATCACCTTTGTTTTGACATGCTGAACAAACAGAATATTCTCAGCCACACCTTTTATGAAGAAAAACAAAACGCAGATTCATCCAGAAACCAGAACAGATTCCAGTATTAATAGTTACTGAAATGTGCTCAATGTGTACACCATAAAAACCATTGCCTGTAAGTTTTCAGTGTACTCTGCATTTTCCAGACAAAAAAACAAATATTTTCTTTATTCACACTATTGTCCAACACAAACCACTTGCAAACAGTAAAATAAAAAGTAAAGATTTGTCCAGGTTAGTGGAAGTTGGTAAAATGACCAGCTCCAGGTCTTGAATTAGACCTGGTCACACCAGGGACCTTCTGGTGATGTGTGATTGATATCTTTGTATAAACCCCGTGCTAAGAGACAGGAGTACGCAGGTTCCACACAGGAGCTGATGTTTTCCAGAACTTACAGAACATTTTGCATGTTCCCCAAAATGATTCACTTATTCAGATCTTGAGCTGGTCTCGGTCAGGATGACTGTAGCTAGAGGATTTTATCAGTAGTGTATGTGTTGGGTTGATGAGGGAAACTGAAGAAAGACCTGGGGGTTGAAGCCAGAACTTTCTTGTTCTGAATTGTGAGTGCTAGCTATGGACAAAAACTGGGTAATGCCCCTTTGGTGTAGGTTCAGAGGCTCTCTCACTGAAAGTGACTGGGGCAGCGTTGTCAGATGTACAATAATAATTGTATTTGTGCAAAAAATGTAGACTCCTGTACAATCAATAATTCCATAAAGGCTTAACTCTACAAGCATTTCAGAGCACCAGATAAAGTATTGTTTAATGATATTTCCTTTATGATTCCTTAATTTAATTTTACAAACATGAAAGTTTAGATTCTGGCTCTTCTTAACTTCTGTCTCAGAGCACATAAAAGAAACCAGACCCAGACCCAGTCACTGGATCTTCACAAATACAATTGCTAAAACTGCTGCTACAAACATTAAAGCTGCCCCAACGACAACAACTAGGGGAGGAGGAAAGTGTTTGAGAGGTTACTGAGCCTTTTCTCTGAAATCTGCACATTCTTGGAAAGCAAAGGGAAAGACCAGCTGAAAGACCACTGCATCATTCCACTGGCCATTCTCACAGACATCACATGTTAACTGAATGGTCTGAACTTGTAGGCTACAAGGGAGAGATCAGCTTCCTTCTGACATGATGAAAGCTGTCAGAACATTCCAAACTAAAGTAACTAACTAACCCTTCTCAAAAGTAAAGGGCATCATCATCACAAGAGACCCATCCATGCAGCAGCACTTTTTTTGGGAGTGAACACAAGAACATTTTTAAACTCATTAAAAACCCTTCCCATGTGAACTTTGGTCTATCAGTGCAGGGAACTGATCTCTGCTTCATGATCTCTTTTTGTATGCATTCTTACTGAGTGCTACTTTTATGTGATTTGTATTTTTGTTCAATGCTGCCGTTCCGACATACCGCCACTCCGACATTGATGTCTAATTGTTGGAGTGGAGGCATTTCCGTTTTCATCAAACGTCGCTGCACTCCAACAGTTTTTTGGTTTTTTTTTTGCTTGGTTGTAGTGGCAGGTTTTTTTTTTTTTTGCCTACTAGAATGAGCTGTATGTATGGAGTACGAAAACTTTCAGAAATATTTGTGTGCATAGTACAGAAATCTGTGCATAATTGGTAAAACTCTCAAATGAGTCCAGTCATACATAAAATGTATTGTGTGGATTTTATCTATCAGAATACAAATTGAAAAGTTAAGACATCAAGAATTACAATCATGAAGTGAAAATTTGCCATTACACTTTCTCCAGTATGAAGATTCAAGATTGAAAGATTCAAAGCTATATTGTCATATGCACAATAAAGAAACAAGTTTCCCTGTACAATGAATTTCTTACTTTGCTGCCCACACTGGATGCCAAGAGCAAAAAAAAAATTAAAATAGATAAATAAGATGAAGAGAACCATGTAAAAAAAAAAAAATATATATATATATATATATATATATATATATATATATATATATATATATATATATATATATATATATATATATATATATATATATATACATACATATATATATATATATATATATATATATATATATATATATATAATCAAATAGAAACAATCTTTACAGAATATTCACTATGAAAAATATAGGCTGGTGCTATGTACATATTTACAGATAATGTGCAACATTATACATAGTTTTATGTGCAAGTGTCAGTAGTAAAACGGTGTGCAAACATGGTTGATATAGTACGAATGTGAACTCACAGACACGACTCGACTGTCAGAAATACATCTCTTCACTTCACAGGCGTTATTTATTGAACAGAAGAAACATCAATCGAGATGCCGGACTTGATTGACCAGACAGCCATTTGGCGGCTGCAGCAGCCATTTAGGATTCAGCTGAGTCTGCAAGCCAGCCAATAACTTCATCAGCCAGCCACTATTCTCAAAACGGGGTCTAATCTGAGTCAATGTCATTATTCCTCTCTCCCAGACCCTGCTTTGCTCATTGGACCATCAGGGTCCCAAGGCCCTCAGGAATCACCAGTTGGTCATGCAAATCGCAACTGTAAACTGTGGTTGACAGCTCCACCACTGTTATCAGGACGACTTAATGTTATGCAACAAATAAAGGACTAAAATACAGCAAAACAACAGAATATACTATCATATTCTTGTTTTAAAAACAAATACACACACTGAAGATTTAATAGGTGAGTTGTTAACAGGTCATAATCCAGATTTGGTTGACAAAAAGTCTTTGTTGAACAGATTGATTCAGACAGACTTATTGGTCAATGAACAATTTATTGAAATTTTAATTCAAAATCTATTTAAGATGTTTGTTGTTACAGCAGGGGTCTTCAACGTTTTTCAGGTCAGGGACCCCCAAACAGATGGCGAACTGGGCCAGGGACCCCCTACTATATATATACGGCATAGAATTGTGTTTTATATTAAATTGAGCTTAGTGTCATGTATAAACATTGCTACTCTGTTATGGTACATCCAATACAAGGAAATAATACACAGGTTAATACTGTATTTTCATGTTTTTTTATTTTAAAGATGGGCCAGATAGGCCCTACGGGGTGGATGTGCTACTGCAATTTTCAAATACAGAGCTATTCAAATAATGAACAATTAACACAAATCAAGTTAAGCTTTGATCATAACACATCAAGTTAAACTGTGAACATACATGAACATACAGGGGACAGTGAACCCCCAAGCCATCTGTGAATTCCCACTTCAGTGAGATGTCTGACCCTGATGAGTTGCACATAACATATCTATCCTGGGGTGGATGGAGGCCACCATGTACGCATTAATGTGCATTTTAAGACACTTCCTCCAGCTCCTCCGGGGTGACCCCAAGGTGTTCCCAGGCCAGCCAGGAGACACAGTCCCTCCAGCGTGTCCTGGGTCTTCCCCGGAGCCTTCTCCCGGTGGGATGTGCCCGGAACACCTCCCGAGGGAGGCGTCCAGGAGGCGTCCGGAACAGACGCCCGAGCCACCTCACCTACTCCTCTTGACGTGGAGGAGCAGTGGCTCTACTCCAAGCTCCTCCCATGTGACTGAGCTCCTCACCCTATCTCTAAGGGAGCACCCAGCCACTCTGCAGAGGAAGCTCATTTTGGCCGCTTGTATCGGTGATCTTGTCCTTTTGGTTATTACCCAGAGCTCATGACCATAGGTGAGGGGAGGAACGTAGATCGATGGTAAATCGAGAGCTTTGCCTTTTGGCTCAGCTCCCTCTTCACTAAAACGGTCCGGTACAGCGACCACATCACTGCCGACGCTGCACTGATCCGCATGTCAATCTCATGGTCCATCCTTCCCTCACTCGTGAACAAGACCCCGAGATACTTGATCTCCTCCACCTGAGGCAGGGATTCTCCACCCACCCGGAGAGGGCAAGATACCTTTTTTGAGGACCATGGCCTAAGATTTAGAGGAGCTGATCCTCATCCCAGCCGCTTCACACTCAGCTGCAAACCGCCCCAGTGCATACTGGAGGTCCTGGCTTGATGAAGCCATCAGGACAACATCATCTGCAAACAGCAGAGATGATCAGAGATGAGATCCTGTGGTCCCCAAACCGGATCTTATCCAGCCCCTTACTGGGCCTAGAAATTCTGTCCATAAAAACAATGAACAGAACCAGTGACAAAGGGCAGCCCTGATGGAGTCCAACATGCACCGGAAACAGGTCCGCAATGTGATCACAGCTCCTGCTCCAGTCATCCATGGACCGAACAGCCCTTAGCAAAGAGCCCCGAATCCCGTACTCCCAGAGCAACCCCCACAGGACCCCACGAGGGACACGGTCGAATGCCTTCTCCAGATCCACAAAGCACATGTGGACTTGTTGGGCAAACTCCCATGCACCCTCGAGCACCCGAGGGTGCATGGGAGTTTGCCGGCCGGGGAACACTGGATCAGCTCTATACTCTCCCCCGGCCGGGACGAAAACCACACTGCTCCTCCTGACCATAGGTTCGACCATCGGTTGGATTCTCCTCTCCAGTACCCTGGAATAGACCTTACTGGGGAGGCTGAGAAGTGTGATTCCCTGGTAGTTGGAACACACCCTCTGGTCCCCCTTCTTAAACAGAGGGACCACCACCCTGGTCTGCCAGTCCAGAGGTCCTGTCCCCTATTGACATGGTGTGTAATTTATAAACTGCAAAGAATAAAAACTGGAAAGTTGTCTTCAATCAAAGAGTTGATTTATTAAAGCAACTGTGCACAATCACCCTCACTGTCCCTGACAGAGGCATCTGTCCCTAGATTGATAACCATAACAAAACATACAGTTTTTATTCCCCCTGGGTGGAATAATACGTAAGTCAAGATATAACACTTCTACAAGGACAGGCCAGTCCGTGGATGGGTCATCAGCAGCAAAATATCAAGTGGAAAACGAGTTAAGCCCAAAAATATTAACAGCAGCATGGAGCCTCTAAAGGCCCTCTTCACAGATAACTAAGTCTAAGACTGATTCATAGAGAGATTTCACACGGCGAGTCTGTTGTAACTCCAGGGTTGTCGACACCCCCATTTCATTAGGAATCACAAGGCCAACTTATGCATGATCTATATACTTGATTATATGAATAATTATGTAAAGACTTCCATTGCAGAAATAAAATTGATTAATTGTAACAAGGAAAAATGTAGAAACGACATATTCCTGACTTTAATTTATATACATGTTCATCCATATATGTTGAAAAGATAGTCATCCCCAAATTCCACCATGTGTTTCAGAGCAGTAAGGAACAAAGAATCCACAGCTTCTTGGTCTGGTCCTTCATAGTTGTTTCTCACTGGAAAGATGCAGTTAACTGGGATTCCAACTCTTCTGGAAAAGTACTCCATCTGCAAAAAGCACAGTTTGTTTCTAATTCAAGTCATCTAAAGCCTGCCACACAGAACAATTCGACCCGAAACCTGATTTAGGTGTGTGGTCTCTTTGCACTGGGAGATTTAAAATCTCATCAGATTCTGTTTGTGTCTGAGGTCTGGTCTTTTTGTCACACGTTTAAAAAACCTCTAAGATCCTGGTGGGCTTTATGTTTCAAACTTATAGCCTGTATCTAATAAGCCCGACGCACAATCTCAGCGTCGTCCAGAGCTCAATCTTATTTTGTCAGCAGTGGCGCATGAGCGGCCTGGGAGACGCGTGGAGAAACTACAGGCTAAACTTTATTCAGTAACTAGTGTTACTGAGTCTCACACTCTGGGGACTACTTGAAGCAGAATTCGAATCACAATAGAGAAGCGGGATAAAAGGAGACGAAAGAAGACACAGTGTGTGAGGATGGTGCACTGGAATAAATTGGAACCAGCGCTGTACGGGTTTGATGGACATCTGCTTCTGTGAAACGCTCTGGTTCTTTAGAATACGAGTGCCAGGGCCAAAGGTAAGGAGTGTTTTTATTGTTTATTACCAATGGATTTGTTCACAGAAGCCTGCTTTTGCTGCATGTTCCATATTCTTTTCTGTTTTAATTAAGATGTTTTATGGTTTCGCAGTTTGCGCAGTGAACGGCGCATCATAAGCATGAGATCATTAACGGCTTCATCCATACCACACCTGGATCTCTCTGCGTCTGTGTGAGCCTCTGTTGCAGCGTGTAGCTGCAGCGTATGTGTCCGTGAAGAAGTACTTACTTAACTATAGAATTTAAACTAATATACTGGGAAAACACTTTTTTCAAGGCTTCTGTAGTAATATCTGAGAATGACGATTATGGGAACTGTAAAATCTACAGAATAAAATACTCTATTATTGTTCATTTGCATTGTATTTGCATTGTTCCATGTGTATTTTAAGTTGCCCCATCCAAACCAAAATTGTGCATAAAAAATAAAAGATTAACTTGCCTTTCTCTTAAGAGCAATGCTCTTGTAGACGTTCTTGACATCTTTTTCAATTTCAGGACAGATTTCATCAATATGTGTGGCAATGGCCATCTGAGGAATTCCTGATAGAAGAACAAAAGAACATGGTCATGGTGTCTGTGGTTATTAGGTAAACATTCAGGTCTTGGTTAGGGTTACGTTAAGGTCAGTGTTTATGTGACCCCTGCCACCTAGAGTTACCCTTCCCTGATTTGCTCAGCTCCTAACTAAAATGATAAATATCCGGGGCAGCTCTGCTCCTCTGCCCCTCCCACTCCCACTGTGTGCATTTAGCATTAGCCTTTTATTTTATTTTATTTTTTCCAAATTTGTGATTTTTTTTTTTTTTCCCCAAATGTGCGAGTTGAGATCCAGGAGAAGCCACCCCATGTTTCAGATAACAGCACTAGTTGCTTTAAAAGCATACATTTTGTCTTTGAAATTTAGTGAAATTAGTTTTTCAGAAAGAATCGAGGCATGTGTAAATGACCATAATTACCAAACTGGCACTGCTGACCAATCACGTGACGATTAGCACTCTTTTGTTTTCTTTTCTTTTCATTTTCCGCCAATCAACTGTGAGCGAGAAGCAAACCTCGTGGTACTGAAGCTGTGGAGCTGCAGGTAAAGATGTCATGTTTTGTGGATGAGCTGAATCGTTTTACGGGACGCCGATCTGTCGGCCTCGCACAGAGGAGCTGATCGTAAGATATCACAGATAGGAACATTTGAACATTTGAAGAGGATCAGGACAGTGAAATGGAGAAAATCTTTGACTGTAAATGCTCCGTAAGAAGGAAGGAGAACTCTGTCCTCAGGACACGTTCATGTTCAAACTTTCTCCGGAGCTCATGTACAGAATGTGATCAGATTCTTTAGCTGTCAAAAGACAGTGGCAGGATACAAGAATAATCGGACAGACGTAACAGACGTACGGTATTTACGTTGGAGGTGACCACATCCAGCAGAAAGCCCCCGACACAAAGTCAGTCTCCCCGAACTCCATATTTCACTGGAGGCAATGATGTTTGAGGAACACATTTCTCTTCTTATGGGGTGAGTAAAGTGTCTCTAAACTTTGACACTACAGACTTTAGGACATGTTTAATACTTCAGCTTTCATGTGTCATATTATTTCTGCATCAAAGGGAGATATTTAGCTGAAAGCAGGGGGCTTGTTTAATTCTCAACATTAGCATCATATTACTCGCCAAACTGCACCATTACAGCTACTTTTGATTTGCAGTTGGCGATTAACGTGAATAATGTGCAAATCGCTAGACTAGTGCGTGAAGTTCTAATGATTAAGTAATGATTGCAGATACTGCAGTACTAGTTGCTAAATCATTAGCATCACAGTCAATTCAAGCAATGCTAACAGGCACCTAGACTAGGTGCTAAAAGCACCAGTCACCACACCACAGTGATGTCAATGATGGGGAAGGGTTTTTCTTATTGTCATGCAAATGAGCACCTTTCTGCCCCCCAACCCTAGAGTGAGACAAATCATCAAAAGGCTTTTTCTGAGTTTTGGTTTTCAGATGTGCATGCTTCAAATGGCCACAAATTTTTCAAATGTTCTCAGATTTCCATGTGTAAGGCATCGTTGGAAAGCTTAGAATCTACACTTTCAGAATCTGTGAAGAACTCAAAATGCCTCTGGGAGGACTGGTTTTGCCGTGGTGGGTCACATATGTGTTTGTAAACTGTATGTTTTATGTTCTTGGTCCCCCTTGAAAATGAGATGCTGCATCTCAAGGGGCTTTCTATGAATAAATTCAAATATTAACTCCACTTCACGAGCAAGGACCACACCACATCAGAACAATGGAATATGATAAAGATATTTATCGACGGTGGATAGATGAGATGGCTGGGGATGGGTGTGACTCAGGGTGGGGCTCCGTCTCCAATCCAAAATCTTCACCCAGCTGCTTCGGAACTCCCAAAAGATGGATTAAGATGAATTAATGTGGAATGAGAAGGAGTTGGTAGAGGACTGATGAACGTATGAGAAGGTGGACACGAAAGGACTGTCAGTTGACTGTCAGTTAGGAATGGCTGTCCAGCCGGAAGAGGCAACTCGGACACGGATCTCGGGAATAGTAGGTGGAGATTCTGGCTAACTGAAGGATTCTCTTTAGTGGAATGGTTAGAAAGTGTGGAGGAGTCGGATGTCAACCAGGAGGAGAGGTACGAGTGCAAGGTTGCGTGGACTGGTTGGAGTGGCAGAACGAATTATATTGCCTGAGGAACAGTCCTTGGGAGGTGGATGAACAAGTCGAGTGAGACTGACTAAGGAGAAAAAGGCCGACCTCAGAATGATGGAGGAGCTGAAATGACTAGAAGTTGTGGGGAATTGAGAACTGATGAAAACCAAGCTGGAAGAACATGCGTGAGGACGAGGTCCATGAAGCATACTGAGGGAGCAAAAAAACTGGGTCATTGATGCTGAATGAGATAGTATGTGACGTGAGGTGGTAAGTAAGGCTTTCTGCTAGGCAGCATGTTAAGATGATGGAACACGTAGTTGAAGAAGATCACTGAAAGTGTGGGGGCAGAACGAGATGGAAGTTAGAATTTGACGTCAAGAATCTTAAATTTCATAAGAGCGGGTGGTAGAAGGCAATAGGATTTCAGTGACCCAGAAGTCTTGAATGTCTTGGAGTGTCTTGAATGACGGGTTGTTCAAGGAGGATAAAGTGGGTTGCAGGATTGCAATTGCTGGAGGAAAGGTATTACATTGTAGGTGGTGTTGACTGATCTATTATTGTTAGAATGAATGGGAATGCCCCTTCTGGATTAGTCAGACTCCCAAAGAATGCTGGAATGGTAGGGCAGAGTTTCAGTGAAACTGGGTCTTCTCCTCTGATGAAGGAGCTGGACCTTCACTGGAGCAGAGATGTTGGGATTGCAGGTGCTGGCACAGATAGTAGTCACAGGTGACCATGATCACGCTTGTGACGGAGCGCCTGTAGCTACCCGTCATTCCCCGACCGGCGCCTGTCTCTCTCTGACCCCAGAGCACGCCTAGACGGCAGAGCGCGCAGAGTGCTTCCCCTGGTTTGCGGAACCCAGTGCAACTGTTCCTGCTTACAAACTGTTTCCCCGCGATCTGGACTCTGTTCCCTTCCCTAGTACGTGCAAGGGTGCACACTCTGACACCTAGGGATCCACATGCTCTCCCTACCTTCCGCTGTCTCCGTGCTGTTCGCTGGCTCAGGGGCCCAAACCGGGGCACTTCCTGGTCCTGCGATAAATAGCGCATAGTGGCGCGCTAAGGGGGGGCCACATGATCCATCTCTGGCTTCTTCAAGCCAGAGATGATTGTTTATTCATGATAAAATCACTTTGACATATAATTGTATTTGAAAATGTTTAGTACAGACAAAAATAAATATATAATTTATTAAAGAATAATGTGATTTTTTTTTTTTTTTTTTTTAATTAGCCTGCATTGTATCACATTTTGTGGAAATAGCCTATACACATGTGTAACCAATACACTGCATATGGAGATCTTGTAAATCAGTAGAACATAGACTATAGGCATGAAATGACAGCTTCAGCCATTTGTAGCCATGAACAGTTTGGCGGCTGCAGCTGCAGGTTTTGGCTGAGCCGGTTAATAACTTCATCAGCCAGCCATAATTCTCAAAACAAAAGCTTTGGGGTTTAGTCGGGGACCTGACGTGGGTTGGTTGGCTCGGAGCCTGTGGGACGGCATTGCTTTCAAACTATTTAAAAAATGAATCAGATTAATCACATTTTTGAAATATGATTGATCACACTGAATTGCACTGCAAGGTGATTTTAATGTTGAAATTTGAACTTTTTAATTTAAAGCATTTTTAAACATTACTTTTATCTTATTTAATTATTCCACAAATCTGAATTATTTATTATACCAGAAAGAAAAATTATACACATTACCCAAAGTTTCAAACTGTGGAAAACTGGGCATGCACATTTGAGTAAACCTTTGTTATTAGTCTCTACATCTCCAAAGCTCAAAACACTCTGTTCCACCTTGTGATGTCATGAAGTGGTAGTTTTCAAGTGAACAGCTCCTTTTACCTTTAGTTCAGTTGAGATCGGCAATTCCAGGACTGAAATGATCCAAATGATGCTAATAAAGGTGTGTGGAATTTACACATACACAGATATGGGCCCTTTAAGGTAAGGATCAGTCTCGAAAAGTATTCGATATTTTCAAGTAAATCTAATGTCCAGGGATAAAAACACAGCATGTGTGTGTAGATCTTACCCAGATCTCTGGCTGCTTCTTTGAGTTCCCTCATCTTCGCCAGAACAGAGTCACTAATGGCTGGAACATTTGCTTTCAGCAGACACACCAGAACATGGACTTTGTCGTCAATAGTGGGATTTCTATTGTATTTCTTATCTTCGGGGGACATTGTCTTCTTTTGGTCAAACTAAAACATAGAAAGTTGTATTTTGTATCTTAATTTGTAAAATGAAATATGGGTTAGTTACATTTATAACAGCTCCCTTATGCTGCGTTCAGACCACACTGTCAGAGGTGTAGGATTTACATAGTCTGTAGGGGACACACATCTAGCAAGTCCAACGTTTCACACCTTGAACAAGTTAAAAGACCTGAACACTGGGCAAGATTTAGACTAGATTAGAGATACTTTACTTTCCCAAAGGAAATTATTTTTTTTCAGGCAGCATACAAATAATACAAAACATAATATAATACAGAATGTCATTTTATATCAGTTTTGCAGCGTGTGCCTTCAAATGAAAAGGTGTGCAACGACAGGCGTTTGGCACTGTTTGATGCCGTGGTCTTAACCCAGCATTAGATTTTTATACAAGTGGACATTACTGAGGTGCCAGTGAGTGTGGTGAGGTTTACAGCTGCTGAGGCAAAGAAATGGGCACTAAGCTGCTTCTATTTTCTTTACAAACAAATAAGAATCATGTTTACTAGTAGAAATATTGAGGTTTAATTAATATGGGCGGGGTCTTGAACTGTAAGTTGCTAAACCCCATGTTCCAATAGGAACATGGTGGTGGAGTCATGGAGTGCGATTTGACTCTGTAACCTCTGGCCCCTCTCTGTAACTGCTGCTGTCAGACCCATTATTTTCATCTTAAAAAGGTCATCATATTTTTATTTCAGTAATTCCAAAATATTAGCTCCTAATAACTGCTGTTACACTCCCTCAGTCCACATCTACTATTCTATGCAGTCGTCTCACCACAAAGCCGTCCTGTACATGTCCTTTCATGGCCAGTATGATGTCTTCTGTCCGAACTCCAACACTTTGTCCAGCCTCTAGTCCCATTATGTCATTGAACACAATTTGGATTTTTCTGCCGTCAGATCTTAATTTGTAAGTTTGGTACTAGGAGGAAGGAAGAGAAGATTTGAATTATAAACTAAAAACTGTCTCTTTCATGATTGGTAAACAGCAAATAAAAATACGTTACAGTTTTGGTGAAGCTTTCAGTAGCTGTGGTGCTGGTTTCGACACCAGCGCCAGCAAATGTTCTGCCCGTAATAATAGTGGCCGCAGTGTTGATGAAGGAGGACTTTCCCACTCCCACTGGTCCATAGAGCAGGATGCGCAGGTGAGATGCTCCTTCTGGTTTGAACCTTTTCAAATATCTAAGAAGTTCATCCTTTTGCCTGTTGAAGAGTCATACTGTATTTGATGTTATGTAAAACAAACACTATTGACGCAGAGTAACAGGAGCATGCACAGAGTTAAGCCTGAGACACTCTGCAAATGACAACATGTTAAAGTCAGATATAAACTGCTCACCCCCAGTTAACCTCTCTCCAGGGCTGGTCCAAAACTGCACAGAAAACAGAGATATGTATGTACACACAGCTCATACATGTTAGTAAGCTCATACACTTCTTTTGTCTCTTGCCACCAAGATCAAGTCATTTTTACCAAATAATGGGCTGTCATTTATCAGCTCTAGCCTGGCGTGAGATTGGCACAGGAAGAGTTCATTGTTATTCTTTAAATATTGATAGTGTGAGCCAAATCAGTGCAGTCACAGTGAGAGTAATCAACGTGTTCCTTTACAACAATATGAGAACACTGAACAGGCATCAGAGTTAAAGCCATAAAGTGATTAACCAGTTTCTCTTTGTCTCTGTGCAATAATCAGAATGTATATTTTAAAGATAAGAATGAACTGCAAATACAACTTCTCAGAAATACATTTCTGCCTAAGGTTATGGTTAGCGGTCTTGCAAACAAATACAATACAAAACAATATTATTGTTTTTATTATTATTATTGTTGTTTTATTACAATTCTTCTTCTGGAAACTGGAAAAATATCAGATAACTCCCAGAACTTACGTGTGCTTTCACTTCCTCCCATGATCTCAAATTTGATGTGACAAAACCTGAAATGAAAATTGGCTTAAAAATGGGTAGACAACAAAAAATAAATATTGAATAAAGTTTAATTTGATAAAAATCATAGCTGTCCAAGTGGTATGAAAGTGAAAAAGAAAAGCTATAAACCCCCCCACACACACACACTTAAAATACCCCCACCGTTTACAATCAAACAGACGTACCAGCAGAAGTCCGTCCAGTGAATGAACAGAGGTATCTCTGCAGATGATTTTATATTAAACCCGTCCTCTTCCTCAGAGCCTCACGGGTCAGGGGTGTTGCTGGGACATATACTTACACAGTGCTGAACTAAAGCATTATTTCTGTGGCGTTACTTCTGTGATCAGAGGAGGAGCTCTCAGATAAGGACTCCACTCTCCTCAGGCTGCAGTCACAGAGAGACACAGCAGCAGGTAGGTCTATTTTTCACACTCTTCCTCTAACACTTGTGCATGAAAGCTGAAACCACATGTTTAATTTGATAGAACAAGTGGATATCAAAAACACTGGATCAGCCCCACCATGTCCTTTTGAAAAGTCGTCATTTACACAATTTACAGGTCTCTAAACTGTTTATTAAAAATTACAGCATTTATTTGTTTCTAAAAGGATCCCGAATTCCAGTGCAGTGGGGTTATTTCAGCTTTACAATAGACAGGTGTGTTAGTTGAGGTTTTCACTGACAAAAATGTGAGCACAAAATTTCTTCTTTGTAATAAAAAGTAAGAATTATAGCATTTTATGTAAATTGTAATTTGTCACACCTTAAACTCCTGAACAAATGTTTTGATTCTTGTATGTTTCCCTCAGCTATCAAGATGGAAGGCAAAACACCTCCCCCTGGTGACAAGAAATTCAATAACTCTGGAGAAGCCAAGGTCAGTCTAAACAAATAAACAAATTCACCTTGAATATGGCTTGGATTTTATATGTTTAAAATAAAAGAATGTAACATGAACTACGGCAATTCAAATTACAGTCAATAAATATGAAAAAAAAATCATATATATAAAATTATGACTTTTAAGCCTGTAATCATTACTTCTTATGAGGCTTTTATTTTTTATTTACTAGAAAAAATGGGTTTCCATAGACAGTAGTTTGACATATTAAGCCGCTCTAGTTGCATATTCTGCAGGTGTGTGTCACTTACTGTCTCTGTAAAAACACTTTGTTCTGACATATTTTCTCCTCTTACCACAGGCCAGGAGCCTCCTAAAGCAGCTCTACAATCTTCAACGCTCTCCTGAACTTATTGGAAGTACGTTCACATTTTGTTGCTTTGAGTGCATTTCTCACAGGTATTCCCCATGAACAGAAAAGTTGCTGGTTTGACTCAATCCTGCCATCGCCTCACTCGCTTAGATACTGCATCCTCCTTGCCCACTCCACTAACAATGTGGATGGTGTAAAATTCTGGAAAATGATCCATTAGATGAAAAAAGAAAAGCAGCCCAATCGAAAAATATTTTTTTTCCTGTAAAACTGGACACAACATGAAATCCATATTTGTGCTGTATAAAAATTAAAGAGCCTGTACCAGATGCTTCCAAGTGTGTCTTGCCTCAGTACAGTATCTTGGCTAAATGTTGCAAACTTTACCTTGGGGTACAACCCTTATTCCAACATACCCTGTCATTCCGACATGCCCCTATTCTGACACTTTTTGATGCCCCCATTCCGATTTTTTTTTTTTCATGCTGCCATTCCAACAGTGTACTCATAGTTTGCAGCGTCACCTTTTTTGCCTGAACCAAGACTGACCAAGGACTAAACCAGCTCTAAACCAGGACTAAACCAGAACTGAACCAGGAGTGTCGGGACAGGCCCGGAGGTGCGACTGCGTAGTCTGTCAGTTGACCGCAGGCGAAAGGACCAGCTCAGAGCTCCACGCCCCAAGGCGTTACTAAGCACAGCCGTCACCCAATCGAACTTTGTGGACACCTTGCTCCACACGCTCGGGGTTCTCCCTCTCAAGTCCAAGATCAGTTCTGGTTCAGTCCTGGTTTAGCCCTGGTTTAGTCCTGGTTTAGTTCTGGTTTAGTCCTGGTTTAATCCTGATTTAGTACTGGTTTAGTGCTGGTTTAGTCCTGGTTCAGTCCTGGTTTAGTCCTGGTTTAGACCTGGTTTAGCCCTGGTTTAGTCCTGGTTTAGCCCTGGTTTAGTCCTGGTTTAGCCCTGGTTTAGTCCTGGGTTAGTCCTGGTTTAGTCCTGATTTAGTCTTGGTTTAGACCTGGTTTAGTCCTGGTTTAGCCCTGGTTTAGTCCTGGTTTAGCCCTGGTTTAGACCTGGTTTAGTCCTGACGTCCTCAAGCCACCTTCATGAAGTCTGTTTGTGATGGTTTGGAAAGACACATTCACACCAGTGTCCTGCTGGAGGTCATTCTGCAGGCCTCGGGCAGTGCTCAACCTGTTTCTCCTCACTCAAAGGAGCAGATATGGGTTCTGCTGATTGGTTGAGGACCTTCTATGGCCTTGTCCAGCTCTCCTAGAGTAATTGCCTGTCTCCTGAAATTGTGCTGGAGACACATTAAATCTCCTTGTAACGGCACGTCCGGGTGTGCCATCCTGGAGAAGCTGGACAATCTGTGGAGCTTCTGTAGGTTTAAGAAATCGCCTCAGTAGTGATAATCACTGTAGCCAAAGCAGCACTAGTGGAAAAGCAGCCAAAAAAAGACCAAGAGGGAGAAACTTGAAATGACCTCCACATTTCAAGCCCTGTTTTAGGGTTTGTTTGATTGGTGCCGCTCTAATGCCCCTGTTGATCATTTTCGTTTAAAGAGGTGGCATCCTTTTGTTCCTAAGACATTGCCCTGTCCATATTTGTACATTTTTTATCACATTAAGACCTGGTGTGTTTTCAAAGTGTTCCTTTAATTTTATGAGCAGAGAAATGATATCACATCCTTTATATACTCTGTATGAGGGCAGGTTGGGATGGAGGATGATGTCATTTTACCTTTTGTGGAAGTCAATGTAAATGACATGCTTTTCCTTTGTTGACCATATCATGTAAAATGACATCATCATCCAAAAAATATGTCAGAATGATCATTTGAAGCCAGAGGTTTCAGAAAACATAAAACACTTAGATGTTGCATGTTTTACGTTTTGTACAATGGCAGGTGGAAAACAGTGGCAGAGCCAGTGAAGGTTCCACATCTGCATCTACTGGTCAAATTAACTCACATTGTAACTTTCTTTTATAATTCAGAAAGCAGATATCTCTGATTTAAAATGTTGGAAAATAAAAAAACACTCATTTACAAGCTCCTTTGCCTCTTTTCTGTAGCCACCAACCAATTAATTACAGACTACGAGAATCATCCTGAAACCATGCCACATCTGATTGATCATCTGGAAGCACTGGTGAAGGAGCTTCCACCAAAATCTGAAAAAGGTATAAACATTTCAAACTTCATTTATTGATGCTAAAAGATTTTACTGACCAAACCTTGTACAGTAGATGAAGTTAAATCTGGTCCAGCAGAGGAAGAGAAGAAGAAGGAGACTAAAGAGAGTGGAGCTCGCAGTGAACATGCATCTGGTGGTGGATGGTTTGGTGAGTGATTCTATTTCTTTTGGTCATCTTAACTGCAGATTGTAAAACAAATAAATTAAATTTCCTTTGTTTTGGCTGTAATTCAATGTCAAACAAAGGCAACCAATAAACTCTATTATAATTCAAGTTGGCTCTGTGGTTAGCACTCACGCTTTACAGTAAGAAGGTTTCAGGTTTGATTCCTGGGTTTGCATTTTCTCCCTGTTGGTGGGTTTCCTCCGGGCACTCCGGTTTCTCCCTAACCAAGCTCACACCAGATTGATCTGTGTGTCACTCCTGATCAATGATGATCGATTCGTCACTTCAGAGAACATGTCTTCACTGCTCTAGAGTCCAGTGGTGACGCTTCACACCACTGCATCCAAAGCTTTGCTCTTGGTGATGTTTGGCTTGGCCATGGTAACTCATTCCATGAAGCTCTCTACACACTGTTCTTGAGCTAATCTGAAGGCCACATGAAGGTGGCATGGTAGCTGAGTGGCTAGCACTCATGCTTCATAGCAAGAAGGTTCCGGATTCGATTCCCGGGTCGCGCGGGCCTTTCAGTGTGGAGTTTACATGTTCTCCCCATGTCTGGCACAAGACATCTCTCCTGTTAAGGTTAATGTAGATTGTGCACTGTCTCATAAATAAACTATTAATATAATTAAACTATTAATATAAGTAAACTATAAATATATATAAAATAAATAAAGTTTGGAGGTCTGT
This sequence comes from Paratrypauchen microcephalus, assembly GCA_036785185.1. Lineage (NCBI taxonomy): Eukaryota > Metazoa > Chordata > Actinopteri > Gobiiformes > Gobiidae > Paratrypauchen > Paratrypauchen microcephalus. The sequence continues at coordinate 913,183 of JAVJIX010000214.1, forward strand.
AGCGATTGACTCCGTAGAAAGTTGGTGACCTCTGCGCACTATGCGCCTCAGCATCCGCTGATTTTGATTGATATTGATTTGAAATTGATTTTGGTGTTGCATAAACTTCCTCATGTGCCGCTCTTTAGTTTTGTCGTGTTGTCTCAACTGACCTGTGGCTATGAGGTCGTTGATCCTTTGAAAAATTTCTTTTAGGACTAAAAAAGTTATCCTGTTTAGTAATCTGTCTATTTTGATTTTTAAGTTTTCAGTGTCATGATTGAGACGGCTGATTCTAAGGCTCAGCGTCCCTCTTAACGCTGGGTTAACCTGGCTGCCCGATGCCCTGGTTCTGGTACTTTCTTCTGTAAAGCCTTTGGAATAATTTGCTTCTGTCGACATCTAAGGTTAAAGCGTAAATGATTCCTCTTCTCTGCTAACCTTTATGTGTCCTTTTTCCACCTTTCTTACCAGTCCAGCGATGGTTGGCTCGTAGTTGTTCTTAAGATGTGTGTAGAATCCCTCAGTCGTCCAGGTAGAATCCATGGCAAAAGGAGAAATTCAATTTGTCAGCTGGACAAAAATGTATTTTTGATCAAATACATTTTCACCTCATCCAAGCTGCTTCATTTATTTCAAAAATCTAAATTCAAGATTTGGAACCTTTTACTGCACATATCAATTCTGTAGATCCAAACATAAAATTCACTCGTGAAGATGCCAAGGGCAACACATTGGCTTTCTTAGATTGTGCAGTAACGATAGGAGAAGACCGGCGACTCCAGGTAGAAGTCTTCAGGAAGCCCACACACACAGACCAATACCTGCTTTTTGATTCACACCACCCACTGCAGCACAAACTGGGTGTTATTCAGACATTACAACACAGGGCCCAAGTGGTTCCTACAAGCATAGAGGGAAAGGAGAAAGAAGAACAACATGTGCAGAAAGCCCTCTCTGTTTGTAGAGATCTTAAATGGGCTTTCAACCAAAACCAAGAGAGACAAGGACAAGAAACAAGACAACAGAGAATCAGAACCCAGGAGGAAGGGTGTAACCATTCTTTACCTGGCTGGCGTTTCTGAAAAACTACAGAGGATTTTCAGACAATATGAAATCCCAGTCTATTTCAAACCCACAAACACTTGAAGACAAAAACTCGTCCACCCAAAGGACAAAACACAGAGCCACAAACAAAGCAATGTGGTCTACTCCATTCAGTGTAGTGAAGACTGCAGTGAGCGCTACACTGGAGAAACAAAACAGCCACTTCACAAGAGAATGTACCACCTAAAAGGACCTCAGTCTCCCGTACATCTCCACGTAAAAGCCACGGACCACTCCTTTGAGGACAGTGAGGTTCAGATCTTGGCCAGAGAAAAGAACTGGTTTGAGAGGAGGAGTTAAAGAGGCTATTTTTGTCAAGAAAGAGAATCCTTCCTTGAACACAAATGGAGGTCTCAGACATCATTTGTCTCCATCTATAACTCTATCCTCAAACCTAAATCAAAATAAAGAAAACAATAGTGCAGCAGGTCAGGTCCAGAGGTGTGGAAACACCGTTATGGTCCTGAATGGTTCTGCTAACAAGACCCCACACTCCACTCCCACTGCAGATCTAACAGGCCCACCTAACTAACACCAACTGTAAACAAGTAGGTGTGGTAGTCTCAGAGTCATTTTGTTGTAGGTAGTGCCCCCTTCAGGTAGATATAGGCAGTGTCCACCAGCGTCTGACCAGAACTGAAGAAGCAGCTTGGATGAGCTGAGAAACATATTCGACCAAATAAACTTTTGTCCAGTTGACAAACTGAATTTCTCCTTTGCCATGGATTCTACCTGGACAACTGAGGGATTTACAAACAATAAAGGGTGAAATTATAATGAAGTGGGCAGTCCAGTTGGGCAGCGAGTAGAATAAAGGACTTTTCTTTTCAGGATTGTTTGGTGGGCCAAAGCGTTCAGTTAAAGTCCACTTCACTGTTACATCTGAAACATATGGAGCTGATAAAGACGTCCTTCATAGGTTGAAGAAATATAATTTGGAGCTGATCCACACAGACCCAGCAGGGTGTGATTTGGTCCTCATCTTCTGTGTGGTCATTTCTCGAGTTGGATCAGATGTGGAGGACGCCATGAGGAGAATTCCAGGTATAAAAGAGATGACTGATTTAACACAAAGTAAAACCACATATTTGTATTAACGCGTAACATCTACTGCTGATAACTTTTAGAATACAGATGTTTTTATTATTATTATTATTACTTTCAGAAGCTGCAGCAGAGAAGCCGGTGGTCTTGGTGGTGATGCATCACAAAAGAAAAGATGACCTTCCGGCAGATGGACCTCAGTGGAGCTCCAAGTACAAGAACGTGAAGTTTCACGTGGACATGGTGTTCCATGAAAGTAAACATGGATTACTCAAGTGTGATACAAATGACCGCGCCATAGAAAAACTACTGACCATATGAAATACCTGTTCTCCAGGATATAGAGGAGCGCTCTATGTATCTACACTGGCATCTAATGTGTTGGCAAAACTGTATGTTGAAATAAAACTTTTATTACTTCATTTGAATAATTTGCCTTCTGAACTCACATATTTAGTAAAACTCTAAAAGAAAGTGTGTGCTGGTGTGGTTAAGAGTCCACTCAAACACCTGGTTTCTATGGCGTGTCCCTTTCCATTATACGGCTTTTATTCCAGCTACCACCCTAGAAATATTAAAACTGCTTCAACATCACACCACACGTGAACTTGCTGTCACTGGACCATGAGCGGCACACAGCAGGAAAGGTTAACAATGGTTTATTACGAGAGTTTTTGGTGAATATTAGCTGGAACTGGCAGGCAGAGTCGTGGACCGAGGAGCAGGTAAGCAGGCAGATCACACCTGGACACAGGAGATCGCAGGTCCTGAAGATTGCAAAATATATATTTTGAGCCACTTGAAACTAGCAGAAGTTTCAGGCATCTTATGCTGCTGCTGATGAGGGTGAGATTATAGTGTGCCACCTTCGACTTAGACAAACTTTATTGATCCACAAGGGAAATTATTTGGACATAGCAGCTCACACATCAATATAATATACACCGTGTTCCAAATGATTATGCAAATTGTGTTTTAAGTGTCATAAAGGTCAATTTTTTTTTCCCAGTGAAACTCATAGATGGTCTTGTGTCTCAGGCTCATTGGGTCAGTGAAATCAATCTCAGACACCTGTGCCAATTATTTTGCCAGGTAAGTAGAATTAAAGGAAAAACTACTCAAGAAGGACGTTCCACATTATTAAGCAGAGCACCATTTTCAAGCAACATGGGAAAGAAAAAGGATCTCTCTAGTGCTGAAAAATATGAAATAGTTGAATATCTTGGAAAGGTATGAAAACCTTAGATATTTCACGAAAACTTTTGTGATCATCGTACTATTAAGAGATTTGTAGCTGATTCAGATCATACACACATTCGTGCAGATAAAGACACAATGAGGAAGGTTTCTGCCAGACAAATTAATCAGATTAAGAGAGCAGCTGCTAAAATGCCATTACAAAGCAGCAAACAGGTATTTGAAGCTGCTGATGCCTCCTGCAGGCATCAAGGTGTAGGATCCTCCAGAGGCTTGCAGTTCTGCATAAACCTTCTATTCAGCCACCCTTAAACAGCTCACGATCAGAAATGGCTCCAGTGGACCCAGAAATACATGAAGACTCATTTTCAAACAGTCTTGTTCACTGATGAGTGCCGGGAAGCCCTGGATGGTCCAGATGGATGGAGGGATGGATGGTTGGTGGACGGCCACCATGTCCCAACAAGGCTGCAACGTCAGCGAGGAGGTGGCGGAGTCATGTTTTTTGCCAGAATCATGGGGAGAGAGCTGGTCAGCCCTGAAGGTGTGAAAATGACCTCTGTAAAGTCTGTGGAGTTTCTGACTGACCACTTTTTTCCATGGTACAAAAAGAACTGTACTTTCCGTAGCAAAATCATCTTCATGCTGATGGAACACCTCTGCATCATTGGCTGCTATGGGCATAAAAGAAGAGAAACTCCTGGTGTAGCCTCCATCCTCCCCTGACCTCAGCCCTATGGAGAACCTCTGGAGCTCCTCAAGTGAAAGATCTCTGAGGGCAGGAGGCAGTTCACATCCAAACAGCAGCTCTGGGAAGATATTCTGACATCCTGCAAAGAAATTCAAGCAGAAACTCTCCACAAACTCACAAGTTCAGTGGATGCAGAATTGTGAAACTCCTGTCGAATAAGGATCCTCTGTTCAGATGGAACTGGACCTGTTCAGATGTTTGGATTGAAATAGATCTTGATTTCAGTAATATGCTTAAGCTTCTAACAGAAAAATAAACACATGACCATTTTCAGTTCTTTACAACAATGACATGGTTTGAAACTCTGTTGTGCAGAATAATTTGGAACAGTGCATTTGAAGTTCTTATTTTTTAATACTGTTTTCATTTGGAGGTTCAAAAACATTTGAATTGTTCTAAAGGTTGAGGACTTTAAAAATATGATGAGATGACTGTTTATATTGACAAATTGGCAAAATCAGAGAAAAATATCATTTGCATAATAATTTGGAACACAGTGTAATAATGAGTAAAAATATAAATGGTAATAATGAATTCTAAATAAGTAGCAAAAAAGAGCAAGAGACAGATGTGAAATAAGTGTATACTCACAAGTCTAAATAAAATATTAAATCTGGGCTATATACAAGAGGTCAAAGGAAGACAGTGCCAAAATGATGTGATGATTGACAGGACATAGGGTTATCTGGTACATAAGGGGGAGTTGTAGGGAGTATTATCTGCCACATGTGGTCTGCTCAGGCCCACATCACGCCCAGACAAGGGCTGATTCTCAATTCCTAAGATCCTACCTCCAAAGAGCACTTTGTAGCACTCCTCCAGAGTCGGTCCTCTGAAGCAGAGCCAAGTGTCCTGCAAATTTCTCTGATCTGGCCAAGATTTCAGGTTCTTCATCTTGTTTTCAGATTTATTATCTACTTACTCGCCCTGAGACAGCTTCATTCTGGTCTAGAGGGAGTTTATTTTACAAGAACCTGTCAAGTAAAACGATCTTGCTGCATGGACCGATAATTTCACAACTTTTAAGTCATTTTCTGATAGATTTGTGTTAATATCTTACATCTTTGGCCAGACTTTTTTCAGCGTGTCCTGCTCACACTGAGCTAATGCTAATGCTAAGCTAACATTCACAGCGCCTGGAGCGGTGAGAAACACGTGAATAATGAAGGCTGAAAAACATTTTATTATCAAGTGCTTCAGGCTGATCATTAAATAAATAAATGACAGCCTGAAACATCTTCAGATGATCCTCTGACTTTGTTCAGGTCGCTCCATTTGTCCTGATTTGAATTAATTAAATCTAATAACAGTGTTATCTGATGCAGTGTGGCTAAAATACCACAATATTTTTTTTATTTTTTTATTGTGTAATTCATTAAAATGCATTTTACTGTAGAAAGAGGAGCAGAGGAGGTAGATTTTAAGATAAATGTCCATCCATCCATTTTCTTCCGCTTATCCGGGGCCGGGTCACGGGGGCAACAGTCTAAGCAGGGACGCCCAGACCTCCTTCACCCCGGACACTTCCTCCAGCTCCTCCGGGGGGACCCCAAGGCGTTCCCAGGCCAGCCAGGACACATAGTCCCTCCAACGCATCCTGGGTCTTCCCCGGGGCCTCCTCCCGGTGGGACATGCCCGAAACACCTCCCGAGGGAGGCGTCCAGGAGGCATCTGAAACAGATGCCCGAGCCACCTCAGCTGGCTCCTCTCGACATGGAGAAGCAGCGGCTCTACTCCGAGCTCCTCCCGTGTGACTGAGCTCCTCACTCTATCTCTAAGGGTGCACCCAGCCACTCTGCAGAGGAAACTCATTTCGGCCGCTTGTATCCGCGATCTTGTCCTTTCGGTCATTACCCAGAGCTCATGACCATAGGTGAAGGTAGGAACGTAGATTGACTGGTAAATTGAGAGCTTCGCCTTTCGGCTCAGCTCCCTCTTCACCACAACCGTCTGGTACAACGACCGCATCACTGCCGACGCTGCACCGATCCGCCTGTCGATCTTACGCTCCATCCTTCCCTCACTCGTGAACAAGACCCCGAGATACTTTAACTCCTCCACTTGAGGCAAGGACTCCCCACCCACCCGGAGAGGGCAAGCCACCTTTTTCCGGTCGAGAACCATGGCCTCGGATTTGGAGGAGCTGATCCTCATCCCAGCCGCTTCACACTCGGCTGCAAACCGCCCCAGTGCACATTGGAGGTCCCGGTTCGATGAAGCCATCAGGACAACATCATCTGCAAACAGCAGAGATGAGATCCTGTGGTTCCCAAACCGGATCCCCTCCGACCCCTGACTGCGCCTAGAAATTCTGTCCATAAATATAATGAACAGAACCAGTGACAAAGGGCAGCCCTGGCGGAGTCCAACATGCACCGGAAACAGGTTCGACTAACTACCGGCAATGCGAACACAGCTCCTGCTCCGGTCATACAGGGACCAAACAGCCCTTAGCAAAGGGCCCCGAACCCCGTACTCCCAGAGCACTCTCCACAGAACCCCACGAGGGACACGGTCGAATGCCTTCCCCAGATCCACAAAGCACATGTGGACTGGTTGGGCAAACTCCCATGCACCCTCGAGCACCCAATGGAGAGTATAGAGCTGGTCCAGTGTTCCCCGGCCGGGACGAAAACCACACTGCTCCTCCTGAATCCGAGGTTCGACTATCGGTCGAATTCTCCTCTCCAGCACCCTGGAATATACCTTACCGGGAAGGCTGAGGAGTGTGATTCCCTGATAATTGGAACACACCCTCCGGTCCCCCTTCTTAAACAGAGGGACCACCACCCCGGTCTGCCAGTCCAGAGGTCCTGTCCCCGACCGTCACGCGATGCTGCAGAGACGTGTCAGCCAAGACAGCTCCACAACATCCAGAGACTTGAGATACTCAGGACGGATCTCATCCACCCCCGCGGCCTTGCCACCGAGGAGCTTTCCAACCACCTCAGTGACTTCAGCCAGGGTGATGAACGAGTCCGCCTCTGAGTCTCCAGCCTCTGCTTCCTCCTCGGAAGACGTGACGGCGGGATTGAGGAGATCCTCAAAGTATTCCTTCCACCGTCCGACAACATCACCAGTTGAGGTCAACAGCTCCCCACCCGCACTGTAAACAGTGTTGGTGAAGCAATGCTTCCCCCTCCTGAGGCGCCGAACGGTTTGCCAGAATTTCTTTGAGGCCGTCCGATAGTCCTCCTCCATGGCCTCTCCGAACTCCTCCCAAACCAGAGTTTTTGCCTCTGCGACCACCCGGGCTGCAGCACGCTTGGCCCGCCGGTACCCGTCAGCTGCCTCAGGAGTCCCATGAGCCAACAAGGCCCGATAGGACTCCTTCTTCAGCGTGACGGCATCCCTTACTTCTGGTGTCCACCACCGGGTTCGGGGATTGCCGCCGCGACAGGCACAACAGACCTTACGACCACAGCTACGGTCAGCTGCATCGACAATAGAGGCGGAGAACAGAGCCCATTCGGACTCTATATCCCCAGCCTCCCCCGGAATCCGGGAGAAGCTCTCCCGGAGGTGTGAGTTGAAGGTGCCCCTGACAGAGGCCTCTGCCAGACGTTCCCAACAGACCTTCACGATACGCTTGGGCCTGCCAGGTCTCTCCGGCTTCCTCCCCCACCAGCGGACCCAACTCACAACCAGGTGGTGATCGGTTGACAGCTCTGCCCCTCTCTTCACCCGAGTGTCCAAGACACGCGGCCAGCGGTCAGATGACACGACAACAAAGTCGATCATCGATCTCCGTCCTAGGGTGTCCTGGTGCCATGTGCACTGATAGACACCCTTGTGCTCGAACATGGTGTTCATTATTGACAAACTGTGGTTAGCACAGAAGTCCAATAACAGAACACCGCTCGAGTTCAGATCAGGGAAGCCGATCCTCCCAGTCACCCCTCTCCAGATGTCACTGTCGTTGCCCACGTGGGCGTTGAAGTCCCCCAGTAGAACGACGGAGTCCCCGGTCGGTGCACTGTCCAGTACCCCTCCCAGGCACTCCAAGAAGGCCGGGTACTCTGCACTGCTGTTCGGCCCGTAGGCCGACACAACAGTGAGAGACCTGTCCCCGACCCGAAGGCGCAGGGACGCGACCCTCTCGTTCACCGGGGTGAACTCCAACACTCGGCGGCTGAGCTGTGGGGCAATGAGCAGGCCCACACCAGCCCGCCGCCGTTCCTCGCGGGCAACGCCAGAGAAATGGATGGTCCAGCCCCCCTCAAGGAGTTGGGTTCCAGAGCCCAAGCTGTGTGTGGAGGTGAGGCCGACTATATCTAGTCGGTAACACTCAACCTCCCGCACAAGCTCAGGCTCCTTCCTTGGGGTCTCCAGATGTTGGACCCTCACCAGACCTGTAAGGGGTGTGGATGATGCCAAAATATTCATTATAGAAACCGTCCACATACAGTCCATGCATCCATGTGAAATTTAGGCATTTGGCTCTTATTTCCATTATGGTTAAATAACAATTACCTCTACACATCTCACATCTGCTGTCGGTGTGCGTATCTTTTGGTGAAATTAGTGGTCTAATGTGTCATATGCACTTTAACATGACTGGTCATAAGTAATGGTGCCATGTGTATTTCAGTCCACCAGGAGGCAGCAGATATGATACTTGCCCACATTGCCACTGGAGCTGTTATTTTCAAATGCCCTCACAAGCCTGACTGAATGCACACAGTTTGCCTGAGGAAGTAATGAGCGCAATTACAATATAACATAATTCACTGAGTTACAGTGAGGGTCATAAATGTCCCCCTTTAAGTTAGGAAATTTAATTAAACTCTTTTCAGGATGGTTTAGTGGGTCAAAGCGTTCAGTTAAAGTCCACTTCATTGTTACATCTGAAACATATGGAGCTGATAAAGACGTCCTTCATAAGTTGAAGAAACGTCTGGAGCTGATTCCCACAGGCCCAGCAGAGTGTGATGTGGTCCTCATCTTCTGTGTGGTCATTTCTCGAGTTGGATCAGATGTGGAGGACGCCATGAGGAGAATTCCAGGTATAAAAGAGATGACTGATTTAACACAAAGTAACCACATATTTTTATTAACACGTAACATCAATTGCTGACAACTTTTAGAATACAATTTTTAAAAATTATTATTACTTTCAGAAGCTGCAGCAGAGAAGCCGGTGGTCTTGGTGGTGATGCATCACAAAAGAAAAGACGACCTTCTGGCAGATGGACCTCAGTGGAGCTCCAAGTACAAGAATGTGAAATTTCACGTGGACATGATGTTCCATGAAAGTAAACATGGATTATTCAAGTGTGATACAAATGGTCGCGCCATAGAAAAACTACGGACCATAGAACACCTGTTTTCCAGGATATAGAGGAGCGCTCTATGTATCTACACTGGCATCTAATGTGTTGGCAAAACTGTATGTTGAAATAATTATTACTTAATTTGAATAATTTATGCCTTCTGAGCTCACATATTTAGTAAAACTGTAAAATAAAGTGTGTACTGGTGTGGTTAAGAGTCCACTCAAACACCTGGTTTCTATGACGTGTCCCTTTCCATTATACGGCTTTTATTCCAGCTACCACCCTAGAAATATTAAAACTGCTTCAACATCACACCACACGTGAACTTACTGTCACAGGTCACTGGACCATGAGCGGCACACAGCAGGAAAGGTTAACAATGGTTTATTACGAGAGTTTTTGGTGAATATTAGCTGGAACTGGCAGGCAGAGTCGTGGACCGAGGAGCAGGTAAGCAGGCAGATCACACCTGGACACAGGAGATCGCAGGTCCTGAAGATGGCAAAAAAAAAATATTTTGAGCCACTTGAAACTAGCAGAAGTTTCAGGCATCTTATGCTGCTGCTGATGAGGGTGAGATTATAGTGTGCCACCTTCGACTTAGACAAACTTTATTGATCCACAAGGGAAATTATTTGGACATAGCAGCTCACACATCAATATAATTTACACCATGTTCCAAATGATTATGCAAATTGTGTTTAAGTGTCATAAAGGTCCTTTTTTTTTTCCAGTGAAACGCATAGATGGTCCTGTGTCTCAGGCTCATTGGGTCAGTGAAATCAATCTCAGACACCTGTGCCAATTATTTTGCCAGGTAAGTAGAATTAAAGGAAAAACTACTCAAGAAGGACGTTCCACATTATTGAGCAGAGCATCATTTTCAAGCAACATGGGAAAGAAAAAGGATCTCTAGTGCTGAAAAATATGAAATAGTTGAATATCTTGGAAAGGTATGAAAACCTTAGATATTTCACGAAAACTTTTGTGATGATCATCGTACTATTAAGAGATTTGTAGCTGATTCAGAGCATACACAGATTTGTGCAGATAAAGACACAATGAGGAAGGTTTCTGCCAGACAAATTAATCAGATTAAGAGAGCAGCTGCTAAAATGCCATTACAAAGCAGCAAACAGGTATTTGAAGCTGCTGATGCCTCCTGCAGGCATTAATGTGTAGGATCCTCCAGAGGCTTGCAGTTCTGCATAAACCTTCTATTCGGCCACCCTTAAACAAAGCTCACAAGCAGAAATGGCTCCAGTGGGTCCAGAAATACACAAGACTCATTTTCAAACAGTCTTGTTCACTGATGAGTGCCGTGCAACCCTGGATGGTCCAGATGGAGGGGTGGATGGTTGGTGGCTGTCTCAACAAGGCTGCGACGTCATGGAGTGGAGTCATGTTTTTTGCCAGAATCATGGGGAGAGGACTGGTCGGCCCCTTTAGGGTCCCTGAGGGTGTGAAAATGACCTCTGTAAAGTCTGTACAGTTTCTGACTGACCACTTTCTTCCATGGTACAAAAAGAAGAACTGTGCTTTCCGTAGCAAAATCATCTTCATGCAAGGAACAACAGACTCAAAAACAGCTTCTTCCCAAGGGTCATAACCACCTTGAACACTCACATGCACTGACTCACCCCATATCCCCCATTCTCCTCCATCCACCCGTTGTGCAATTTACCTAACACGGTGCAATATATCTTGTTGGACAATATTTATTGCAGTGTAATAATATTGTTTTTGTAGCATATCCCCCCCGGCAATGAGCAAACCAGTGTGGGTCCTTGGGCAAGACCCTTCACGGTACTGCTCACTGCTCCTGAAAAGGATGGGTCAAATGCAGAAGTCAAATTTCTCCCTTTAAAGACTTAAATCTTAAAACCTGGGCAATATTTATTACTGTGTAATATCTTGAACTGAGTTTTGTAGCAGATCCACCTGTTGTTGTGCAATACCTAATGACAGTGTAATATCCTGTGGTGCAATACTGAACACAGTGCTATAGCTTGAAGACAATATTTAATACAGTACAATATGCTAAACTAAGTTCTGTGAAACATCTCCCTCTGCAATGTAGAGACTCTCAAGTGTGTGTATATATGTGTGTGTGTATATATGTGTATATATGTGTGTATATGTCACCCCTACTGCAATATCTGAGCAAGACTTGATCTTAAATCTTTGGCCACACATTTTGCAGCGTGTCCTGCTCACACTGAGCTAATGCTAATGCTAAGGTAACATTCACAGCGCCTGGAGCGCGTGAGAAACACGTGAATAATGAAGTTAATAATTAATTAAATCTAATAACAGTGTTATCTGATGCAGTGTGGCTAAAATACCACAATATTTATTTATTTATTTTTATTGTGTAATTCATTAAAATGCATTTAACTGTAGAAAGAGAGGAGCAGAGGAGGTAGAAAGGAAGTAGAAAGGAGGAAGAAAAATATGTTCTAGCATTATCATATTTTATTAATTTTAATGTCAAATTCAGGATCATGCAACGTATCCGTGCTCTGCTGCGGTCCCTGTATTTATTTATTTATTCTTTATTTAATAGGGACAGTGCATATTAATGAACATTTGCAGCATTGCAGTGTAAATATGCCAGATTATAGCAAGAATGCTCATTTCCATCTGTAGTCCCTGGGCAGGTGACACCACAGCAAAAACAATAAAAACAGTGACAACTGACAATAACAGCAACATTAAAACATTAAAATATAAAACATTAAAACATTAAGCATTAAAACATTAAGCATTAAAACATGAATGCATTAAAAATGTCCACAAGTTTGGTTTTCCTTTAGCCGCTGTTTCTTTTTTTTTTTTAATTTATATTTTATTCTTTTTTCAAAATAGAAAGAAAAAGAAAAAAGAAAAAAAAAGAAAAAAGGTTTAAAAAAAAAATATTAAATAAAATAAATAAAAAAGATAAATTAATATTATCAACAAAAAAATATATACAGTACTGACAGGGGAGTAATTTTCAGATACACATATATTATACATTTAGTACAAATACATAGAACAATTTGGCCATTTGGCTGTGATATAACTGCGCCATTTTGTCCACTGGTTAGTGAAGATCTCCATTTTATGATTGATATGGGCTGTAAGTTGTTCCATCTTATAAATGTCAAACACTATATCTCTCCACGGATTCATTGTTGGGCGCTCTGGTTGTATCCATTTCTTCGTAATAGTCTTTTTGCTGGCCACCAACAGAACGTTCATGAGATATTTGTCCATTTTCAGCCAGTCTTGAGGGGCATATCCCAGGTACAGGGTCTTAAAGTCCAATGGTAAGTCCTCTTGGAAAATGTCCTTTAAGGCATTGTGAATTTCCGACCAGAAATCTTTAATATTGGGGCAGTCCCAGAAAATGTGGTAATGGTTTGCGCGTTGATGACCACATTGTCTCCAGCAGACAGGGGTAGAGTCACTGGATTTAGATTGTTGTACTGGTGTGATAAAATATCTAATGAAGTTTTTCCAATTAAATTCACGCCAGTTCTGTAAGGGTTTTCTGACAGAGACCCAAATGCAGATCAGAGTTGTGTTTTATTTTTTCAAAGTCCAAAAAATGTACAACCAAAAAGTTCCAGATCAGATTTGAAGCAACAAAAAACAATTCCTTGACTCCACAAAAATTCTAACAAAAATAATCCAGGATCAGGTTTCAGGTACTCACAAAAACAGGTTTTCTTTCGCATGCAGGTTACTCGGAAACAGGCAGGTAAATACAGACGGTCCGACACAGAACAGAAAACAAGACAGACTTAAATAGGAGCCACAATTCACACATGAGCCAATTGGGAAGGGAAAAGACTAATTACACGGAGTGGAAACAGGTGGGGCATAGGGGGTGTGGCAGGCAGTGAAAACAAAACAAGGAGCTGTCAAAATGAAAAAGGCTGCGGTGCAAAAGACGGCCAGCAGGGTGGAGTCAAGAGTCCAAACACCAGACCCTAACAGTACCCCCCCCCTAACGGACGCCTCCTGGCGTCCCCTTGACAGACACGGGATGTCGGCAACGAAAGTCTTTAATAAGCGCAGGGTCCAGGATATGCCGAGCCGGCACCCAGCATCTCTCTTCAGGGCCGTAACCCTCCCAGTCTACGAGATACTGGAGCCCACGGCCCCGGCGCCGAACATCCAAGAGCCGACGCACGGTGAATGCCTCAGAGCCGTCGATGAGACGAGGGGGAGGAGGCGGCTTGGGGGCAGGGTGCATGGGGCTGCACACAAAGGGCTTAATTCTGGAAACATGAAATGTGGGGTTAATGCGGCGTAGGGGCAAAGGGAGTTTGAGCCTAACAGCTGTGGGGCTGAGAACCTTGGCAATGGGGAAAGGGCCAATGAATCTTGGGGAGAGTTTGCGGGAATCTGTTTTCAGAGGAATGTCCTGCGTCGAGAGCCACACACGCTGGCCCTGGCGATACCGTGGGGCACGGGAGCGATGCTTATCTGCCTGGGCCTTCATCTTGGCCGAGGAGCGAAGGAGGGTTGAGCGGGTGCGCTTCCATGTTCGACGACACCGCCGAACGAAAGCCTCCGCAGAAGGAACGCCAACCTCTTCCTCCTGGGCTGGAAACAGTGGCGGCTGATACCCCACGGAGCATTCGAAGGGCGACCGACCCGTGGCAGAGGAGACGTGAGAGTTGATGGCATACTCGGCCCAGGGTAGCTGCTGGCTCCAGGTGGATGGGTTTTGGGATGCCAAGCAACGCAGTACCGTCTCCAGCAGCTGATTTGCCCTCTCGGTCTGGCCATTGCTCTGTGGATGAAACCCTGAGGACAGACAAGCAGAGGTGCCAAGCAGTTTACAAAACGCTCTCCTAAAAGCAGATGTGAACTGGGGGCCCCTGTCAGATACCACCTCTGTGGGTAACCCATGTATGCGGAAGACATGCTGTATCATGAGGTTGGCAGTGTCCTTGGCAGATGGTAGGCCAGGTAGGGGAATGAAATGGACAGACTTGGAGAATCGGTCTACAACGGTAAGTATGGTATTATTACCATCAGACGGGGGCAAACCAGTCACAAAATCCAGGGATATATGAGACCATGGCCTTCGGGGGACAGACAGGGGTTGCAGAAGACCAGCAGGACGTGTAGTTGAGGTCTTGTTCTGAGCGCAGATTTGGCAGGAGCGGACGAAGTTGCGGATGTCCTCAGCCATTGATGGCCACCAGAATCGCCTCTCTATAAAGGCCTGGGTGCGTCTAGATCCAGGGTGACAGGACAGCTGGCTGGAGTGGCCCCATTGCAGCACCTGGGGGCGGACAGAATTAGGTACATACAGACGGTTAGTGGGACATTGGCTAGGACCGGCCTCGCCTGCTTGGGCAGTTAAAACGGTAGACTCAATGTCTAACCGAACCGCCCCCAGAAGGCAGTGGGATGGAAGAATGGGGTCTTCTTCAGGGGCTTTCTTGGGCAAGGCAAACTGCCTGGAAAGGGCGTCAGGCTTGACATTCTTGTGGCCGGGGCGATAGGACAGCGTGAAATTGAACCTGGAGAAGAACAAGGACCATCGGGCTTGACGGGGGTTAAGTCTCTTGGCCTTCTTGATGTATTCCAGGTTCTTATGGTCTGTCCAGACTAAAAACGGCTGGGGTGCGCCCTCTAGCCAATGCCGCCATTCCTCCAGAGCCAGCTTCACAGCTAATAGCTCCCTGTTACCTACATCATAATTCTGCTCAGCTGGTGACAGACGGTGGGAGAAGAAGGCACAGGGGTGTATCCGGTTGTCCTTGGCAGAGCGTTGGGAGAGGACAGCACCAACCCCAACCTCAGAGGCATCAACTTCCACGATAAACTGCTTGTTGGGATCGGGTTGAGTCAGGATAGGGGCAGAGATGAATCTTTGCTTCAGGTCTTGGAAGGTCTCTTCTGCTGCTGGGGACCAGATGAACTTGATTTTAGAAGAGGTCAGAGCGGTAAGGGGGGCTGCCACAGCGCTGAAGTTCCGGATAAAGCGTCTGTAGAAGTTAGCGAAGCCCAGGAAACTCTGCAGGTCCCGGCGACTGGCAGGTGTGGGCCACTCCAAGACTGCCTTGACCTTCCGTTGGTCCATTTGGATGCCTCCAGGGGTAATCACGTAGCCGAGGAATGATACGGTCTCCTGGTGGAATTCACACTTCTCCGCTTTCACGAAAAGTTGGTTCTCCAGGAGACGTTGCAGGACCTTGCGGACGTGGGTGACATGATCCTTCAGGGACTTAGAAAAGATGAGGATATCATCTAAAAACACAAACACAAACTGGTTAAGCATGTCTCTGAGAACGTCATTGACCAAGGCTTGAAACACAGCAGGGGCGTTGGTGAGGCCGAATGGCATGACGAGATACTCATAATGTCCTGAGCTGGTGTTAAAAGCCGTTTTCCACTCGTCCCCCTCGCGTATGCGGACCAGGTGGTAAGCATTCCGGAGGTCCAGTTTTGTGAACACTGTGGCCTCCTGGAGGAGTTCGAATGCAGAAGCCATAAGGGGAAGAGAGTATCTGTTTTTGACCGTGATATCATTTAAGTCTCTGTAGTCAATGCATGGGCGCAATGAGCCGTCTTTTTTACCCACAAAAAAGAACCCGGCTCCAGCTGGGGAGGAAGAGGGGCGAATGATACCTGCTGCAAGAGACTCCTGGATGTATTTGTCCATGGCCTCTGTTTCAGGACGGGAGAGAGAGTACAAGCGGCCTCTAGGGGGAGAAGTGCCAGGAAGAAGGTCAATAGCACAGTCATAAGGGCGATGAGGAGGAAGAGTAGCCGCTTTGGATTTACTGAACACCAGCCTCAGATCCATGTAGTCCGGAGGAATGCCGGACAAATCTGGACAGACTTCTTGGACTTCAGGGGGTGACATCAGCTGCGTCTGGGCCTGGAGGAGACAGTTGGAATGACAGAAGGGGCTCCACCCCATGATACACTTCCCCGCCCAGTCTACGTGTGGGTTATGTTTTACCAGCCAGGGATGACCAAGGACCACTGGGGCTTGTGGGGCATTTATCAAATGAAATTGCAACTGTTCATGATGATTGCCAGAGAGAGAAAGACTCACCGGAGCTGTGGTGTGAGTAATGTTGGCCAGCTTCATACCAGTCAGCGCGTTGGCCACCAGGGGTTTCGCGAGGCTCACTGTTGGCATGTTCCACTGACTGACCAGGTTGACATCAATAAAGTTTTCCTCCGCTCCAGAATCAATGAGTGCCCCTACCTCCAGTTGCTGGTGCCCCCAGGACAGGATAGCTGGCATGATGGTGCGCTGAACAGAGGAGGGGTGTATAGGGGTCACGCTCACCAGTACCCCTCTTACTGGTGAGCGCTGGCTTTTACTGGGCAGTTGGCTACGAAGTGACCCGACTGGCCACAGTAGAGGCAGGCACGGGAGGCAATTCTTCTTTGTCGCTCGTCCGGGGTCAGATGGGTGCGGTCCACTTGCATGGGCTCAGGATCGGGTGCTGCAGGAGGTGGTGACTGAGTGCATGACTGGACCGATCAAGGACCTCCCAGGTGGGCCCCCAAGAGCTCTCGCTCGGCGGCGTTGCTGCAGCCTGACGTCGATGCGGATGGCTCTGTTGATGAGTTCCTCACAGGTCGCAGGCAGATCTTGACATGCCAGCTCGTCTTTGATGTCCTCTGACAGGCCATTGAGGAAGGTGTCGAACAGGGCTCCTGGGCCCCATCCGGTGGTGGTTGCGAGGGTTTGGAAATCGATTGCATAATCTGACACCGACCTGCGGCCCTGGCGCATGTGAAGCAGTTCACGGGCAGCTTCATGTCCATGCTTGGAGCGATCGAAGACCCTCTTCATCTCCGCGGCAAACAGTTCGAAATCTCTGCAGACGGGTGAGGATGCATCCCACATTGCAGTTCCCCATTCCCTGGCACGCCCCGACAGCTGAGTGATCACGTAGGCCACCTTTGCGCGGTCAGTCGGGAAGGTGCCAGGTTGCAGCTCAAAGATGAGGGTGCACTGCGACAGGAAGGAGCGGCAGGTGCCAGGTTCGCCGGCGTACTTCTCTGGTGGAGGTAGTCGTGGTTCACGGGCAGGTGTGGCAGAGGTGGTGATCCCAGCAGAAGCATCCGGCTGGTTGGACTGGGCAGGTTGGGTGGACACTGAAGCAGAGTGGGAAAGCTGGGGTGGTTGGATCTGGGCTGCCAGATCTCTGATGCTGGCAGTGACTGTGTCTAGTTGTGCTTGTTGACGTCCTAGGAATACGCCCTGTTGTTCCAAACAAGCTCTGAGGTGCTCTGTATCTGCTGGGTCTGTCATGGTCGGACCGTACTGTAAGGGTTTTCTGACAGAGACCCAAATGCAGACAGAGACCAAAAATGCAGATCAGAGTTGTGTTTTATTTTTTCAAAGTCCAAAAAATGTACAACCAAAAAGTTCTAGATCAGATTTGAAGCAACAAAAAACAATTCCTTGAGTCCACAAAAATTCTAACAAAAATAATCCAGGATCAGGTTTCAGGTACTCACAAAAACAGGTTTTCTTTAGCATACAGACGGTCCGACACAGAACAGAAAACAAGACAGACTTAAATAGGAGCCACAATTCACACATGAGCCAATTGGGAAGGGAAAAGACTAATTACACGGAGTGGAAACAGGTGGGGCATAGGTGGGGCATAGGGGGTGTGGCAGGCAGTGAAAACAAAACAAGGAGCTGTCAAAATGAAAAAGGCTGCGGTGCAAAAGACGGCCAGCAGGGTGGAGTCAAGAGTCCAAACACCAGACCCTAACAAGTTCATTGAACTGGTGCATTTCCATTGATATTGCCATAATTTTGTCCATTCTTCATTAGATATTTTAATCTCTGATTCCCTTTCCCATTTTGCTTTAATATATATTGTGGAGTGAGTGTTGAATTCTAGTAAGCAGTTATATATAGCTGATATAGTACCTTTATTGAATTCCGAGTTATATGCTCTTCTAAACAGTTCTAAGAAATTGTGGTTAGATTCTGTTACATTTTTAATCTTTGTATTAACATAATGCCGCAGTTGTAAATATCTGAAAAAGTCTTGTTTATGCAATAGGTATTTTTTCTGAAGCAGCTCAAAACTAAACAGTGCATTTCCCTTCATAATATTACATAGAGCTGTTATTCCATTAACTCTCCACATTTTAAATCTGGTGTCCGTTGTGTTTGGTGTGAAATCAGAATCATACGAGCACCATTTGAGGGGAAGAAGATCTCCTTCCAGTTTATATTTTTTAAGAATATTTTTCCACACTTTCAAGATAAATTTAACCCATGGATTATCTGTGTTGTTTGTATATTGTTGCAATTTTGAGTCCGCTATAACTGCTTGTACAGGAATGGGAAACAATCTTTCTTCAATGTCTTTCCATTGTGCCTGGTATGATGGATTGCACCAACATAATATAATTCTCATCTGGGCAGCAAGATAATATTCTTTGAGGGAAGGTAGACCCCAGCCTCCCTTTTCTTTCGTTAATTGTAGTGTTTTGAGACGTACCCTTGGTTTCTTCCCTTGCCATAAATACCTGGACAACATTTTATCCCATTCATTAAATTGGCTTTGGGGTATTTCTACAGGTAGAGTCTGGAATAGGTATAGCAATCTTGGTAATATGTTCATTTTAATAGATTGTATCCTTGAGTTAAGACTAAGTAGAGGAGTGAGATTCCACCTTGCGATATCTTCTTTAATCTTTTTATCTAGAGGTAGGTAATTGTATTCTGAGAGTTTTGAAAGATCCTTTGGGATAGTGATACCCAGGTATTTAAAAGATATTGTTTGCCATGACCATGAGTAGTTTGTCTTTATTTCGTTTGGTGGGTCATAATAGTATGTTAATACTTGGGTTTTACTTACATTAACCTTATATCCTGACAATTCCCCATATTTCTCAAGTGCCAGCATTAGCTGGGGCAGAGAGTGTGTTGGGTTGCTGAGGAATGTTATCACGTCGTCAGCATAGCAGGCTAGTTTATGTTCTCTTTCTGTGAGATGTATTCCCTTTATTTCTGTATTTTGTCTGATATATTGGGCAAGTGGTTCTAGAAAGAGTGCAAACAATAGTGGTGACCATGCACATCCCTGTCTTGTTCCACGTTCCAATATAAAACTATTTGATAACTGACCATTGACCTTGACCCTTGCTGTGGAGTTATAATATAAAGTTTGTATAGTTTTAATAATTTTGTCGTGGAAACCGAATTTATGTAAGACTCTATAAAGAAAAACCCAATTGACAGAGTCAAATGCTTTCTCCGCGTCAATACTCACTACTATTGCTTCTGTTTTGGTTTTCATTATGTGGTTAATAATATGTAGTGTCCGTCTTATGTTATCCTGTGTTTGGCGCTGATGTATGAAACCTGTCTGGTCATTATGGATCAAGTTAATCATAAGTTCCTCACAACGTTTGGCCATTATGGAAGTAAACATCTTATAATCTATGTTTAAGACAGATATTGGTCTAAATGATGCACATTCTGTTTTATCCTTGCCTTCTTTTGGAATGGCTGTTATAATTGCCTCCTTCCAACTAGGAGGCATTTGTGCTTTTTCCAGGGTCCAATTTAGTGTGGGAAGTAGAATAGGAACCAATTCATTTTTAAACTCTTTGTACCATTCTGCTGTGTAGCCATCAGAACCTGGAGATTTGCCCATTTTCAGTTTACTGATCGTGGCTAATAGTTCACTTTCTGTTATTTCAGCTGTCAGCGCATGGTTCTGTTCTTCAGAGTGGGTAATTGCAATGGGTCCAGAAGGTGTCAATCTGAGCTATGGTTCCCCCTGGGGCTCTAGCATATAAGCCTTTGTAAAATGTCTCGAAAGCTTCATGAATTTCACTTAGATTGTTTTTAGGCTCTTTTGTTATTGGGTCATGTATTTTATGAACTGTATTTTCAGCTATTTTTTTCTTAAGCTTCCATGCAAGTAGTTTCATTGATTTTGAGCCACTTTCATAATATCTCTGTTTTAGATACATAAGGTTTCTTTTGACGTCTTGTGTAGTTATGTTTCTGATTTCATTTCTAACTTTATCCATTTCCTGCAGTGTATTCCTATCTGAATCCATTTTATGCTTTAATTCTAAATCCTTTAGTTTTTGTTGGAGTCTTTTGAGTGCTTCCCCCCTTTTTTTTTTCTTATGTGAGGCTATTGCTATGATTTTCCCTCTTAAGACAGCTTTCATGGCATCCCACAATATTGGGGGTGATACTTCTTTGTTGTCATTTAATTCTAAAAAATTTTTTATTTCTCTTCTAATGTCTTGTTTAAATTTAGGGTCGTTCAGTAGGTCAGAATTTAGTTTCCATGTAGTATTTCTGGGTCTCAGATCAAGGTCGACTGTTAAATATAGGGGTGCATGGTCACTCAAATCTATTGTCCCAATTTCACAAGTGTGAATTTTATCCTTATCTTTTCCAAATATTATAAAATAATCTATCCTTGTGTACAGAGAGTGAGGGGCAGAGTAGTAGGTATAATTCCTTTTCTCCGGGAACATTTCTCTCCAAATGTCAATAAGCCCCACCTCTTTAAAAAGTGTGTTAACTTTTTTAACAGTTTTTGTTTCTTCCATTTTCCCACTAGAGCAGTCAAGTTTTGGTTGTAAATGTATGTTAAAGTCTCCCCCACATATCAGTAGGCCCTCTGTTTGTGTGATCATGAGTTCAGTTATTTTTTGGAAGAAAGAGATGTCACTTCCTGGAGGTGCATATATATTCAGAAAAGTTACTATGTTTCCCTCTATTTTTCCCTTAACTAGGACATACCTACCCTCATTATCTTTTATTTCAGACATTTTTTCAAAATTAACCTGTTTAGAAATGAGTATTGCTACTCCTCTTCTATGTCCTGATTTATATGATGAAAAAGTAAGTCATTAAAACCCATTCTCTTTAGTTTTCCATGTTCCTTATCATTTAGGTGTGTTTCCTGTAAGTATACCACATATGCCCTCTCTCTTTTCATTTTAGAAAGAATTTTGGAGCGCTTAATTGGATTTAACAGCCCGTTAACATTATAAGAAATTATTTTAATTTTATCGCTAGCCATACATCTCGTCCATATATACTTATGTTGTACCAATAGTCAAGTAAATTACTCCCCGTGAGAACAATTAAAAGAAAATTTACATAACAAACAAAAGAAGTAGAAAACAGTGATTCCAAGGCTGGGGTACTTAAACGACCCTTTGCTATGCTAGTAAAGACGTCTAGCTTGGAAGGCGAGCCTCTTTTTACAGGTTGAGGGCCTCCTCTAAAATTTAAAGAAAAGTCTTTGTCCATCAATATGAAAAGGCTAACTTAAGGTCCGTTTCCTCCATAATGTGTATTTGAGTTTATCATGGGGAAAAGCGTAATAATACTTGTCCAGTAAACCGAAAATTGAGCACTAGAAATAAGATTTAGGATATATAATGTCATTTTAGTACTTAGCTCAACCACATAGGTAGACCACCGGTGCTGAGGGGTGTCTCCGTTTACCCGAGTCTTCTCACTCTCACTCCGCATCCGCCCCTCTCCTGCTTGGAGCGACTCTCTCCCAGGCTGTGAGGGCCAACAGCGCGGCCAGATCTTCCTTTGGTGCAGACTTAAAAATTTCGATAGGAAGTCCTCTCTTCTTCATATCTGTTGTTGCCTCCTCTGCTGATTGGTAGAGCCGTGTCCCATTCGCGTAGTGTACTCGCAGTTTGGCAGGGGCGGGTGTCTGGAAACGAATGCCGTTCTGTTTCAACACTCTTTTTGACTCGGCGTATTCCTTCCGTCTCTGAAAGATGACTTGGGGATAATCGTTGTCAAAGAATATTTGCGTGTTCTTGTCTAAGAGCACCTTTTTCTTCCTCCATGCTTTGGTTAGAATTTCTTCCTTGGTCTTATATCGGA
This sequence comes from Paratrypauchen microcephalus, assembly GCA_036785185.1. Classification (NCBI taxonomy): domain Eukaryota; kingdom Metazoa; phylum Chordata; class Actinopteri; order Gobiiformes; family Gobiidae; genus Paratrypauchen; species Paratrypauchen microcephalus. The sequence goes on from JAVJIX010000214.1 coordinate 935,420, forward strand.
GTAGTCTTATGACTATTGACCGTGGCTTATCTTTCTTATCTTCTGTAGGTTTAGGTACCGGTGCTCTATGTGCTCTCTCGATGTCGTCTTGTGTTATAAGTATTTCCAATTTATCCCGCAGTAGTCTTTCCACAAATTGTAACATTGATGATCCCTCTGCGTCTTCCGGCACATTATATATTCTTACATTTTTCCGTCTAGATCTGTCTTCTTGGTCCAGCACCTTGTTTTCGAGACGGGAAACTTCTTTAATTAGTTTTCCCAGCACCTGTTCCATATTCTGTGCGCGGTCTTCTGCTTCACCAACTCGGTTTTCCACTTCTTCAACCCTTTGGTCAACTTTCGTCAGTTCAACTTTGATATCGTTAAGTTGTTCTTTCATATCTTTGCGAAATTCACGAATCTCTTCCAGGACTATTGTTAGACTAGCTGCGGTTGAGCTAGTGTCGTCGTGGAATGTAGCGTCATCTCCACCTGTTGCACTCGTGGTCTGCCCAGTGCCTTTTTTCCCAGTGGTTCCCCTTGTTGTTTTCGGCCCCGACATTTTGACCGTGTTTAGTAACAGAGCAACGTTATTTGTCTATATTCGGGGCAAATTTAATTAATTCTCGGAGGAGCTGTTTTCTCAAGCAGCCATTTACTGTGGTGACGTCCTTAGCCGCTGTTTCAAGTATGATTTGAAAGTGTCCAGTGTTGGAGTCTCTCTTATTGATGATGGGAGAATGTTCCAGAACTTAGAGCCTCTGACTGAGAGCACAGTTTGTCCAAATGTAGAGCGTCTGTGTGGACCTCACAGTTCCCCTGGGCCGTGGCCCTTGTTCCCATCCCACTGACAGTCTTTGTTTTAATAAAATCCTGCAGCGGAGGAGGAGCAAGTCCATGTAAAACTTTATATATAAAACAACTGTATTTAAAATGAACAAAATTATTAAAATTGAGTAAGTTATACTTGTCTAAAATTGTGCAGTGTTGAACTGAGAATGGTTTCTTGTCTAATATTTTCACAGTTTTTTTAAAAAAAGTGATTCAACTGGTTTGAGTGTTGTGCCAGCAGTAAGTGACCATGTGGTAATGCAGTACTCTATATGAGACAGAGTCATAGAGTGTAAAAACATTCGTGCCGCATATAGAGTCATAAAGGATCTTACGTCAGTCCCAGGTATTTAAACTCTTTGACGAGGCTGAGTTCCACCCCGTCCAGAAAGACATTGGACCCCTGTACCTCAGTTGCTTTTTTACTGAACATCATGCAGACCGTTTTCTTTGTATTGAGTTGTAGGCATGAGTTCTTGACCCACTTTTGGAGACGAGTCATAGCTGATGATAACTTTTCTGAAACTTCCTGTACGGTTCTGGCAGGTGTATAAATTACAGCATCATCAGCATACAGCTGGACATTGACATTTGGACAAAATTCTGGGAAATCATTAATATAAATACTAAATAAAATTGGTCCTAAAATACTACCTTGGGGGACCCCTGTTGGACAGTGAAGATAGGGCGATTTAAAACCAGACAGGTGTAGTTGTCACAATACAAACTCCTCACTGTCAGACAAATAGTTTTATTATTGTATCTGATGTCTGCTCCTGAATCCTCCTCAGGTTTCCTCCATGGTTTCCTTCCCTTGCTTCATCTGAGTTTTGGGACAAGCCTTAATTTGATTGACAGCTGAAAAGTGGAGGATCGAGGCGAGGAATTGCCAGCTCTCCAGCGTTTACATGTATACAGTTTGTTTATGTTGCGCTCTAAACACGATGATACAGAAATAGAGCAATCATCAGTGTAAGTGTAGAAAATAAACAGAAGGGGAGCTAAAACACACCCCTGGGGGAAGCCTGTAGAGGTGTGGGCAACATCTGACAGTGAATTATTGATGAACTCTCTGCGGTCCATCTGCAGTGTGGAAACTGATGGTCCATAAAAAGAGCTGACGGTCCAGATGGAAGCGCAAGGACATCGTCTGTGCCTGGATGTGACGCTGCATGGTGTCAGCAAACAGGAGCCTGGTGATGATGTTTGGGGTCTCCAGATGTTGGACCCTCACCAGACCTGTAAGGGGTGTGGACGATGCCAAAATATTCATTATAGAAACCATCCACATACAGTCCATGCATCCATGTGAAATTTAGACATTTGACTCTTATTTCCATTATGGTTAAATAACAATTACCTCTACACATCTCACATCTGCTGTCGGTGTGCGTATCTTTTGGTGAAATTAGTGGTCTAATGTGTCATATGCACTTTAACATGACTGGTCATCAGTAATGGTGCCATGTGTATTTCAGTCCACCAGGAGGCAGCAGATATGATACTTGCCCACATTGCCACTGGAGCTGTTATTTTCAAATGGCCTCACAAGCCACACAACATGGTTTTGCATTGCAAAATTAAAGACAAATTTGTTCTGTATGTTTCTGTAATGTTCTTTGTTTTTTTTAGTGTTGTGTTGAACAATCATTTAACTCAGGGGAGGGCAATTATTTTTCCCCAGGGCCCAAATGAGAAGTAGAAAATATTGTGGAGGGCCAAAGGTTTGAAGTCTACTCTGGTTATTAATTTTATTTCTTCGTTGAAATCAGTAAATGGCATTTTTTACAGAAGCTGGTAAGTTCTGTGTTATTATTAAGTAATAATAATTGTTACTGTCTTGTTATCATTACTTATTTTATTATTACTTATTTTTATTTTATTCTTGCCTGCATGCACTTTTCTTTCTTGTTCAAACTGTCTCTGCCTGGAGCTAATGTGGAAAGTCAATTTCTCCTATGTGAGATCAATAAAGTCTTATCTCTTAATGAGAGAGTGAGATTTTACAAAAACTGAATTTATTCAGTAAAATAATTCAAAACGATGGTAAACGTGAACCATTTGTAACTCTTTTTCAGTCACATTAACCCCACAATGTTTTCTGAGTTTAACTTTAACTTTGTATTAAAGGGATATGCCACCCCCAGGTCAAATTTGGGCATCTCCCCACAGTCCAGAGACTAAAATAAGTGGTGGAAAGCGTTTTCCTGCTCACCCAGCCATTGTCCGAGTCTGTCGCCACTGACCGCCGCGGTATCTGCTGCTCCTCCGCCTTAGACTGGAGTCTAACGTCGCCAGAGAAAGATTTCGGCCAAAAGGAATTAATTTGCTCGATGCGTTTCCCAATTACTTTGTGTGTAGTGCGCATTCATATCGAGTGCAAATAAATGTGCAAATCAACACGGAGAGCTTGACTTGGTCATTTTGGGTGGGAACTATTTTCCAGTGCGTAAGAATACAGCCGTATCACGCAGTACGCTGCCAGGGGAATCCCAGTTACGCACCGGGAAGGGAGTTCCCCTGTTGCACAACGTGGTGCGTGATACGGCTGTATTCTTACGTTAGACTCCAGTCTAAGGCGGAGGAGCTGCAGATACCGCGGCGGTCAGTGGCGACAGACTCGGACAATGGCTGGGTGAGCAGGAAAATGCTTTCCACCACTTATTTTAGTCTCTGGACTGTGGGGAGATGCCCAAATTTGACCTGGGGGTGGCATATCCCTTTAAGACACCACAATGTCTTTGTTTGCCAAACATAATACAAGACCAACTGCCAAACTGTGTAGAAAAAAAGTCAAAGTTGCATGTTTTAGTGTTTTATTTTCTTGATCAGTGAGAGAAATGTCGCCTCTGTTGAGCTTTAACAAGTGCATCAGAGTCAGGTTCATGTTTGAGGTGGAGATGTGAAGTCCCACAGATGATCATCAGGACAAATGCATCAGTTCAAATGCATTATGTACAATTCTGAAAGTAGGTTTTATTTTCTTAATTCCAAGCAACCTTTCGCACAGTTTGCCTGAGGAAGAAATGAGCGCAATTACACTATAACATAATTCACTGAGCTACAGTGAGGGTCATAAATGTCCCCCTTTAAGTTAGGAAATAGATGAAACTGTTCACAGAATGTTTTCATTTTGAGACGTCAGAGTGAAGACAGTGAGGTGCAGACTTTAAAGTGTCTGTACTCGATTCTGTTCCATGTAGCACAGATATATTGCATAAGCAGCTCTTACGATGGAAATGAGAGTGTAATTATTGAAGTATTTTAATAGAATCAAGTTGTGCGCTATTAGCATGCTAGTTGTTGTTAGCATTAGTGTCACAGCAAAACTCCACTGTACCCTCTACAAGTTGTGAAAAGTGCTCATAAACTCATTGCGGTGAATAATTAGGACACTCAGAATAAGGTAAGTGTAGAATAACTGTGGTTCTATGATGTGGGGGCTGGTGTTTCAGACAGGGGAAACCTTCAAGTCTCCGATACAATCAGGAGCTCTGGACTAAGGACTAAGTGACCAAAGACAAACAGCCCGGTTAAAATCCCCTGGTGCCTCGCTTTCTCTTTCTCCTTTTCTTTCTCTTTTGCCTTTGTGTTGGCTGAGGTTCTCTCGTTCCATGTGAATCTGGTTGGTGAGCCCTGGACCCTGATTTGATGCATCACTTGATGCCGGACTCTGGTTGGGTGTTGCTGTCCTGGCGTTGGATTGGACAGGCACCTTCCCGATCCATTGAAACAGATTTTTGAACCGTCTATCTTAAGGAAAAAGTCTTAAAATCAATAAAAGCAGTTTATTGGTATTTTGGTTGTGGAGATGTGACAAATGTACACAAGAAACATTTTTTTCTGACACTTTAAGCATGATTTCAACAAAATAAAGAGTTTTTTAAATCATTTTATTTGTTAATAATTTGTGTGTGCACTGGAAGAGTTCTGGCCCACTTACAGGGTGGTTGCTAGGTGACAGTTATGGAATTCCCTAGCGTGATGATGTCATGATTTCCAACCAGGAAGTAAAATTTGAAACCTAAAGACCAAATAAACTTTGTCCAGTTGATAAATTGAATTTCTCCTTTTACCAGCCTAAAGAATAGCCAAACTGAAAAAAAAAAAAAAAAAAAATCTCTGCCCTCTGCTGACGATATAACGTACTGCACTTTTTTCAGCTTCTTCAATTAAAAGTGACACCTGAAAAACACGTCAGTCTCACTTTTTACTGAACGGGTTGATTCAAAACTGATGAATTGTCTCCAAAAACGTTCACTCTCTAATGTGTGATGAGCTCTCTCGGTCAGTGCTGCAGCTCTGAAGTCTTCGTTATTTTCAATCGTTTTTAAAAATCTTATCATAAATGTGTCGCATCTTTGACACATCCTGACAAAATGATTAACTCAAGTTGCAAAATAATTCAGAATATTTGAAAGAGCAAAGTTAAGCTTAAGTTAAGGAAGAGGCTTATTTAACTTTGATGAAGTTGGTTTTAAACATCTTGTTTTGAAAAAAGTGAAAATCGAAAGTTTTCCATCCGTCCATTTTCTCCCATTTGTCTGGGTTCGGGTCGCGGGGTCGCGGGGGCAACAATCTAAACAGATCTGATAATAAAGATAAAAAAGATAAACTGAAATAAACTACAGAGCCTGAGAGGTGATGTCGTCATGTCCTTCAGACCACCAGGAGGCAGCAGATGAGAAGAGACTCACCAGGCTCCTGTTCAAAGGTCACAGGTCAGTCAGAACACAATCCAGAACTGTGTGGCCATCTTAAAACATATCTGCAAATACGAGCACAAACTCTGTTCTAATGTGAAATATTCCACAGTGGGGTTTTACTCTGTTCTTTTTATTTATTTTCATTTGTCCTGTACAGTCATACATTGCATCACATTTACAGCATAAAATAGAACATATAGGTATATCCACAAGTATAAAGTCTTTGGAAAATTCTCAGTCTCTTGGTTGTTAGTCTTATGTCACGGATTTAGGTGGGAGCAGAATAAGAACGTTTACCATAATTCACAGATTATTGTTTTGTTTGTTTGATTTTTTTTTTTTACTATACATTGGATCATTCCACAATTCTTCAAATAATACTTCACCCTTTCACACCCGTATCTCCAAGTCTTGTGATATATGAAAGAAAAAAATGAAATAAATAAATAAATAGATAAATAAAAATAATAAATATATATATATTTATATATATATATATATATATATATATATATATATAAATACACATACATATATACATACACACACACACATACACATACATACCTACACAAACTATAATGATAGATAAATAAAAATAACGTAACAATATATAATATAAAAACAAAATGGAGAGACAATCACAAATCATAACAGTTATATTAAATGAAAATGAAGAGCAAATCTAGTCCATTTACTTGTGAAAACATCCATCTTTAGTTGTAATAATGCAGTCAGGTACTCCATATTGTAAACCTCTTGGATTCTTTCTTGCCAATGTGTTATCGTTGGGGTGTGTGGTTGTAACCATGATGCCGTAATAACTTTATTAGCAATCAAAAGAAGTATTCGCAATATGTCTGTATACGTGTGTTCTTCAAGATAATCTAGAAGTACCCCTAGTATGAAGTATGTTGGTTCTAGTGGTATGTCTATTGATAAACATTTCTTAATTTCTTTTTGTACATTTTGCCAATATTCTGAAAGTATTGGGCAATCCCAAAAAATATGCGTGTGGTCCCCCACCATACCACATCCTCTCCAGCATCGTGCTGAGGTATTACTCCATTTTGATGTAATCTGTGGAGTCCTGAAGTACCTCATTCTAATCTTCCATCCAAACTCTTTCCAATTAGGGCTACTGGTTAATTTATGTCCACGTCTGCATGTATCTACCCATTGTTTATCTGAGATGATGACATTCATTTCTAGCTCCCATTTTTCTTTGACGTCCATGTTATTGTCTTTCAAGTCTTCTTGTAATATATTATAAATATGAGATATGAGCTTTGTTTTAATTGTGCCCTTGATAATTGAAATTTTAAAAATTTCATTGCACGTAAGTTCATCGAAGATCATCCTCCGCGCCAACCCAACACTGCGCAGATCAAGTAATCTCTGCTAATACGGAGCTGGACATCAGTGCAATAACTGGTATGCATGCACTACTCATTCTTTTGTTTTTGCTATGGCTTTGACTGAGACGGCGCGAATCGCTATGCGCACTACCTCGCTTACATTTCATCTATGACAATTGCTGCTCCCACGTTATTAAGTTTTCATAGTGAAAAAAAAAAAAAAAAAAAAAAAAAAATTCTTTCGCTGGGACAATAATTTTGACAGCGTGCTTTATTTTTCTTCCCTTTATATACTGGGTATGTAACTTAAAAGGGTTAGTATTCTTGTTTACCGATACTGTACACGCTGGAGCTTCATATTTTTTGTGTTTTGAGTGTCTCGCTTCACCTGGAAGAAGAGTTCGAAAATGTTTTTTTTCTTGGAGCTTGCTGCTTTATTTTTTTCTTTTTTCTTTTTTCTTATTTTATTTATTTATTTATTTTTATTTTTTTCTCATTTTGTTATTGCAGCTGTCTTGTTTTGGGGGGGTGGGTGGGGGGGGGATTGTCACTGCTGATAATGTAACATTCTGTAAGGTGCTGGGTACTGCAATTTTTTGTCTTCAAACTAAAATACCACAACCAGTACTAAACCTACCCTTTATTAATGTCGAGTAATGGCTAGCTTAACTTTTTTGAGCTGGAATGTAAAAGGATTAAATCACCCTATAAAACGCAAGAAAGTGTTCTCACATTTAAAACAACTAAAAGCCAAACTAATTTTTCTACAAGAAACCCATATACGTATTAATGATTTAAGTCGCCTGCTGCGTTGGACGGGGCAATGCTTTAACTCTTCATTCCAGACCAAAACCAGAGGAGTTTCAATACTTCTTGATCAAGATGTTCAATTTACTCCGCATGATATAACTACAGATAAAAATGGTCGATATGTAATTGTCTCTGGCAAACTTTATAACACACTGGTTGTCTTGGTCAATGTATATGCCCCAAATGTGGATGATCCCAGCTTTTTTAACCGATTATTTTCATTACTACCCGACCTAAACACCTATAACCTTATACTTGGGGGTGATCTTAACTGTTGGTTGGATCCATTGTTGGATAGATCTTCGGGCAATCCCAGCGCAGCGAGTAGGTCGGCCTGTGTTATTAACGGCTTTCTTAACAACTTTGGTGTGTGTGACACTTGGCGTTTTCTACACCCAAATGCTAAAGAGTTCTCATTTTTTTCACCGGTACATCACACATACTCCAGGATTGACTATTTCTTTCTTAACAATCAACTTTTACCTTTTGTCAGCTCTTGTGAGTACCAACCGATTGTCATATCCGATCATGCACCTGTGTCGCTCTCTCTGTCGCTTCCTGGCCTTCCTCCTGAGTGTAGGCAATGGCGCTTCAATTCAACCCTGTTATCAGATGTAGAGTTTGTAAATTTTATGGAGAATGAAATCGCTTTCTTCCTTGATGCTAACACCAACCCAGATATATCTTATCTTACTCTATGGGATACACTCAAAGCCTACCTTCGTGGACAAATCATTGCTTACAGTGCTCGAATGAAACGTAAATCGGTTCAAGAGCAAAATGAATTAATTCTTCAGATAGGACAATTAGACAAACAATATGCTCAGAACAAATCCCCTGATACATATAAAAAGCGAGTTGAACTGAAGACTAGGTTTGATTTGCTCACCACTTATCGTGTTGAGCAATTGCTTTTAAGGAATAAAACTATGTTTTACAGTTACGGAGACAAGTCAGATAAATTACTAGCCAATCAACTTAAGGGCTCAAGATCAAAACGGGCTATTGTGGAGATACGGCAGAGTAGTGGTGAGACTACCACTGACCCTTTAAAAATCAACACGGCCTTTAGAGAGTTCTATTCACAGCTTTATACCTCGGAGTTCACCGTAACACTAAAGACAGTAAGTGACTTTCTTGATAACCTTAACATTCCTAAACTCCACATGGACTCTGCGAAGAAGCTAGAAGAGCCCATCTCCCAATTGGAAATTGCAAAGGCCATCAAGTCAATGCAATCAAATAAATGTCCCGGTCCTGATGGGTTCCCATCGGAATTCTTTAAAACATTTTCTCAGGTGCTCTCGCCGCTACTGTGCCGTGTTTTTTCAGAATCCTGTAAATTGAACCAATTACCTAAATCATTTACTGAGGCATGTATTACTTTAATTAAAAAAAAAGATAAAGACCCGACCAATTGTGCCTCATATAGGCCCATATCCCTCCTCAACACAGATGCAAAAATTCTGGCAAAAGTGCTGGCCCACAGATTAGAAAATCTTCTTCCATCTATTATATCTACCGATCAAACCGGTTTTATTAAAAACAGGCAGTCTTACTTTAACATTAGACGGCTTTTTGACATTCTCTATACTGCTCAGGAGGACAGGCCAGAATGTGTCATCTCTGTTGACGCAGAAAAAGCATTCGACCGGGTCGAATGGCCGTACCTATTCGCTGTGCTGAACAAATTTGGTTTCGGACCATCCTTCAGTTTATGGGTTAAATTGCTCTACTCTCATCCCACTGCTACGATCCGCACCAACTCTCAACGATCAAAACCTTTTGCTTTACATCGTGGGACTCGCCAGGGGTGTCCTCTGAGCCCTATGCTCTTCAATTTAGCTATAGAACCTCTTGCTATAGCTCTCCGTACCTGCAGCGGTCTCTCTGGTATCTGGAGGGGAGGTGTGGAGCACAGGGTCTCCCTATATGCGGATGACCTTTTACTATATGTTTCCGATCCAACCGAATCACTCCCGACTGCCTTACAACTATTAAATCACTTTGGTGCTCTTTCGGGTTATAAACTCAATATTAACAAGAGTGAGCTTTTTCCAGTTAATGCCAAGGCAAGGGCCCTGGACTTCTCTAACCTCGACTTCAAGGTTGAAAATAATAAGTTTGTATATCTCGGAGTTACTGTCACTAAAAAACACAAAGATCTGTTTAAAGAAAATATGGGCGTGCTCTTGGGACAGACCAAGCAACTGGTTTCACAGTGGTCACCTTTATCGATGTCTTTGGTGGGCCGCGTGAATGCTGTCAAAATGGTTATTCTCCCCAAGTTTTTATATCTTTTTCAAACACTGCCAATTTTTATTCCTCACACTTTTTTCAATCAGCTTGATTCAGTCATATCCTCCTACATATGGAGAGGCAAGCGGGCACGTCTAAGTAAAACTCATCTTCAAAAGTCAAAATCTTCTGGGGGTCTTGCCTTGCCAAACTTCCGCTTTTACTACTGGGCAGCGCACTTGCAATGTATGGTTCATTGGTCATATTTTTATGAACAACCCAATCGTCCAGACTGGGTTGAATTGGAACTTTCATCAAACAACCTTAACCCTCTGGCCTCTGTTGGCTCTGCCCTTCCCGGACCTTCTGTTAGTGAATTTGTTAATCCAGTCGTTAAACATTCCTTGAAAATCTGGGGTCAATTTAGGAAACAGTTTGGCCTTACAAGCTTCTCTATCTGGAGCCCTATTTTGAACCATCTTTTCAAGCCTTCTGTTATAGACGCAGGTTTTCGGAGATGGCACCAAAGGGGCATCACCCGTTTTAAGCACTTACTTAGAGACGAGACCATTGTACCTTTTGCAGAATTGAGGGATGAATTTGCACTACCTAATTCAGACTTTTTCGTTATCTCCAAATTAGACATTTTTTTCTATCTGAATTATCATCTTCTCCGCAAACAAACATACTTAACAAAATTCTGTCACTCAAGCCATCTAGAGGCCTCATCTCTACTTTGTATAACATGATACTAGAGCTTAAAAGCCCCTCAGTAGATAAATGTAAAAAGGCATGGGAGGAAGATCTGAATATCACTATTACAGAGGATGCCTGGGCTAGTGCATTAACACTGGTTCACTCATCCTCTTTCTGTGCCCGCCATAGACTAATCCAGTTTAAAGTTGTGCACAGGGCACATATGTCTAAGGCCAAGCTGTCCTCTATTTATCCTGAGGTTAGTCCTCTCTGCACTAGATGCAACCAAGCAGAGGCCTCCCTCAGTCACATGTTTTGGTTCTGTCCATACTTGAATACCTTTTGGGGAGGCATCTTTTCCACACTTTCTAAGATCTTGAACATTACATTGCACCCAAACCCTTTGCTGGCTCTCTTTGGGGTGGTGGAAAACCATATACATATAAGCTCTACAAAAAAACACTCTTTGGCCTTTGCCCTACTCTTGGCTCGCCGTGCTATCTTATTGAAGTGGAAAGATGCCACCCCCCCGTCTCAAACACAGTGGCTGTGGGATGTCATGTCTTGTCTAAAATTGGAAAAGATAAGATGTTCACTGAATCAAAGTCCTGAGACTTTTGAGAAGATGTGGGGTTCCTTTTTGAGTGCATTTCCAGCTCTATAATCAATTGTTTATCTGAATGGTACATATTGATATACTGTACATTGTTTAGCAGTGGCAGGATGGGTGGTAGGGATTGGGATTTTATTTTATTTTTATTTATTTATTTATTTTTTATTTTGTGGGTTTTCTGTTTTTTTTGTGTGTGGATAAAAAACAAGTGAGTTTGTACCTTTTACAAATGTACTTGCATTTTATAATGCTGAAAATCAATAAACATATCTTGAAGTAAAAAAAAAAAAAATTTCTACGTTAGATGCTGGGTTACAAAGCCTTTCCCATTCTTGATGCTTGTGTAAATAGTGTCGTATTTGTAAATATCTAAAGAAATCATGCTGTGATAAATGAAATTTGTTTCGGAGTTCTTCAAATGATTTAATGGTGTGTCCCTCAAACAGCTGGTCCAGAACCACCAGGCCTGCCTCTTCCCATCTTTTAAAGCCCCCATCAAGACCCGCTGGCATAAAGTCTATGTTGCTTGCTATCCTCATTGCTCTAGATATTGTCATAGGAAGGTATAGTTTTTTCCTCACCACTGACCATACTCTAAGAGTATTTTTTATCCAGATGTTGTCTATCCTTTTTTTCCCCCACTGATCCTGATTCAGGAATGGAGTCGAATCTAGTGGAATGTCGGGACAGTCACCTTGTTCCATGTCTACCCAAATTGTATCTGTGTCATGGGATATACAAGCAGCCATAGATCTAAGTTGAGCTGCCCAGTAGTACTTTCTTAGGTTAGGAAGGTTAAGGCCTCCATCCGCTTTTGAGCATAGTAGTCTTTTGAATTTGAGTCTAGGTCGTTTACTTTGCCATATAAACTTTGATAACCAGCGGTATGATTTCCCATCTTGAAAGGTCGTCCTTTATTTGACCCATCAGTTTCCCATAATAAAGTTTAAATAGTTTTGTTAAATCAGTTGTTATTGTGATACCCAACTACCTAAAGCTTTGGGACCAACGACAGTGGAGTTTACCTGATAGCTGGGTAGGCCAGTTTCCATTTAACATCATTGCCTCTGATTTTGATTGATTGATCTTATAGCCAGAGAGTTGTCCGTATGTTTTTAGTATGTTCATTAGTGAAGGAATGGAGGTGGTCGGATCACTTATATAGGCCAGTAAGTCGTCTGCGTAGAGTGATATCTTGTGTTCTTTATTATTTTTTATCTCTTAATGCCTTTAATGTCTGTATTTTGTCGTATGGAAGCTGCCAACGGTTCAATTGTACCTGATGTAATAACATTACAACAGGTACAACAGGTGTGAAAATAGTGCAATAATAGTCCCTTTAAGTGGGGTGGAGGTGGACTGAGTTCAGGGCTTTGGACACGTTTGTGACTCTGCTTTCATCCACATGTTTAAACTCCCAAAATATCATAGAAGGACATTAGTTGGCATTGTTGACTTTAGAACTGCTTTGTTCAAAGTCTGAGGCTTTTTTCGCGACACTTTTCTGATTTCTGGCTCTCCTTTCACCCCGTCCTGGCTCCAACCAGTGGAGCTGTGTTCACATCAACTGCAGCTGGATTTGACTCCACACAATCCGTGTATCATTCGTTCTTTCGTTTTTCAATATAAAACCAAAAATAAGAAAACGAAAAAACAACACTTTTTTTCATTACTTGTCTCCAAAACCAAAATGAAAAAACGGATAACGATTCGTTTTTTCAGTTTTCGATTTTGTGTTTAAATGAAAAATGGAAAAAACGGATAACAGCTGTTTCCCGTTGTGTCCAATTTTGATTTTTGCGCAAGTTGGGTAAACCGGAAGTGAATCTTTACTCACAGTGTTGCTAACTTAGCGACTTTGTCGCTATTTTTAGCTACTTTTTGGACCCCCCTAGCGAGAAAATTAGACAAAAGCGACTAGCGACAAATCTAGCGAGTTTTTTGGTGATCAGAGGCTCCAAGATCGCGGGAGGGGGAAAAAATAATTGCTTCCGTTTTCTCTCTTTCCCCGTTCAGAGAAAGAGACAGAGAGGGGCGGGGGCGGAGTTGAGAACAGCGTGGACTGTCGCTTCACTCACAGGCAGACAGACACGGTGCACACACACACACACACACACACACCAGTCTCTCCTCTGCTCCCTCCCATCTCGTCAGATCGCCTCGGAGTCTGGTCATTCCTCTCTCTGATTCTGTCATTCAGTTTCTGTCGTCACGTGCATATCCCTCTCATTCTTTAGAGCATTTCTTTTTTCTCCTCTTGTATTCAATCGCAATGCCACAAACAAAAGTGTATACACAAAAGTACAGACGGGAGTGGGAAAAAGCTAGTTGTACAGCAGAGAAAAGTTTAAAAAAGCTACTTCTTTGGCACACAAAAAAAAACAAAAAATAAAAAGCTATAGTTTGCCCACTATAGCACAAAAAAATAAAAAATAAAAAATAAAAAGCTTTAGTTAAACTACAGCACAAAAAAAAACACAAAATAAAAAAGCAAGCTATAGATCTTGGACTACAGCTCCAAAAAAAATATCTAAAAAATAAAAACCAAATAAAAAAATAAAAAACAAACAAACAAGTATATGTAATAACAACACCAATAAAAGGTTAGTGTCACGGGGTAAGGAAGGTTAGGATGTGCTGTCTGGAGCCCCCCCCCCCCAGCTCTCACGTTTGGATTGGACCGCTCGCTCGTCTAGCTTTTTTTTTAGCTACTTCTGGGCGGGCCAATAGCTACTTTCGATCCTGGGGAGTTGGCAACACTGCTTGCGCAAAAACCAAAATTGGACAAAACGGGAAACAGCTGTTATCTGTTTTTCCATGTTTCATTTAAACACAAAATCGAAAACTGAAAAAACGAATCGTTATCCGTTTTTTCATTTTGGTTTTGGAGACAAATAATGAAAAAAAGTGTTGTTTTTTTCATTTTCTTATTTTTGGTTTTATATTGAAAAACGAAAGAACGAATGATAGACGGATTCCACAAGCTGCTCTCACCGACTTCAGCAGTGCTCGGACCCTGTGACTCACTGCAATTCCAGGGCTGAAATTATCCAAATGATTCTAGTATGAAGACTGAAATAATACCACTCAAAAGGCCTACATATTTTTTCTCTACCCAGCATCTTCCTGGCTAACGTGTGGTCGCTGACGAACAAAATGGATGAGCTACGGCTTTGGATCACCCACGACAGGAGACTTACGGATTGCAATATCATGGTTTTTACAGAGACATGGTTACACAGTGGAGTACCCGACAATGCTATCGAGCTAGCCGGACGCTACACTCTCCGGGTGGATAGAACAGCAGACGACTCTGGTAAGACAAGAGGCGGAGGTTTGTGCATTTGACAGGCCATACCTGCCTGTCAAAGCCTGATCCCGTCAGATCTCAGAAGCTAAGCAAGGCAGGGCCTGGTTAGTACTTGGATGGGAGACCGCTGGGAATTCCAGGTGCCACAGTGGGGCGCCAGTTGCAAAAAAAAAAAAACTGTTGCTGTGTCCTTAGGCAAGACACTTTACCCACATTTGCCTAGTATGAAAGTGGAGTGTGCGTGAGTGTTGGAGGTGGTCGGAGGGGCCGATGGCGCAGATTGGCAGCCTCGCTTCCGTCAGTCTGCCCCAGGGCAGCTGTGGCTACAGAAAGTAGCTTACCACCTCTGAGTGTGGAGTGAATGAACAATGAACTGTAAAGCGCTTTGGGTGTCATGAAAGGCGCTATATAAATGCAATGAATTATTATTATTAATTATTATTATTAATATTAACAAAATGTATACTGCACCAGAGGAAATAAAACTTTGGATCACGTTTATACGAACATTGCTGGAGCCTACATGGCAACACCCATCCCCCACCTAAGACAGTCTGACCACCTTTCTTTGCTTCTTACCCCCAAATACACACCACTCATTAAGCGTGTGAAGCCATCAGTGAAAACCATCAAAGTGTGGCCAGATTACATCAATACCACAACTGACAGTGCTACTACGGAGAAACAGATAACCACATACCCTAATCAGAAGCCATGGATGAACAGGGAAGGGCGTCTGCTGCTGAAGGCACATGACCTGAAGAGGGTCAGCAAAAAGGCCAAGCACGAACACAAGCTGAAGGTGAGGGAGCACTTTTCCCACTCTGACCCCCGACGCATGTGGCAAGGCATCCAGGCCATCATCGATTACAAGCCCAGTAACTCCTCGCCGACAGAAATGACTGCGTCCTTCCTTGACGAGCTAAATAACTTTTACGCCCGTTTTGACAAGGACAACTTAGAAAAGGCTGCTAAAACCGAACACCCTGCTGGCCAACAGACCATCACACTCTTGCCCGCAGACGTTCATAATGCACTGAGCAAAATCAATCCACGTAAAGCTGATGGAATTCCTGGACGTGTGCCCAGAGCGTGTGCTGAGCAGCTCGCTGGGGTCTTTACTGACATCTTCAATCTGTCCCTTGTCCAAACAGTTGTACCTGCATGCTTCAAGACCACCTCCATGAATTGGATAAAGCTGGTCCCTACGCAATTCGTATATTTTTTTCTCAGAGGAGTGCCGGTCCGGAGAGCCAGTCAGTCCCGAGGGAACGTGCTGCCTGATACACGAGGAACACGTCGTACAACTGGCACAGCTGTTACTGGAGGATGCGGAATGATTTACTATTGGAATTTTCATGGTAGGACATGAATTTTACATGGTAGGATGTTTTCTGACCCATCACTAATTGGAGCCGAGCGGATAAAAGAGCCCCGATCTGCCGGCCGATCATTTTACGGGGAACTGCGAACTCAGGGGGGCAACATCAGGAGAAAACACAGATTGAACTATACCATCCAATCTGTGGAAACCCCCCTGGTGCTGGATAACATCAAGGATAAATGGATTTGGAACTGTGGGGTATTACGTGTATTGATTATGTTAAATTTCCCCTGGTGTAATCACTTCTGCTGAAAATGTGATTCAGCTGGACTCTTTGTTTTGACTGCACCTTCTGCACAAACATGTCCAAGGCCAACAGCTGCGGCCTTATCTCACACAGCACTCTACAAAACAAGACACTCCACATTCGGCTCACACTGACATGTTTTATGTAATACACTTTGCCCTGTCTATTTAGTGGTGTCTGCCTCTGCTTCAGTTGTCAATCAATTAAATAGATTTTTCTGGACTGCTTCCCTTCCCACCCACCTGTCTGTCACCAACAAAAAACGCCGTGTGTGTTACCTGTCCAATTGGTGTTGTCGTAATATGTTTGTGAATATTGTTATTGTACTGCACTTTTCATCTCTGTATCTCCGAGTCGGCGGTGCACACATGCTCGCGACCCCTCCCCTGGCCGCTCTATCACTGTCCTGCTTGGTCAGGGGGAAACGAAATTTCGATCTTCTATGTGTACTTGTACATATGGTTTTTCGACAATAAAGCAAACTATGAACTATGAACTATAGTGCCAGTGCCAAAACTCTCCTCTCCATCGTGCCTGCATGACTACCACCCTGTAGCACTTGCTATGAAGTGCTTTGAGCAGTTGGTCCCGGCACACCTCAAGAACTGCCTACCCCCCTCACTGGACCCCCACCAATTTGCCTACCGTAGCAATATGAGCACAGAGGATGCAGTATCCACAGTGCTGCACTGTGTGCTTTCCCACCTGGACAACAAGAACACTTATGCACGTATGCTGTTTGTTGATTTTAGCTCAGCATTCAACACTGTCATCCCCTCCAAGTTAATCACTAACTAAAATATCCTGGGTAACTTCTACCACTGTGCGATTGACAGCATCCTGACCAACTGTATCACAGTATGGTATGGGAACTGCTCTGTTGCCGACCGCAAAGCACTACAGAGGGTGGTGAACACTGCCCAACGCATCACAAGGACTCCACTAACTGCTATCAAGGACGTCCAGAGGAAGCGATGCCTACGCAGGGCTCGTAGCATCCTAAAGGACCCCTCGGACCCCAACCATAGACTTTTCCAACTCCTCTCCTCCGGAAGGCGCTTCAGGAGCCTTCAGACTAAACCCCCCCCTTCCATGCCACCACTCACACCCCCCTTCACCTCTCCATCTCTCCAAGTGTCAATGAACTCCACCCAAACCACATATGTATATGATCAATACTGCATATCCTCTGAATATCTCTGTGTTATAGTTCATCTGGCACATATCTTGTACATACATGTACATATCGTATTTATTCACTTATATATTTATAGCACACCTGTATACTTGTTCAGATTTCAACATCTCTACTGTATACTTGTTTATAATTTTTATATCCTCTACATAGACTAACAACAAAGTACTCCCACATGTTCATATTGCCCTGTTTTTTTTTTGGTTTTTTTGGTTTTTTTTTTCCGGCGCGGCGAAAGCCGCAGCTGGTTGCAACGCGCTCCCTTATTTTCCAACTTTTTTTCTGCTCTTACCTGCTTGTTCGTTTGCACACTTTGAAGTTTGTGTGTATAAGGCTAAGTGCTTCAGAAAAGCGATGTTTCTGCTCCATTTCAACCTCTATTTTCTTTGGATTTTAACTTTTTCACCGGCGCCATGTGCGTAAGGACACGTGCTCCCATTGTTTACACGAGGGATCAGCTGTTAGCGCTGCGCGGCGCAGTTGTGCTCCCCCGAGACAGACATGCTATCCCGGAGGAGCTGCTACGGAGGACGTGCAGAGGCAGACGAGCTGGACGCAAACTCCGGGAAAAGAAAGGACGCTGCAGACCTGTGCTTCCCTCTGTCATCACGGGAAACGTGCGGTCTATTCAGAACAAGACGGATGAATTAGCAGCGCTTGTACGGTATCAGCGGGAATATAGAGACTGCAGCGTCATGGTTTTCACGGAGTCCTGGTTAACCCCGCAAATCCCGGACTCAACTGTTGCCATAGACAACTTTCACCTGCTGCGAGCGGACAGGACAGCAGACAGTGGGAAGAAAAAAGGAGGTGGCCTGGCTGTGTTTGTAAATGAGAAGTGGTGCAAACCTGGACACTGTACAGTTAAGGAGCAGCTGTGTAACAAGGACGTGGAGTTGCTTGCCATTAGCTTACGGCCCTGCTATCTGCCTCGAGAGTTCTCACATGTGATTCTGATCGCTGTGTATGTTCCTCCCTCTGCTAATGCTGAGACAGCATGTGACACACTGCACTCCTGTACGAGCACACTCCAAACAAAGCATCCACAGGCTCTCTTCCTGATTTCTGGAGACTTCAACCATGCATCTCCTGCAACTGTTCTGCCTACATACACCCAGTATGTCACCTGCCCCACAAGAGACAATAAAATATTGGATTTATTTTTTGCCAACGCCAAGGAGGCTTATTCTTCATCCCCACTGCCTCCCCTGGGTAGAGCTGACCACAATATTGTCCATCTGCGGCCTGTGTATCAGCCCATTGTGCACAGACAGCCTGTGGTGCCCCGTGTGGTGAAGAAGTGGACTGCTGAGAGTGAGGAGGCTCTGAGAGACTGCTTTGACACCACAGTGTGGACAGAGCTCTGTGACCCCCATGGAGAGGACATTAATGCGATGACAGAATGCATCACGGACTACATAAATTTTTGTTTTGAAAACATCGTTCCCTCCCAAACGGTGCGGTGTTTTTCAAACAATAAACCATGGATTAACCCTGACATAAAGGCTCTGCTGAAGGAGAAGAAGAGAGCTTTTAGGTCAGGGACCAAGGAGGAGCTGAGGGCTGCACAGAAGAGGCTGAGGAGAGAAAACAGGATGAGCCAGGCCAGCCATAAGAGGAAGATGGAGCGACAGCTACTGGAGAGGAACATCCAGGGGGTGTGGAGAAGTCTCAAGACCATCTCAGACTTCAAAGCACCTCCTGCCCAGACGGAGGGGGACCTGCAGTGGGTGAATGACCTCAATGCTCACTTCAGGAGATTTGATCAATCACCCGCCACCCCTCCTCCCCCCACCCAGCTGCCAGCTCCCACCTCCCCAGCTGGACAATGGGGAACTCCTGCTCCTCTTCACACCTTTACCTCTGCTCCACAGCCCTCCACCACACATGGACTCACCCATCCCCCCAGCCTGCCACTGTCATTCTCTGCAGCCCAGGTGAGACAGGAGCTCAAGAAGATTAGACCGAGGAAGGCAGCAGGACCAGACGGCATCAACTCCAGGCTCCTTAAGTCCTGTGCAGACGAGCTGTGCGGAGTTATGGAGCATGTCTTCAACATGAGCCTTAAGCTGAGGGTGGTACCACAACTCTGGAAGACCTCCTGTGTGGTACCAGTGCCTAAGACACCGCACGCTAAAGACCTCAGCAGCTTCAGGCCAGTGGCTCTTACATCCCACCTGATGAAGACACTGGAGAGACTGGTCCTTGGCCACCTCCGCTCCACCGTGAGCTCAGCGATGGACCCGCTGCAGTTTGCGTACCGGCCTGGCATCGGAGTGGAGGATGCCGTCATCTACCTGCTGCATCGCTCACTGTCTCACCTGGAGAACCCCGGCAGCACTGTGAGGATTCTCTTCTTTGACTTCTCCAGTGCTTTCAACACCATCCAGCCACTGCTCCTCAGGGACAAACTGGAGACTGCCGGTGTGGACTGTGACCTGACAGACTGGATCCTGGACTACCTCACAAACCGGCCCCAGTTTGTGAGAGCCAAGAACTGTGTGTCTGACTTCCTGACCTGCAGTGTGGGGGCGCCCCAGGGCACTGTCCTCGCGCCCTTTCTTTTCACCCTCTACACTGCAGACTT
Source organism: Paratrypauchen microcephalus (assembly GCA_036785185.1). NCBI lineage: Eukaryota > Metazoa > Chordata > Actinopteri > Gobiiformes > Gobiidae > Paratrypauchen > Paratrypauchen microcephalus. Next base: position 955,377 of record JAVJIX010000214.1, read on the forward strand.
CAGACACAACACGGACAGCTGTGTCCTGCAGAAGTTCTCTGATGACTCTGCCATCATTGGTCTTGATGGAATAATTATGATGGAATAATTATATATTATTAACTTTTGTGATTCTTTAATTTGTAGAAATGAAGCTTTAAAAGTGCGTGACTTGTGATAATATGTTTTGAGTTACAGAAAGGCCAGATATCCGAGGGGAGACGTAAGCAGACAGTTTGGCTCCTCCAGTATCTAAGTCACAGTGACATTGTCCCTGTGAAAGATGTCATATCTGTGAATTATCTTATAAGTGTTTTACTTTTAATACTTATGCTTTGGTTTTAATGATTTTGCTTTGGTTTTAATGATTATGTTTTGTCGGCTGTCTTACCACCTGTTCCCCCACCCCTTAGGAGTAAGACAGCCCATTGTAACCAGGGAAGTGAAAAACTCAATAAATATGCAAGTGGGGGGCACAGAGAGCCAGGACGCTCAGAGCAAATATGGGCCGAGAGCAATGTTGTAACCTGGTCGTATTTCTCTGACTGTTCTCCACTTGCAAGTGAAAAAGATCTAATCTCTTGTCTTCCTTTCCTGTGTACAGAATTTTGGGTTTTTAACACCTATTAGATGGTCCTTCGAGCCGGATTCCAACATACCTGAGGACTCCAGGAGGTGACGGAGATTCGGGAAAGACAGTGGCCACTGCATCTGAGACATTAACAGCCGACTCTCATTCATCGCTTGGAGTCTGAGGGTTGACGGGATACCGAAGGAGGAAGACAACCAGACTAAAAGAACTGAGTGAGTACGTCTAAGTTTAAAACGTGTGTGACTGAGGGTCATAGCGCGTAGAAAACCCTAACAATCCTAGGCTCTATTAGGTAAAAACGTGGCCTAGTGTCCCTCTATCGGGTGGCGGGAGAGTCACTGGCAGGTAGTAAAACACTGGGTGGAGTAGTATCCTTCTAACGGGTGACAGGTTAGTCACATACAGTTAGTAAATTACTGAAGGATGCGGTATCCCTTTATCGGGTAACAGGTTAGTTACTGGCTAGATAATAAAAGACCGTGAAAATCGTACTCAAAGGAATAAAAGTTCTGTGTGAAAGTGTGTATGACTGGAATTACAGGCCGTTAACACTGTAATTCATATAAACTGTTCAGAATAATACAGTAACGTATTGTAGATGCAAAGGCAAGATTTTTCCACCTGCATTGCACTGTGGCAGGTTGAAGTGAAAAATACTACAATACTGATTATTACTGTCTGAACAAAAACACATCCCAACCTATAGTGACTCCACTCTGGATTAAAGGGTTGGACTAAATTGACCAAAAAATGGGAAACAAACAGACAAAACTTCAGAGTAAGGACTATAAAAGTGTCGAGCAACAAAATAAAGACAAAATAAAATTCCTGAAATTATGGACAACAAAATATAATTTTAAAGGGAAGTTAAACACTGTAGAGATAATACAGTTAAGAGAAAAGATCTATGCAGATTGTGGAGGAGACCTAAAGAAAATGAAAAAGAAAGGATATGACGACACAGATTTCTGGTTAAAAATAGCAGGGCAAAGAGAGGCAGGAAAAAATAAAACCATGCTTTTGAAACACGATGACCTGGACTTAGAGACAGGAGTGACACAAATGCGAGAACCTACTCCAGAACTAGAATCACACATAGAGACAGATGAAGAAGAAGGAGTAAAATTAAGATCACTAACAGACTCAGAAATAGTGCGACACGCAGGACACGGAAGTCCCCACCCACCACCATATATTTCTGCAGAACGAAGCGCTCCGAAAAACCTATATCCAGTAGAGGACTTACAAAAAATGCAAATAGATGAAAATAAACGTTTAACAAGAGCAGAAGCAAAGGACAAACACATAACGCTGACATTTAATAAAGAAATGGGAAGTGAAAAAGTAGTGGTAATACACGTAGACGCACCACCTAGCCCCATACCCAGCGCACCTCCCCTGAGTTCTAACACACAAAGTAGCCACCCTGCATCTAAAAATACAAATCCACTCCATTCCGAAGATCCAACAATTTTCCAAGCACCAATGATAGCAGTGGCGAACCCAAGAGCAGGTCAACTAGTGGACGAAGCAGATTATGACGGACCGCGTCACCCGGACACACTTTTTGTTTATCGACCCTGGTCAGACTCAGACGTAACAGAGGCAGTAAAAGGATTAACCCCATATAAAGATGATGTAACTAAATTTTGCAGCGAAATGAAGCAATTGCATGAGTCATATAAACTAAACGGAAACGAAATGGAAAGATGTTATAGAAAAGCGTTAGGGCACCACTGGGTAACAGTCTCAGGAGACTGGAATAGCAGAGACCAGCCACAAGGTGGAGCACAAGTAGGACCTATACTACAGTATGATAGTGATATCTTACAAGGACGAGTGGCAGCATTACATGATAGAATTAGAGGAAGATTTAGGCGAGCTCCCAACTATGGTATAATAAACCGTACAAAACAAAAGGATGATGAGTTATTTGAGGATTATCAACTCAGAATGAGAGAAATATTTACAAACAATAGCGGATTAGAAGATAGAGAAGATAACAACTGCCCATACAGACAACAGTTAAAAAACGCTTTACATGCAAATTCCAGACCAGAAGTCCATAAATGGATAGAAAAACATTTTGTGGGTTTTGGGACAGCATCGATAGATCAATATATAGAACAAGCCAGTCATGCAGACAAAACCACAAGAGAAAAAAAGAAAGAAAACGCTAAACGAAACGCAGCATTCGTGATGACATCAGAAGGAGGTGAGAATGAGATATATTTTACAGGGATAGCAAATAGGGGACAAGGTAGAGGCAGAGGGGGAAAAGGAAAGGCCAGGGGTAAGGGGGGTCCTGGAAGAGGAGGTTATGAAAATCAGAGAAACAATAATCAGAAACAGGAGGAGGATGAGCAGACAGGCGAGGAAAACGTGTGTTGGTATTGCAAAAAGCCAGGACACTTTAAGAGAGACTGCAGGAAATACCTAGCAGCATGTGCAAGATGGGAAAATGACGCATGACTAGGCCACGACAAAACGAAAACAGAATTAGAAATTGGAGATCAAAAGGAATGGGAAGAATTTGATAAACACCATGAATGAGTAGATTCAAAAGATTTTGACATAAAAATACCCCGAGAATGGTGTCCATGGGAAAATAAAGAAAAAGTAGTCACAGATGTGTATGCAGCTTTAAGAGACACACACAACTTACCCCAAATAGACTTATTGGTAAACGGACAGAAAATAACGTTCTTATGTGATTCAGGCGCATGTAAGACCACAATAAACAAGGCAGTGCCAGGGATGATTCTGACTTCAGACACCATGTCCGTACGAGCAGCAAACGGACAGGTGAGTCAGGTCCCGATAACAAGTTTATTGACACTGACAGATCCAGACGGACTGAGCATAGAAAGCACAGTGTTATTTTTGGAGGACTGCCCAGTTTGTCTCTTGGGAAGGGATGGACTGAGCAGTCTGAAACTAGCACTGTTCCCAGAGCCAGGAGGCAGCATGAAGGTAGTTCGCGCACGAGACATACCATCACCGCAATACAGTTTTGTTATACAAAAGGCAGGAATTCCACGTTACTGGTACGGGTATCAAATACCACACAATGACGTAGGAAAGACGGGAAGTGCATTGTTAAAAGAGGCAAAATCAGCAGTACCTACACCCAGTAAACCAATCTCTACAATGCCAGTGGACGAATTACACATAACAACATATTTCGGACATGAAAGAGGGCCAGATAAACAATATTTTGACAAAATGGAAAAACTAGGCTCCATTCCAGCAATAATTCAGTATGTATATTCTGACAACAAAACGTTTTGTGTTGCGGATATACAACTAAAGTGGAAAGATGAAACAGATAAAAGATTCATTGAAAGAACACACACACCTATGCACATCTCATTGATGAAACCAGAAGACTGGGAATGGGAAATCCTAGGACAAGTCATGGCAGAGTGTTACAGATGCAAAGATTGGGTAACTACAGGACCAAGAACACAAACAGGATGTCACAAGTGGACTAGACAAGCATTATTTTGGCCAATACATGTCATACCATTTCAGTGCCTCCAACCACCAGATGACGTAGAACAGTGATATTTAGATTCCCTCACTGAGGCGGATGAAGCATTGCTGAAACAAGTTCCAGAAAAGTTATGGTCTACAGGGCCATCAGATGTAGGATTGATAAAAGGAGTAGAACCGGTACAGATAAGACCAAAATCAGAATGGAGACCATGTGTAAGACAATATCCATTGAAACCTGAAGCCTTAGAAGGCATAAAACCAGTTATACAAGATCTGTTAAAGGCAGGAGTGTTAATAGAGTGTAATGACTCACCATGTAATACTCCTATTTGTCCGGTGCAAAAAGCAGCGCCATCTATAGGATGGAGAATGATACAAGATCTACAAGCAGTAAACCAAGCAGTGATTCAGAGAGCTCCATGTGTTCCTGATCCACATACACTTCTAAATTCATTACAACCAAATTCACAATACTTTACGGTTATAGACATTTCAAATGCTTTCTTTTCAATTCCAATTCGTGAAGATAGCCAGTTTTTATTCGCATTTACCTATAACAATAGAAGATATACTTATGCCAGGTTACCACAAGGTTACGGTGAATCTCCTACAATTTACTCACAGGCTATGAGTTCGAATTTGTCTAAATTTACACCTCCAGGAGGAAGTCAAATCTTACTTTACGTGGATGATATTTTGATTTCATCACCAGATAAGGAAACATGCCAAAAGGATACAATAGCGTTATTAAAATATCTAGCAGAACACGGACATAAAGCAAGTAAAAATAAAGTACAATTTTGTAAACAAGAAGTCAAATATTTAGGATATTCTCTCAGTAATGGAGGCAGAACAATTACTAACGACAGAAAAGCAGCTATCCTGAATGCACCAAAACCAGAAACCAAAAAACAAATGATGTCTTTTTTAGGATTAACGAATTACTGCAGACAATGGATTCCATGCTATGCAGAATTAACACACCCGTTAAGCCAACTAATATATGAGACTCCAATAGAAATGAAAGATAAATTAAGATGGACGCAGGAGGCAGAAAAGGCATTCTGTGATCTAAAACAAACTTTAGTCTCAAGTGTAAGTTTAGCCTTACCGGATTATTCAAAACCCTTTGTGCAAATGGTAGATTGTAAAGGCATATTAATGACTTCAGTAATCACACAACTGCATGGAACCAAACTAAGACCTATAGCCTACTATTCAACTAAACTTGACAGTGTAGTAAAAGCAGCACCTGTAGCAGTAGAAGCTTCAGCAACAGTAGTGTTATTTCACCCATTAACACTCAAAGTACCACACGCTGTAGCAGTATTACTATTACAGAGCAACCACTCATTTTTATCACCAGCAAGACATCTTTCATGTATGACAAATTTATATTCACAACCACATTTAACCATAGAAAGATGTACATTATTAAATTCAGCCACTTTAATGCCGACTGAGGATGACGGAATCCCACATAATTGTAAAGAATTAGTAGAACAATCAACAAAATGTAGAGAAGATTTATTAGATACTCCAATTGAAGGAGCAGAAATTGTATTTGTAGACGGATCATCTAAAAAAGACAATTATGGAAAAACACAGACAGGGTATGCAGTAACAACAGTAAATAAAGTATTAAAAGCAAATAAATTACCTCCAAATTATTCAGCACAAGCAGCAGAATTAGTAGCACTAACAGAAGCATGCAAATTATTTAAAGGCAAGAACGTAACAATATATACAGATAGTCAATATGCATATGCGAAACTCACGTATTTGCACAATATTGGAAAAATAGAGGAATGAAGACTTCTACAGGAAAACCAGTAACTCATGCTGAATTATTAACAGAATTAATAAAAGCAGTACAATTACCAAATAAAATAGCGATTTGTAAATGTGTAGCACACAAATCAGGAACAGATGAAGTAACAAGAGGAAATGCAATGGCAGATAAAACAGCTAAAGACGCAGCAGAATACAAAATAAATACATATTCTTTAATGGAAGGGACCCAACTAAACAAAAAAACCTACAAGACATGCAAGAACAAAGCCCTAAAACTGAAATAAACTTATGGAAAAGAAAAGGAGCACAAATAAAAAACGACATATATATGTGACCAGAAAATAAACCAATACTACCACAGAATTTATATAGATACGCAGCAATATTGAGCCATGGTAAATCACATGTCTCAACAGGAGGGATGGTATCTATGATAAATACGCAGTATTTAATAATAACTACTAAAAAAATTTTTGTAGAAGATGCCTAATATGTGCAAAACATAATCCACAAGGAAATCTCAATTAGAGGTAAATTTCCAGAACCACAATACCCATTTCAAGAAATACAGATGGATTTTATTCAATTAAATCAAAGTGAAGGTATGAAATATTGTTTAGTAATCATAGATGTGTTTTCAAAATGGACAGAGATATTTCCAACTAGACATCCAGATGCATTAACAGTAGCAAAAGCGTTATGCAAAGAAATTATACCTAGATATGGATTAGTGGAAGTGATCCGATCTGATAATGCTAAACATTTTGTTAATGAAACCATAGAATTGATAGGAAAGAAATTTGATATAAAACTAAAAAACTTCTGTTCATATCACCCACAGTCAGCAGGACTAGTAGAGAGAAGAAATGGTACTATAAAAACCAGACTTAAAAAATGTATGGAAGAAACTAAAAGACCATGGACTAAATGTTTAGATTTAGTCAAGTTAGAATTAAATACTACAGCTATACAAGGGCTAACTCCATTTGAGATATTGTTTGGTAGACCATATAAAATACCACAATTTAAACAAATATGGGAAGATGGGGAAGATATGGACTTAGCTTCACACATGAGAAAAATGTTTGAAAAGCAAAATAACAAACATACTGAAGTAGACCAACCCTGTTCTCAACAGGAAGAAGAGTTAGTGGAACCAGGGGACTGGATCTTGGTGAAAAGCATTAAGAAAAAACACTGGTATTCACCTAAGTGGGAAGGTCCTTATCAAGTATTGTTAACAACCCCAACAGCACTAAAAATAGCTGAAAGAGCAACTTGGATTCATCAAAGTCATTGCAAAAAGGTTATAAACTACAAAGATGCAGATAAATCACAGGAATAGAATACCAAAATGGCTAAAGACAGCTATAATGTGTTGGATATTGTTGACATTCTTTGTAATGACATTCCTACTAGTATGGTATCAGATAAAAAAAATGGGCTAGAAGACTTAAGATGGAAGTGATTAAATTGAATGGCAAATTAACTTTAGTAATGCTCTTTAACACAACAGCAGAACCATTAGAAGCAGGAATAGAATCAGGAGGTCATGGTCTGAAAGTACCATGTTATACCTTATTGTTATGTATTCATAAATCAGGAGTAAACCCATGCACAAAGTTTTTATATGTTCTAACATAACACAGGCTGACTCGACAGAACTGCCTCAGCAGAAGGAAAGTCTAGTGATAGGACCACAAACTAGGACTAGTACAAAGATTAGAATAAATAACAACAACAACGAGCAAAAAACAGATGATTGGTTTCTAATAGCTACAGGAATATCAGGACTCAGCAACAACTGGTTGTTAATGGCGGAACAAGCAGCTAATTCAACACCATCAGACTGTTTAGTATGTTTGGGACCTAGACCAGTTCTGAAAGTAGTCCCTGCACCCATTAACGAGACATGTATAATACCTATAATGACTAACACCAATCCACCAAACTGTTCTGACTTAGATAAAACTTTTCCAGTCACCCAACCTGTAAAGATTAAACCAGTATTTGATGTTAAAGTAGCACTTAAAATTTTTTTATGTGTATAAATTTCAATGGAACAAAAAACATCTTAGGGAAAATCCAGCAGGAATTTTGTGAAACTAACATTAGTGGAGGTGACAACATGAAAGTGATATCCAGATCAGACGTGTGGTGGTGGTGGTGCGGTGAAGACAAGATCTATGACAAAATACTGTCCAATACTTCAGCTCGTTGTGCTTTGATTACACTGATTATGCCAGTGACAGTCCAACCAATGACTGCAGAAGAGATAAGTGCACATTACCAACTTGTGCGTCCAGGACATTTAAATAGAAGGAAGCGAACTAGCCACACCCCGTGATTAGAAGACCTACTTTGACGCTGTGGGCGTCCCTAGGGGGCGTGCCTGACGAATATAAATTAGCAAATCAAATATATCACTCAAGACCCTTTAAAAAACTGCTGCTAAGGACGACTGTTGCACTGTTGCACATTTATTTTATCTTAACTCCAATGCACATTCTATTGCACATTTTTGATGCACACTGCACACTTTGGAAATCTGTATATAGGTGTTTATTTATTATGTTGCACTGTTTTAAGATTTTAGATCTTAGACTTTAGTTTAACTTTAGATCTCTGTCCTAGATAGTTTTTGTTGTGTTGTGTCTTCATATTGTATTTTGTACACTGTCTTTTTGCACTACCTGGCCAGAGAGAAACGAAATTTCACTGTATGTTGAACATATATGGCAGAATTGACAATAAAAGCTAACTTTGATCTTTTGAAATAGCAGCAGGATTTGAAAATACACCAGTTATAGCTGCATTCCTTCCAATTACGCCTAACAAAAATGTAGACAGAATCAACTACATCCACTATAACGTCCAGAAACTTGGCAACTACACCGATCTGCTGTACACGACCAACTTAAAGCTACCTCACTCATGGCCTTCCAGAATCGCATAGTGCTCGACATGTTACTAACCGAGAAAGGAGGAGTTTGTGCAATCTTTGGGGATGTGTGTTGTGCGTTTATCCCGAATAACACCGCTCCCGAAGGTAAACTCACTAAGGCTTTGGATGGCCTAAGAGCTATGAACAAGCGAATGAAGGACCAATCGGGGGTAGATACTTCCATGTGGGACGGCTGGCTGGATGTATTTGGAAAATACAAAGCCCTGGTAACATCAGTCCTAATGTCAGTAGCAGTATTTGCAGCAATTTTGACCTTATGTGGGTGTTGTTGTATTCCATGTCTAAGAGCATTAATTAATAGATTAATTACAACTGCCATCTCACCCTTAACACAAGACAAGGAAGTGATGATGCATTTGCTGGCAGGTTATGATGGCACCCTAGCGACACCCATTGACGAAGAAAGAGATTTACAAAATGAATTAACTGACTTATTCCAAGAAACAGTCTAAGGATTTAGACACCCTCTGAGTGTACAATAACAATGAACGGGTAACTGAAAATCTGCAAAGAAGAGGTTACACGGGATATAACAAAATTAATAAACAGGAGGGAAATGATGGAATAATTATATATTATTAACTTTTGTGATTCTTTAATTTGTAGAAATGAAGCTTTAAAAGTGCGTGACTTGTGATAATATGTTTTGAGTTACAGAAAGGCCAGATATCCGAGGGGAGACGTAAGCAGACAGTTTGGCTCCTCCAGTATCTAAGTCACAGTGACATTGTCCCTGTGAAAGATGTCATATCTGTGAATTATCTTATAAGTGTTTTACTTTTAATACTTATGCTTTGGTTTTAATGATTTTGCTTTGGTTTTAATGATTATGTTTTGTCGGCTGTCTTACCACCTGTTCCCCCACCCCTTAGGAGTAAGACAGCCCATTGTAACCAGGGAAGTGAAAAACTCAATAAATATGCAAGTGGGGGGCACAGAGAGCCAGGACGCTCAGAGCAAATATGGGCCGAGAGCAATGTTGTAACCTGGTCGTATTTCTCTGACTGTTCTCCACTTGCAAGTGAAAAAGATCTAATCTCTTGTCTTCCTTTCCTGTGTACAGAATTTTGGGTTTTTAACACCTATTAGGTCTCATCAAGGATGACGATGATGGGGAGTACAGAGGACTAATACAGGACTTTGTGGACTGGAGTCAGCGAAACCACCTCATCATCAATGCAGGGAAGACCAAGGAGATGGTGGTGGACTTCCGCAGACGCCAATCTACTGCCCCCTCAGTGAACATCCAGGGAAGGGACATTGAGAGAGTGAACTCTTACAAGTACCTGGGTGTTCATCTGAACAATAAACTGGACTGGACTCATAACACAGATGCACTGTACAGGAAGGGCCAGAGTCGGCTCTATCTCCTGAGGAGACTCAGGTCTTTTGGAGTGAGAGGGCCACTCCTGAAGACCTTCTATGACTCTGTGGTGGCATCAGCCATCCTGTACGGTGTGGTCTGCTGGAGCAGCAGCATCACAGAGAGGGAGAAGAAGAGGCTGGACAAGGTCATCAAGAAGTCCAGCTCTATCCTGGGCTGTCCTCTGGACTCAGTGCAGAAGGTGGGGGACAAGAGCGTCCTGGCTAAGGTCACCTCTATGCTGGACCATGAGTCTCACCCCCTGCAGGATGCTCTGTCTGCTCTGGAGAGCAGCATCAGTGACAGACTGATACACCCTCGCTGTGTGAGGGAGAGGTTTCGCAGGTCTTTCCTTCCTGCTGCTGTCAGACTGTACAACAAACACTGTTAACATGTCATTCAACTTATCTGCACTTACAATATTCAACTATACTCCAGAGTCTATTTTTAGGTCTAGTTTTAAATTATCCTAGGCCATTATTTATTTATTTATTATATTGTTCTGTTGCATGCTACTTTTTCTTGCTGTTCTTGATCTGTTCATTGCAACACTGGAATTTCCCCACTGTGGGACTAATAAAGGCATATCTTATCTTATCTTATCTTATCTTTATCTGCACCTAATTCTGTAACCATACTGTATATATTGTGTATATTGTATTATATATTGTATACTGTATATATCACACTTGCTGCTCGTAATGACATGTGTAATGACAATAAAGTTGAATCTAATCTAATCTAATAATTTTGCTAACAAAAATCAATATATTTATTCAGGTTTTGCTCTGTAACTATAATCTGATTTCTTATGGAACAAATCAATGTGCTAAAACACTCAAATTATTAAACGGCACTGAATATCCTTATTTGGAAAATTACACTGCAATTTTATGTTTTTTAATTGTTGAGGCAAAATGCTGGCTATTTCATATTCATATTCATATTCATAATTAATAAATTGCCCCACGAGAGAGCAGAATATGCTGGATCATTGTTACACAACAGTCAGTGGTGCGTATCGAGCGGTGCCCCGCGCAGCTTTCGGCTTCTCAGACCACGCGATGATTCATCTCATCCCTGCTTACAAACAACGGCTGAAGCTGTCCAAGCCGACAGTGAGGACTTCTAAGAAGTGGACCAGTGAGGATGTGGAGGAGCTTCAAACGTGTTTGGATTTTACAGACTGGAATGTGTTTAAAACTGCAACGAACAGCTTGGATGAGTACACAGACACCGTGATGTCATACATTCAGTTCTGTGAGGATAGCATCATTCCGTCATGTACCAGAGTCACCTTCAACAATGACAAACCCTGGTTCACACCCAGACTGAGGCAGCTTAGAAGGAAAGTCGAAACTGCATACAGATCCAGAGAACAAGAAAGCTACAAACGCAGCAGGTACTCATTTAGCAGAGAGGTGGAGAAAGCTAAGTCGAACTACAATACACGTCTGAAGCACCATTTCTCGTCAAATGACTCTGGCTCTGTCTGGAGAGGGTTTAGGCCAGGGGTGGGCAAACTTTTTGACTCATGGGCCACAAAGGGTTCTAAAATTTGACAGAAGGGCCAGACCAGGAGCAGGTGGATTTAGTGTTTTGGTAATCCACCTCCTAAGAGCAAAAAATAACATGGGATATGTAGAAAACATGTGCTTTATTTCAATTAAAAATGAGCAAAAGCATTACAACAAAATGTCCATCATTCATGTTCCACGGTATTTAGCTGTTTATTGAAATGACTCATAAAACACAGAACATTTTATTAATAAAATACTGCTTTTTTTATTACTAACAGTTACCATTTTAAAGCACTGAAAGTTCTGTTATTCTTCAGGTTCTTTCGTTCTTTTGTTGACTGCTTGCTAGCATAGTTGGCATGTTTTGTGGCAAAGTGACGGCTGATATTATGTTCTTTAAAAACCGTTACAGTCTCTTGGCATATCAGGCATACAGCAGCTGATAAGTATTCGGTGAAAAAAATATTTACTTGTCCACTCCTTATTAAACACTCGACATTCTCTGTCCACTTTTCTTTTCTTAGCTCCGCTCATCTTTAGAGGAGGGCTGAGGGGTCAAAGAGTAAAACACAAACGTGGAGCAAAACGCCGCACCTCAACAAAGGTCAATGTATCTAGTGTGCCAGCTATTGGAAAATGCCAGAATTGCAGGGAAATTAAAACATTAACAAGGTTTATTAATATAATTTCTTCAAGTTCGGCGGGCTGGATTAAAAATCCCCCGGGCTGTAGTTTGCCCATGCCTGGTTTAGGCAAATTACAAACTACAAGCCCAGAGCCCCTCCCGCTGTGGACAACAAACGACTGGTAGAAGAGTTGAACGACTTTTATGCCAGGTTTGACACACCCCCTCCCTCACCCCCCGCACCACCATAGACATTCCAGCCATGCCCAACCCGGACCCCTCCTCCTCCCCCACTGCTCTCACTGTTTTGGAGCAGGACGTGGCTAAACTCTTTAGTAAGCAGAACCCCCGCAAGGCCCGAGGCCTGGACGGTGTCTCTCCTTCCACCCTGAAACACTGCGCTAAAGAACTGGCTCCTGTCTTCACGGACATCTTTAACACCTCCCTGGCGTCATGCCATGTCCCTGCCTGCAGTCCACCATCGTCCCCGTCCCCAAGAAGAAAAGGATCACTGGACTTAATGACTACAGACCTGTGGCGCTGGCGTCTGTAGTCATGAAATCATTTGAGCGCCTGGTCTTGACCCACCTCAAGTCCTTCACCTCCCCCCTCCTGGACCCTAGTGATGTTACAAGATGGGCCGAGGCTGCGAAGCGTGTGCCGAGTAATGAGGGGGGCGTGTCCGCGAAACGCAATTCGAGGCTCGCTTCATTTGGGGGAGGAGCCAAAATGATGACGTTCGAAGCCTCGCTGCCCGGCTGTACCACGTGACTACTTCGGGAAGCGGTACAGATTTTGCCGCAAGATTTTCCAGCTGTATAAACCCCTCAGACTCCATTCAAAATGTGGGGATTTGAAGGAGAGCTGCATCAGCTGAGAGTTTGGATAGAGTTTGGAGAGTCTAGATACTAGAGTTTCATAGCGTTTATATAGTTTGGAGATAGTTTGGAGAGAGTTTGGAGAGAGTTTGGAAAGTTTAGGAAGAGAGATCTAGGAGAGTAGGATAGGTGATAGGATGGAGCCAGTGAGGAAGAGGAGATCTTCCCCTGTGTGGGAACACTTTGATCTGAAACCAAACCAAAACCTGTTGAGAAACTCTTGTTTCTGAATAAAAATGAATAAAAAAATTCCCCTGTCCTGTACATCATTGTCCAAGTTACACAAGCATAATCTGTGTCCTTTTCCTAGTTCCACAAACACTTTCACTGTCCTCTGCCCGATTATGCCCTTGCCATTTTCAGAAAAACAGCTTAACATTTCATTTCATTTTATTTTATTTATTTAACAGGACAATGTACAGCCACATAATGCCAAAGGCAGAGATGCTTGTATCAGATTATACCTTGAAATCTAATTTCCATCTGTAGTCCTTTAACTTGTCATATATGATCATTTTGGGAAAATTTACACACACAGAATACATCCAAAATTTATTATATACATATGAGATAATATATGTATAGAAATTATTTGGTCATACATGTTTTGTAATAATAGTCATTCCCAACAGACACAAAAATTCAATGCGTCACACATTGTGGTTCAAATACAGCTGCCTGTGATTACACACTTGGCCAATAGGTGGTTTCGTGCGCACATGAAGCTTCGAGAAATTAACCTTTTCTCGAACCATTTGGCTCAAGTGGTTCAATGCCTCATGAGGTTTCATCTCACCATCACTACTGGACCCCCTGCAGTTTGCCTACAGAACTAATCGGTCTGTGGACGATGCCATTAAGATCAAAGATCAAAAGATCAAAGTCAGCTTTATTGTCAATTTTGCCATATGTGTTCAAGATACAGTGACTGCGTGCACATGGTAGGATTGGATCAGGATTGGTTTGTTTTTTTCACACTTGCTTGGCGGGTGGTTTGTTGTCCCATCCGAGTGCACATGCATGTCACGCAATCAGATTCAGGTCAGCGACCTGACCGCCTCCGCAAAGCTAGGTGGCGCTGTGGTCCAACTACTTCCGGGTGACGCCAACCTAATATAAAAACACAGCACAACTAGTTAACTGGCACTATACTACGACGGCTTTCGAAGAGTTTGACGGAGCAGCATTGGCGTACGTGTTATGCATACTGCAGAGTTTGGTTGGCTACAGCACAGAAGGCCTAAACGTGCAGTATGGATGAGGGTCAGGGACAGCGGCTTCTGGGATCGAGTGATCTTACAGGAATATACAGACGAGGACTGGAAAAGCAACATTCGTATGACCCGGAGGACCTTTGATAAGTTGTGTGGTTTGATGTCGGACGTCATGAAGCCGGAGAACACAACCGTCCGAGCGCCTATCCCGCTTGCAATGAGAGTAGCCGTTGTTCTTTACAAACTGGCTAGTTGCGCGGAGTACCGGGTTGTGGCAAACCAGTTTGGGGTTGGCAAGTCCACGGTGAAAAACCTTGTTTACTTGTTCTGCCGTGGGATGGTGTCTTCTGTCATTAAAGACATCATTAGAACGCCCACTGCAGAGGAAGCTACAGCAATAGCACACCGGTTCGAGCAGAAGTTTCACATTCCCCAGATCATCGGCTGCATTGACGGTACCCACATCCCCATATTACCGCCGACTGATGGGTACAGAGACTTTGTAAATCGCAAAGGATGGCCTTCTTACATCCTCCAAGCTGTGGTTGACGACAAGTATCGGTGAGTAGAGCCTTTTCACGTTACACGTAGCAATTATTTTGCGTGTGGTGCATGTCTGAATGTGGAACAATGACCTACATGTGTCATGTCTGTAAACATCGTTGTTATTGTTCCAAGGTTCTGGAACGTGAGCTGTAGAGTACCGGGAAGTGCACACGACGCGAACGTCCTTAGGCAGTCGGATTTATTTAAACGAGCACATCAACTACCAAAAGTAAGTCATTCTACATACTACCTCAAACTGTTGTGGGGTGTTGTTGTGTTGTGGTTCACTGATACACCATCTTGGTTTTTGTGTTTCTCCCAGGGCCCAAGAGAAATCAATGGCGTCACCGTTGGCCATTTCCTTTTGGGAGATCCGGCTTACCCACTAACGGACTGGATTATGAAAGGGTACAGCCACTCCCCACGCATCACCCCACAGCAAGAATCATTCAATGTCTACCTCAGCTCTGCACGGACCACAGTAGAGATGGCCTTTGGGAGACTGAAAGCACGCTGGAGAGTGCTAATGAAGCGCAGTGACTTTCATTTCACTTTTATCCCCTACATGATTGCGACATGTTGTGCATTGCACAACTTATGTGAGGATGCGAAGGAGACCTTACATCCCACCTGGTCTACTGATGCCGCTGTACTAGAATCTACAATTCCACAGCCAGGTGTCCGTGCCTGCAACACCCGTGAAAATGCTACCGGACAGAGGATTAGAGATGCACTGGCAGACTACTTAAGTGCAAACTTTCCTCAGCGTACACCTCTGTTTTAATCATGTTTTTGTTACGGGTTGATTTTCAGATATACAATGTTCACGATTTTTAAGGTTTGCTTGCGTCTTTTGTGCCAAAAATAAAGGCATTATATTCTAGCTTTGGGGTTTACCGTTCATTGATTTATCATTTATGTAACTTCTGGGGTGGTGAAATAAAACCACTTTCATTCCATGTCTTTGTAATGCCTAGCCTAAATTCTGTAGTCTCTTCCATAGCGTGTGAGTGAACCCTTAGGTCCTGTCTTAACTTTGAATCATATTAAAAGTGAACAACTTAAAAGTTGATTTCCACACAGATTTGTATTAGTTACATGCATTTATTATATGAAAGTTAAACCAAACCTCAAAACACACTCAAAAAAACACACTTCAGGAAAAAAAAATCAAATAAAAAAAAAATCACAACATAAGTTTTTAAGTCTTAAGAAAGTGCCCTGTGCATAAAGTTCATATTTCAGAAAGGCCGGAAGATGGGGCTTGTCGGTCCGGATAATGAAGGCTGTCCGGACACATCTGGGTGTGGGGTGGAGGACAGCTGTCGGTAGCGGGAAGAGGATGGGGTCTGTGGGCTGTAGTACGACGACTGTCGGTGGTGGTGGTGGTGCTGGTACGGGTAACCCATTTGCGGTACCGGTTGCCTCAGGCTGCTGAGGCCTTCAAGTAGCGCGGTCATGTGGCGGTTGTGGTCAAGCCTGCTTTCCCGCATTATGTTTGTGAGCTCTCTCAGGTGCTCCCTGCTGTCCCTCAGCTCCTGGAGCAATTGAGACCTGCTCGCGCTCACCTCCTCGCAAAGCCGGAGAATAGGGTCTGGCCTACTTTGCCTCTGGCGGGGTCGCTGGGCACTTGTCCCTAAAAAAGAAAAACATGATGTTAAAGTTATTACCCGTCCTGACGTGGGTAGCAGAGCACACGAAGCAGAAGTGGTTGGTGCAGACAGACAGAATATGTATAAAATTACCTGGCATAGGGGTACCGCTCCTTGATGACTCAGAGGAAGAGTCGTCTGGGCGCTGCTGCTCCACATTCCCCCCTCCTCCGTTGTTTCTACGTAGGGTAACACAAAAGAAACTGTTACAATCCAAACACATGTTTTCATCGTGGGTTAAGTCAAGAGTAGGGTTTTGGTTAGCTTGATTAGCTTAGCATTAGAATGAGACATCTGGCTTTTGTTAAGAAGGTATAAAGTTGTTGCAACCCACCTTGGTCGGCTTCTGCATCCATGCCAACGTCCACCCCGAAGTGGTCGGTTTGGGACAAGGGCCGACTCCCGAGTAGCTCGTCAAGTAAGTCAAAATGCGGACAAGTGGTACGGTCTTGCCCGCTCCTCCCGTTGTTTCGTCTGGCAGTGGCATACGCCGCCCTGGCGTTTTTCTATTTTATTTTAATTTGCTCCGGGGTGCGAGCAAACCCTGCCTGCTCCATCTTTAATGCAATTTTCATGTACAAATTTGCGTTCCTTGTCCGCCGCCCGTCCATAAACCGCAAAATGTTCAGCTCTTGCACCTGGTTGAGCATGAACTCGGTCTCCTCGTCGCTCCAGTAGTACATAGTTGTTGTTCTCTTCACAGCCATGTCTTCATCTGAACGTCCGGCAACAACACGTGCTACTTATGACGCCGTCGGCACCCCCTACCACTCCTACAACTTCCGGGTGACATTCCTGACATTCCTGAAATTCGGGCGCGCCCATGCGCAGTATGCTAATCCGATCCGTAATCGTTCACATGACCACTCCAAGTGGTTTGCTAATGGCCCAGGCCAGAGGTTTCTGGGGGATGGGGCAGACCAATCCCAATCCAAACCAATCCCTGTGCACATGCAGCCATTACGACCCCAATCACTTTGCAATCGGTTTGGAGTTTTCCATGTGCACGCAGTCAGTGAATCGAAATTACGTTTCTCTCTGGCCAGGTAGTGCAAAAAGACAGTGTACAAAATACAATATGAAGACAAAACACAACAAAAACTATCTAAGACAGAGATCTAAAGTTAAACTAAAGTCTAAGATCTAAAATCTTAAAGCAGTGCAACATAATAAATAAATACCTATATACAGATGTCCAAAGTGTGCAGTGTGCGTCAAAAATGTGCAATGGAAGATACAGCAGTGACATGGTAATGTGCAATAGAATGTGCATTGAAGTTAAGATCAAATAAATGTGCAACAGTAGTAATTCTAGTGCAATAACAGGAGTAAACAACAGTACAACAGTAGTAAAATCCAGTAGTAAATGTAAATGTGCAACAGTAAACAGTAAACAGTAAAATTCCAGTAGTAAATATAAATGTGCAACAGTGCAACAGTAGTCCTTAGCAGCAGTTTTTTAAAGTGTCTAGAGTGATATGTCTTTTTATGGAATACAGGTTATGCCAATATGGGGGGTGGGGGGTGGGAGACGGGTAAGGTGAGAGTTCAGGTGAGAGTTCAGCCTCCTGACAGCCTGGTGGATGAAGCTGTTTGACAGTCTGGTGGAGTGGGCCCGGAGACTCCGGTACCTTCTCCCCGAGGGCAGGAGGCTGAACAGGCTATGTGAGGGGTGGCTTGGGTCACCCACAATGCTGGACGCTCTGCGGGTGAGCCGGGTGTTAAAAATGTCTAGGAGGGAGGGGAGAGAGACACCAGCGATCCTCCCAGCTGCATTCACTATGCGCTGCAGGGCTTTCCTGTTCTGTTCAGTGCAGCTCCCGTACCACACAGTGATGCAGCTGGTCAGGACGCTCTCAATGGTGCCTCTGTAGAAGGTGGTCATGATGGGTGGGGGGGCTCTAGCTCTCCTCAGTTTGCGGAGGAAATAGAGGTGCTTCTGAGCCCTCTTTGCCAGTGATGCAGTATTCACTGTCCAGGAGAGGTCCTCACTGATGTGCACCCCCAGGAATTTGGTGCTGCTCACCCTCTCTACAGCAGCACCATTGATGGACAGTGGGGGGTGCTGGGTGGGGCCTCTCCGGAAGTCAATAACAATCTCCTTGGTCTTTTCAACATTAAGAAGGAGATTGTTATTGCTGCACCACTGGGTCAGAAAGCCCACCTCACTCCTGTAGTTTGTCTCATCGTTATTAGAGATGAGACCCACCACAGTCGTATCTTCCGCAAACTTCACTATGTGATTGGCGCTGAACGCTGGTGAGCAGTCGGACTGAGCACACAGCCCTGGGGGGCTCCTGTGCTCAGTCTAATGCAGCTTGAGGTGTTTCTGCCGACCCGCACTGCCTGTGGCCTCTCACTGAGGAAGTCCAGCAGCCAATTACACAGTGAGGTCTGAAGCCCCAGGTGGTCTAGTTTGATAATGAGCTGCTGTGGGATTATAGTGTTGAATGCTGAACTGAAATCTATGAACAGCATTCTCACATATGAGTCTTTATTGTCCAGGTGGGTGAGGGCTGGGTGAAGAGCAGAACAGATTGCATCCTCGGTAGAGCGGTTGGCCCGGTATGCAAACTGGAATGGGTCTAGGGTGGGGGGGAGGATGGATTTGATGTGTGCCATGACTAGCCGTTCAAAGCACTTCATGATGATGGGGGTCAGTGCAACAGGGCGATAGTCATTAAAAGTGGCCGGAGTGGGCTTCTTTAGCACGGGAACGATGGTGGTGGTTTTGAAGCAGGAGGGAACGACAGCCTGGCTCAGAGAAGCATTAAAGATGTCTCTGAAGACATCCTTGAGCTCCTCTGCACAGTCTTTCAACACACGACCAGGGATGTTGTCCGGGCCTGCAGCCTTGCGGGTGTTGATCCTGGAGAGTGTCCTCTTCACGCTGGCTGCAGACACACACAGGGGCTGGTCGTGGGGAGGTGGTGGAGTTTTTTGGGGCCGGGTGTCATTTCCTGCCTCAAACCGTGCAAAGAAGCTGTTGAGGTCATTTAGCAGGGTGATGTTGTTGTCACAGGTCTGTGGCGAGGGTTTGTAGTCCGTGATGTTCTGGATGCCCTGCCACAGACTCCGTGTGTCCCTGCTGTCTCTAAAGTGTCCGGTTATTTTCTGTGTGTATTTGTGTTTGGCTTTCCTGATGCCACGAGACAGGTTGGTTCTTGCTGCCTTCAGATGGGTGACATCCCCGGCTCTGAAGGCAGCGTTCCTGGCTCTCAACAGCCTGTGAACCTCCCCTGTCAGCCATGGCTTCTGGTTAGCCCTGGTGGTGATAGTTTTTGTGTGTGTGACATCACCAATGCATTTGGTGATGTAGGAGGTCACAGTGTCTGCGTACTCCTCAATGTCAGTGTGATTGTTGTATGTGGCGGCCTGTTTGAACACTGCCCAGTCTGTTGTACCGAGGCAGTGCTGTAGTGCAGACGAGGCCCCCTCCGGCCACACCTGGATCTGCTTCAGAGCCGGCCTGGAGACCCTCACACGGGGTCTGTATGCCGGTCTGAGCACAACAGAGATGTGGTCAGAGAGGCCTATGTGGGGGAGGGGGGAAGCCTTGTATGCTCCCTTGTGTGTAGTGTAAACCATGTCCAAAATGTTGTTTCCTCTGGTCGGGAAATCAACATGCTGATGCATTTGTGGCATGACAGTTCTGAGGTCTGCATGGTTGAAATCCCCGGGAAGGATAAAAAATCCATCCGGGTGAGCAGTCTGTTGCTCGCTAATGGAATTATACAGCTCATACAGTGCCTCTCTTCTATCAGCGCTGTTCGGTGATGGTGGGAAGTAAACAACCACTAGCAAGATTGCCGTGATTTCACGCGGGAGATAAAAAGGCCGGCACTTCAGAATCATAAACTCCACTAGAGGTGAACAGTGTCTACATACCACCACAGCGTCCTGACAATAAGCGTCCCGAAGAAAAATTATTAAAACCCCTCCACGGGATTTAACTCCGGGGACACCGCTAGCTCGGTCCGAGCGGTAGCATGTTAGCTCGTCCAGGCGCACCGCTGAGTCCGGGATGTTGTCATGGAGCCATGTTTCCGTAAAAACAAAAACACAGCACTCCCTCACGTCGCGCTGGGCAGCCCTCAGTCTGATATAGTCAATTTTATTGTCCAGAGACTGCAAGTTGGCGAGGAGAATGGATGGAATGGCCGGCCGGTGCGGGCTAGCCGTTAGCCTAGCTCTGATACCACCGCGCTTTCCTCGCTTCTGCTTCCTCTCACACCGCTTGCGTCGTCTCCTCTCCGGGCGGGGGCCAGCAGGCGAGTCCGGTGTAGCAGCGTTAGCAGCATTAGCAGCAGGCCGGCGGCGTAGTCCGAAGCGCGCTAGCTTCTCCTCTAGTACAGTGTCCAGGGAGTTGTGCTGGCCAGTTCTGCCTATGTCCAGCAAGAACTGCTTACTGTACTTGTTATAAAACGCTGAAGACAAACAAGACAGACTAGACAAAGACGGCGAAAACACTACGCTGTCGGCCGGAAGAGGGGCCGCTGCGTCTTCACGCGCCGCCATTAACCTGGCCCTCCACTTCATCCTCCTGCATCTGGACTCCCCAGGAACCTACGCCAGGATCCTGTTTGTGGACTTCAGCTCTGCTTTCAACACCATCCTCCCTGCTCTGCTCCAGGACAAGCTTGCTCAGCTAAACGTGCCTGACTCCACTTGCAGGTGGATCACTGACTTCCTGACGGATCGGAGGCAGTGCGTGGGACTGGGGAAGAATGTCTCGGACTCCCGTACCATCAGCACAGGATCTCCACAGGGCTGTGTACTTTCTCCTCTGCTCTTCTCCCTGTACACAAACTGTTGCACCTCTGGCCACGACTTCGTCAAACTGGTTAAGTTTGCGGATGACACCACCCTCATTGGGCTCATCTCTGACGGCGATGAGGCTGCCTACAGGAGGGAGGTGGAATGGCTGGTGTCCTGGTGCAGCAGCAACAACCTGGATCTCAGTACCCAGAAGACAGTGGAGATGATCTTGGACTTCGGGAAACTCACAGCCCTCCTGCCTCCTCTCTCCCTGGCAGACTCCCCCATCACCACAGTGGACTCCTTCCGGTTCCTGGGCACTTGCATCACACAGGACCTCAGGTGGGAGCCAACCATCAACTCCCTCATCAAGAAGGCCCAGCAGAGGTTGTACTTCCTGTGGCAGCTAAGGAAAGCCAAGCTGCGAGTCCAGATGATGGTGCAGTTCTACACGGCCATCACTGAGCCATCCTCACCTCTTCCATCATAGTGTGGTGCTGGAGCCACTGTCAGGGACAAACAGAGACTGCAGCACATTGTGCGCTCTGCCGAGAAGGTGATTGGCTTCAGCCTTCCATCTATCCAGGACCTGTACGTCTCCAGGACTCGGGGACGAGCAGGCCGGATAGCAGCTGACACTTCTCACCCTGGACATGGACTATTTGAGCCACTTCCCTCTGGCAGGCGGCTACGGTCCATCGGGACCAGAACCTCCTATCACAAGAACAGTTTCTTTCCCTCCGCTGTTGGACTCATGAACAATTCATAACACCTGCACAAAGTTGGACACTTTATATCACCAGTCACTTTAATTAAGTCATGTTTGCACTACTGTTCTGATGCTGCTCATCTGGACCTTTTTGTTATTTGGATTGTTTATTATTATTTTTACTATATTTTAGCTATAGTGTCTATACTCTAGTTATTACTATTATTATTTAGTGTTTTATGTTCGCACCTTATCACTGAGACAAGTTCCTAGTTTTGTGAATTCTGTTCACTTGACAATGGCAATAAAAGTCTTTCTGATTCTGATTCAGATAATTTTGATATAACAGGGGTCCCCAACTAGCGGGCCATCTGGTAGACCTATACTACATTGCTTGATAAAAGGATTCTACCTGGACGACTGAGGGACTTTTCACGTATACTACATTGCAGAAAAATATATCTTTAACAGGAATTTGACTTAGTTTTTTATAGTCTACCACCATATGTGTAGAATCCCTCAGTCGTCCAGGTAGAATCCATGATAAAAGGAGAAATTCAATTTGTCAACTGGACAAAGTTTATTTGGTTGAATCCGTTTCTCAGCTCATCCAAGCAGTTCTGGTCAGACGCTGGTGGACACTGCCTATATCTGCCTGAAGGGGGCGCTAACTACAATTAAATGACTCTGAAACTACCACACCTACTTGTTTACAGTTTGTGTTAGTTAGGTGGGCCTGTTAGATCTGCAGTGGGAGTGGAGTGTGGGTCTTGTTAGCAGAACCATTCAGGACCATAATGGTGTTTTCACACCTCTGGACCTGACCTGCTGCCCTATTGTTTTCTTTGTTTTGATTTAGGTTTGAGGATAGAGTTATAGATGGGGACAAATGATGTCTGAGACCTCCATTTCTGTTCAAGGAAGGATTCTCTTTCTTGACAAAACTAGCCTCTTTAACTCCTCCTCTCAAACCAGTTCTTTTCTCTGGCCAAGATCTGGACCTCACTGTCCTCAAAGGAGTGGCCCGTGGCTTTTAGATGGAGTTGTACGGCAGACTGAGGTCCTTTTAGGTGGAGATGTACGGCAGATGAAGGTCCACTCTGGCACGCCCGTCTGTGTTGGTACATCCTCTTGTGAAGTGGCTGTTTTGTTTCTCCAGTGTAGCGCTCACTGCAGTCTTCACTACACTGAATGGAGTAGACCACATTGCTTTGTTTGTGGCTCGGTGTTTTGTCCTTTGGGTGGACCAGTTTTTGTCTGAAAGTGTTTGTGGGTTTGAAACAGACTGGGATTTCATGTTATCTGAAAATCCCTCACCTAAAAGCCATGGGCCACTCCTTTGAGGTTTGTATGGATATGTCATTGCTCTGCCTGGAATGTTCCACAGTATGACATTAAACAGCTCTACCTTATATTTATTAAATCAATTCAGTTTTATGGCTCAAAAATACCTAGAAGAAATTTAGGGGCGCCTCTCCACAGATCTGACCTGTAACTTATTCTGGTTGGGTCTCCATGAAGATAGAAAGGTTTAATGCCATACTGTGAAACATTCCAGATGAAAACAATAACATCTTCATGGATAAAAGCATTTGACAGACCCTTCCCCAAAAAGGTTACACAATGCACCTTTACAAAACGCTTTTTAACCAATTTATCAATATGTACAGTAACATGCCTGACCTCCCTGTTACTGTACAGTCAGCTGTAGTGTGTTCATTGTGAGTAGGTGACTACAGCTCGTGACCCCTGGATGTTGTGGGGCAAATTCATGTCAGAATCATCCTGCAAATTTTGCAATGTAAGTCCAGGTTTACTTGGAAAGTTAGTTTTTTTTACCCTCCTTTTCTATGCGCTCATATAACAAGGAATATTAAAATCAACACTAGAACTGATTTCACAGTCACAATAAGCTTTTTGCTGTTGGAAGTTAACACATTTTATCAAAGAAGGAATGAAATTTTGTGGGCAGCAGTAGCTCAGTTGGTAGAGTGTTTGTCCACTGATCCAGGAGTTCGAATCCTGCTCTCGACAATCGGTTGAGTGCTCGGATCCGTGGGTTGGCAGTGCGATCCCAGCTCCCAAGCTGGGACCAAGGACTGTTGTCTCCTTGGGCAAGACACTTAACCCCACCTCGCCCCCAGTGTCTGTGTACACTGGAAGAGCCCCCATGACACGAAGTACATCAAGGCCGGATGCATCAAGCGAAGTGGGGCCGTCCTGTGGGGGCTGGTGCGCTGTGATCGGGGTCAGCAGACCTGGACTGTTGCCCCCGTGACCTGAAATACAGTTGGAGCCACTGATTTTTCCCATTCCAGCCGCACGCCATGCCATTTCCAGCTGAACGCCATGCGGCCGCCAGCCAAGGCTGTTCCCCCCTCCCTCTCCTATTGTAATTCTAAACCCGCCCATTCATGCGATTCCAGTGTATCACCATGAGATGGCGCTTCTCTCACAAAAAAACAAAGCCTACAGTCAAGGAAGTGTAACCGTGACATTTGGACTTTTAGGCCTTTACGCCCATTTTTGCCCTGCAACAATGTCGAAAACCTATTTTTGTAGAAAATTATGTTTTTGTATGAACTTTACTGCTTTTGTGTGAAGAATCCCTCAGTCGTCCAGGTAGAATCCATGATAAAAGGAGAAATTCAATTTGTCAACTGGACAAAGTTTATTTGGTCGAAAACGTTTCGCAACTCATCCGAGGTGCTTCGTCAGTTCTGATTAGAGTGCTGTTCGACACTGCTTATATCTAGCTGCAGGGAGGAGCTAACTATACTGAAATTGTTCTGAATCTCTTTGTTTTGAGTTTCTGTCTTTTGTATTCCAGTTTATGTCTGGCGTCTAGTTTAGCATACCTATTCAAGCCCTAATGGCTGTTTTCACACCTCTGGACCTGACCTAGCTGCCCTATTGTTTCCTTTGTTTGTTTTGATTTTGGTTTGAGAATGGGATTATATATGGGGGACAAATTATGTCTGACTCCCCCATTCCTGTTTAAAGAAGGATTATTTTTTTTGACAAAAATAGCCTCTTTAACTCCCCTCTGAACAATTTGAACAGAGTGCTTTGGCCTCATATCCAGGCACTCCACCCACACATTGGTATTGTTATGTTGATGACAATTTTTCAAAAATCAAAATTCAAGATTTGGAACCTTTTACTGCACATATCAATTCTGTAGATCCGAACATCAAATTCACCCATGAAGATGCCAAGGACAACACTTTGGCGTTCTTAGATTGTGCAGTAACGATAGGAGGAGACCGGCGACTCCAAGTAGAAGTTTTCAGGAAGCCCACACACACCTGCCCACAATACCTGCTTTTTGATTCACACCACCCACTGCAGCACAAACTGGGTGTTATTCGGACATTACAACACAGGGCCCAAGTGGTTCCCACAAGCACAGAGGGTAAGGAGAAAGAAGAACAACATGTGCAGGAAGCCCTCTCTGTTTGTGGATATCCTAAATGGGCTGTCAACAAAACCAGGAGAGACGAGGACAAGAAACAAGACAACAGAAAATCCTAACCCAGGAGGAAAGGGGTAGCGATTCCGTACCTGGCCGGCGTTTCTGAAAAACTACAGAGGATTTTCAGACAATATGAAATCACAGTTTATTTCAAACCCACAAACACTTTAAGACAAAAACTCGTCCACAAAACAAAACAAGGACAAAACACCGAGCCACAAACAAAGCAATGTGGTCTACTCCATTCAGTGTAGTGAAGACTGCAGTGAGCGCTACATTGGAGAAACAAAACAGCCACTTCACAAGAGGATGTACCAACACAGACGGGCGTGCCAGAGTGGACCTCAGTCTGCCGTACATCTCCACCTACAAGCCATGGACCATTCCTTTGAGGACAGTGAGGTTCAGATCTTGGCCAGGGAAAAGAACTGGTTTGAGAGGGGAGTTAAAGAGGCTATTTTTGTCAAAAAAAAGAATCCTTCTTTAAACAGGAATGGGGGAGTCAGACATAATTTGTCCCCCATATATAATCCCATTCTCAAACCAAAATCAAAACAAACAAAGGAAACAATAGGGCAGCTAGGTCAGGTCCAGAGGTGTGAAAACAGCCATTAGGGCTTGAATGGGTATGCTAAACTAGACGCCAGACAGAAACTGGAATACAAAAGACAGAAACTCAAAACAAAGAGGTGATAGTTTCAGAATAATTTCAGTGTAGTTAGCTCCTCCCTGCAGCTAGATATAAGCAGTGTCAAACAGCACTCTAACCAGAACTGACGAAGCAACTCGGATGAACTGCGAAACGTTTTCGACCAAATAAACTTTGTCCAGTTGACAAATTGAATTTCTCCTTTTATCCTTTACTGCTTTTGGATTTGATATGGTTGATAGTGCAGCTGATAATGTCCACGGCTCCGGGAGTCCCACTGGATGTGTGAGTCATGAGTCACTGGATCCGTAGGAAGCGAGACTAAGTCCAGACCGGGACCAGACTGGAACTAGACCAAGACCAGACCAGGACTAGACCGGGATTAGACCAGGACTAGGCCAGGACTAAATGTGGACTAAACCAGGTCTAAACCTGAACTGGACTGGACCAAGTCTAGACCTGGACTAAACCAGGACTAGACCAGGTCTAAATCAGGATTAAACCACCATGTGCAGCTCTTTGCCTGGTTTCGTGCGGCATTCATGTCGAGGTTTGTGCATGTTTGCTTTGTGGCTCGGGCTGCGTCTTTGGCCGTGGACGCGGTCCTGAGGGGGGGGACACAGTCTCGTGCGGCCCCCTCAGGGTGGGAAGTGCGGCATCGCGCCGATCGTGCTGCTCTGTCGCAGATTTGGCTGCGGTGGGCGGGTGCATGTGTCTACGCGCACACTTCTCCATGTCTCCGTGCCCCTGGCTTGCCCCCCCCCACGCTTCACTATTAATACATTTTGTTGAAAATCTACTAAAGTTTCAGTGTTTAAACAAGAGAGAAATGTGAGTAAACATTAATTCCAGCTGAGAAAAATGTATAATGTGTGTGGTGAGGCATTTACAGCTTTAAAACATGTTGAATTGTAAAATATAAATTTGTCCTCCTTCGTGGATTTCGCTTATTGCAGGTTATTTTTAGAGTGTAACCCCTGCGATAAACAAGGGGTTAGCCTACTGTATTTATCATATTTAATTGGGGCTCTAAATTAACTTTTTTCATCCAAGACACTGTTGCACAAACCCTAGAAATAAACAGAAACAATATAGGCTACCTTAAGCACCTGAAAAAGGCCTACCCTTTTGTACGAGTGTAACAGCTCGTTTGGCTGGAATGCGTGAGCTCCCCCACCCCAGGTTCAATAAACATTTCAAATGGGCCAGTATATAGTGCTAGTATTTCTATGAGCGCTGCTACACCAAGACTCATGCTAACTCACTAAATGCAGCTCCCTTACCAGTGATTGTGTTATTGTGCATATTTTAACTTCCAAAATTATGTGAATTGAAATAGTATGTGTTTCCGTGTTTAGTGCTGGTATTGTTTCCATGTCTGTAGCAATGGAAAGTGGAGAAGCGATCATAAAAACTTTACAGTGCAGCCCGAGTCTGATCCCCAAGGCAAAGAAGTTGCAGCTCAGCGGCTTCAGCAGGACGTCTCCTAATGGTTACTTTGAAATGTTATGTCTGAAAACAATACTTTCGTTAGTTTGTTTACATGAAAAACACTAGTATACCAATGTGTTGTTACATTAAATCATTCTCTGTACATGTGTGTAACCTGTTAACCAACAACAACGTTCTAACACGTGCACAAATACAAAGCCAGGATACTTAAGTGCATGTCAATAATATTTACATATTATACGTATTATGTATGTTGCACCTCAGAAATGTGCATCTACCCCACTTGTGTTATCTTTTCTTGCACTATGTTATAAATGTATGTAAATAATCTACATACATGTCTGCACTGGAGAATGGGCTTTTAATCTCATTGTGCATATGTACAGTAATAATAGAAGGCATTCTAATCTATGACTATTCTGACTCATATTTAATGATAAAGTTCTCTATGCTCAGGTATATTGACGTCATGTTAACCCATGACTTCTGAAGATTTACCATCATCACATCTGTCTGTATTACCTTATATTTACCTGAAGATTTACCACTGTGGAAATTGTGCTACCTTGCCCTCAGAAGCTGCTTGGATATCTCAGGTAACACTCTAAATTGCAAACTTTGTATCTGCCTTTGACAACTACTTATGCTTAAAAATGACACTTACCATTTCTAATCCTAATTAGGTTACTAGAAGACTACAACAGGTCGAGGGACACCTCACCTGTATGGTGGACCATCCTGGATTGGAGCCTGTCTGCCTCAACGTGTACTCTCCGCAAAATGCTGGCCAAATATACACATGGTCCTTTACTATTGAGAGGAATACACAGTACAGTGGTACCTCAACTTATGAAAGACCTACAAACGAAAAATCCAAGTTATGAAACGCCTTCACGTTAAATTTTGGTCTCTAAATACGAAAGAAAATTCAAGTTATGAAACGCGAAATCTCAAAAATTCAAATTATGTACGCTCAGATGCACGCCCGAAACGTAAATAACACTTTATCAACACGCACGGGGATTAGGTTCCAGAAATAACCCGCAATAAGAGAAATCCCCGAAGTAGGACAACTTTATATTTTACAATTATTCTACATGTTTTAAGGCTCTAAATGCCTCAACACACACATTATACGCTTTTCTCAGACTGGATTTAAACTTTTCTCACATTTGTCTCTCGTTTAAACACTCAAACTTTCATAGATTTTCAACAAAATGTATTAAATAGTGAAGCGTGGGGAGAGACACGACTCCGGAAGCAGCACGGAGACAGGAGCACCGCGCGCGAGGAGCACCGAGGAGCACCGTGGAGCACCGTGCACACCGAGGAGCACCGAGGAGCACCGTGCGCACCGAGGAGCACGCACCCCTAGTTCTGGTCTGCACGACCGGCACCGGGTCTGCGAGCGCGAGATAGAACCGCAGCGCCCGGACTGCATCCTTTGGAGCCTGAGCCACAAACCAGCCGCACGAAACCAGCAAAGAGCGACATGTGGTAGTTTAATCCTTGTTTAGTCCAGGTCTAGACCTGGTCCAGTCCTGGTTTTGTCCAGGTCCAGTCCAGGTTTAGACCTGGTTTAGACATGGTCTAGACCTGGTTTAGTCCATGTTTAGTCCTGGTCTAGTCGCTTAGCCAATCAGGACGCAGAACACAATGTTACACTATAAAAAAAAAGTTACACTATAAAAAAAAACCTTGGAACGGAAAGAACGGGGCCTTGGAATGAATCAGGCCTTTTCCATTGAAAAAGCTACTCAACTTACGAAAAATTCACGTTACGAAACCACTTCTGGAACGAATTAATTTCGTAAGGTGAGGTACCACTTGTACACAATTGTGAGAACACAAGCATTGAAGATGGCTGAAGTTACTGAGGTGGTTGGAAAGCTCCTCGGTGGCAGGGCCCCGGAGGTGGATGAGATCTGTCCTGAGCATCTTAACTCTCTGGATGTTGTATGTTGTATGTGCATGGGAGTTTGCCCAACCAGTCCACATCTGCTTTGTGGATCTGGAGAAGGCATTCAACCGTGTCCCTTGTGGGGTCCTGTGGAGAGTGCTCTGGGAGTACGGGGTTCGGGGCCCTTTGCTAAGGGCTGTTCGGTCCTTGTATGACCGGAGCAGGAGCTGTGTTCGCATTGCTGGTAGTAAGTCAAACCTGTTCCCGGTGCATGTTGGACTCCTCCAGGGCTGCCCTTTGTCACCGGTTCTGTTCATTATATTTATGGACAGAATTTCTAGGCGCAGTCAGGGGTCGGAGGGGAACCAGTTTGGGAACCACAGGATCTCATCTCTGCTGTTTGCTGATGGCTTCATTAAACCGGGACCTCCAGTGTGCACTGGGGCGGTTTGCAGCTGAGTGTGAAGTGGCTGGGATGAGGATCAGCTCTTTCAAATCCGAGGCCATGGTTCTTGACCAGAAAAAGGTGGCTTGCCCTCTCCGGGTGGTGGAACGTCTCTGCCTCAGGTGGAGGGGTTCAAGTATCTCGGGGTCTTGTTCACAAGTGAGGGGCGGATGGAGCGCAAGATTGACAGGCGGATCGGTGCAGCGTCGGCAGTGACGGTCGTTGTACCGGACCATTGCAGTGAAGAGGGAGCTGAGCCAAAAGGCGAAGCTCTCAATTTACCGTCAATCTACGTTCCTTCCCTCACCTATGGTCATGAGCTCTGGGTAATGACTGAAAGGACAAGATCGCGGATACAAGCGGCTGAAATGACTTTCCTCCGCAGAGTGGCTGGGCGCACCCTTAGAGATAGGGTGGAGGAGCTCAGTCACACGGGAGGAGCTCGGAGTAGAACCGCCGCTCCTCTACATGGAGAGGGGCAGCTGAGGTGGCTCGGGCGTCTGTTCCGGAAGCTTCCTGGACGCCTCCCTCGGGAGGTGGGGGTGAAGGAAGTCTGGGAGGTGCTTAGACTGTTGCCCCCGTGACCCAGCCCTGGATAAGCAGAAGAAAATGGATGGATGGATCTCATCAGTAAAATGCTAGAACTACTACTAATATTCAAAATAAAATGTTATAAGTTCACGTACTAAAACCAAAGGTTTACAAAAGATGAATTTGTCTATTTTCAGCGGGTAAAGCCTCATTTTAAGTGTAACAGATACAGACTTGGGTGACAATAGGCACTTTGCCGATAACAGGCTTGCTACACACTAATAGTGGTGATGCTTTTATGTAGAGGCAAGAGATTTAGTCAAGACAAAGGTGGTGTTATAAAGTCCATTTCCAGTCTGAACTCAGTTTGACAGAGTTATTGTTTTTGGCTTTGTAGGGCAGACTAGCCTGCTAACCGAGCTGATAGCTGTTAGCTGCACAGCTAATCCAACACATTCTACGAGTAACAAGCCAAAGGCGGCCGTATACAGCACAGACACAAAATCATGTAGTTTTTTATTTGACTTACTTGTTCGGCGCATGTAGCGTGGAGAGTTGGCACTAACCCAGGCTTCAGTTTCAGTTGAGTTGCAAGTCCCGCTTTGTATTGTTCCATGAAAAAACACTCGTCCACGTTTAGCGCAGACATAGGTAGTTTTAGGTATACGTGTCGACACATTTCCACAGAAAATAAAATTAAACCACTGCTGTTTAAAACATACTTTTTTCTTCATCATCACATCCAGGGACAGAGCAGTTGCTGTGCTTCACTCATTTCGGAGCCCTCGCTTCTCTCCAGTAAAAACAAACTACAGCTAGTAGCTCGTTTGCGCACAAGGAATTCAACTGCTACAGCTACAAAAACGTAGCCTACATTTTAACAGCTTTATGAAAGTGCGCCGGCATTGTGATGTCTATTGAACTCACTCACTTCCCCGAGTCCAGTCGCACACGCACACATGAAACAGGCACCAAAGACTATCAACACTTCTCTTAAGTAATCATCAAATGCAGTAATCTAAATGTTGCCTATAGAACTTGCAGGGGCTATCAGGAGGTTTTTCAACAGGCCAGGAGACAATCACTGCTCCTCCCTGTGGAAAAATGAGGGAGTTGAACTGGTTTTCACACAGGCTGATAAGGGGCGTCACCATTCAGGGCTGCGTTGACTGCGTCATTGCTGGGGATACATTATTTGCACGGACTAGTCATAGACGAATCAAGGAGCAGTCAGGGTCCAGTCACGGAAACATGGGAAAAAAAACAATGGAGAAAATGGAAGGAATGTGTTTTGCTGGTTTGATACAATCATATAACAAGAAACAAGATAAGATAACCATATAACAAGGGTGACAACCACAAAAGTGTCAAATTTTGAGTTTTGGGAAATGAGGGTAAAAAGGGTATTTGAATACAAATTAATGTGTTTTATTTTGGAAAAAGGACGGGTCGAGGCCGTCACCCGGCCTCGACCCGACCCGGGGGCGAGGCCGGGTGACGGGTTTAGCTTCATGCAGTGTGTTTCTTTTTCAATACTGCAGGAGCTCATGAACCTGACACGCTAGCCATGTCTCAATTCGCAGTGTGCACAGTTCGGAGTGTGGTTTTAAGGGTGCATAAGTCACTGACGTGACAACCGCTGTCCCATTTCTTTTTCCTCCCATGCACAGTTAAAATGCACCCTGAAAACCATAGTCGTTTCCTTGGAAATCGTGACGTGGACCAACTGTGCATCCATGAATACTTCGCACAATCATATATCCCAGCAGGCACCGCGCGCTACTTCTTCTACGGGAGAAAATTGAGCCGGCGACTGCATCTGGAAGTTGCGGGACCTGTCCCATTTCACCGACGCCCATGTGGTGCGCGGAGTGCCCTTAAAACCACACTCCGAACTGTGTACACTGCAAATTGAGACACGGCCGTAACAGGTGGGTAGATGTACAAAATCACCTTAGAACTTGGGTTTGGCCATACTGAAATGTGCTTGACATGTGAGTGAACTGTTTTAGTCAAGTAATTTTCATTGGAACCTGTTTTTGATTTTGTTTGGAGTGAGTTTGCATAATCATAGAGAGCAAGTCAGCTCAACACACACTTTTCCCTGTGCATATGCACATGAGTACTGTTTTATAAGCTTACAATGTATATGTGTATTAGTTAGCTCACCATACACTACCTCCTCACCATTAGTTAAGAACTGTTTTTGCTCAATTGGTTCAGATAACAATGATGACTGTTTTAAATGAGATTTGTTACATAGTAAGTACACTTGTTGAGTTCTGAGTGTGATATGCAGTACTGTATTGACCTAATACTGGTAAAATATCCGTAACATTTAGCTGGTTAATATCACCATTGTCTACAGATTTCATTTTGATAAATAGTGTAAAATATTAGGCTGAAGTGTAAGTGAACATGTATTTGGTGATAAGGAGATTTAGTTTATTATGAGTTTTGTATTGACATGGAATATGTAATATGTAAATCATTAAAAAAAAGTCTTAATATTGGATATTACTTTAATAAACTACTGCAGGAGCTCATGAACCTGACACGCTGTCTCCTCCTTTCTCTCCTGCGTAACAGCGTCACAGGAGTCCATCTTTTGCCACAGAACAAGATAAGATAATCATATATAATAATCAGTAAGATAATAATAAAAGTTAGATATTAATAGTTATGTGATCACCTTTGTGCTGACATGTTGAAAAAAAAGAATGTACTCAGCCACACCTTTTATGAAGAAAAACAACACGCAGATTCATCCAGAAACCAGAACAGATTCCAGTATTAATAGTTACTGAAATGTGCTCAACGTATACACCATAATTTTTTTTTTTTTTTATGTAAATTTTCTGTGTACTCTGCATTTTCCAGACAAAAAAGCAAAGATTTTCTTTATTCACACTATTGTCCAACACAAACCACTTGCAAACAGTAAAATAAAAAGTAAAGATTTGTCCAGGTTAGTGGAAGTTGGTCAAATGACCAGCTCCAGGTCTTGAATTAGACCTGGTCAAACCAGAGACCTTCTGGTGACGTGTGATTGATATCTTTGTATAAACCCCGCGCTAAGAGACAGGAGTACGCAGGTTCCACACAGGAGCTGATGTTTTCCAGAACTTCCAGAAGATTGTGCATGTTCCCCAAAATGATTCAATTATTCAGATTTTGGGCTGGTCTCGGTCAGGACGACTGTAGCTAGAGGATTTTACTAGTAGTGGATGTGTTGGGGTGATGAGGGAAACTGAAGAAAGACCTGGGGCTTGAAGCCAGAACTTTCTTGTTCTGAATTGTGAGTGGTAGCTATGGACAAAAACTGGGTAATGCCCCTTTGGTGTAGGTTCAGAGGCTCTCTCACTGAAAGTGACTGGGGCAGCGTTGTCAGATGTACAATAATTATTGTATTTGTGCAAAAAATGTAGACTCCTGTACGATCAATAATTCCATAAAGGCTTAACTCTACAAGCATTTCAGAGCACCAGATAAAGTATTGTTTAATGATATTTACTTTATGATTCCTTAATTTAATTTTACAAACATGAAAGTTTAGATTCTGGCTCTTCTTAACTTCTGTCTCAGAGCAGATAAAAGAAACCAGACCCAGACCCAGTCACTGGATCTTCACAAAGCTGCTGCTACAAACATTAAAGCTGCCCCAACGACAACAACTAGAGGAGGAGGAAAGTGTTTGAGAGGTTACTGAGCCTTTTGTCTGAAATCTGCACATTCTTGGAAAGCAAAGGGAAAGACCAGCTGAAAGACCACTGCATAATTCCACTGGCCATTCTCACAGACATCACATGTTAACTGAATGGTCTGAACTTGCAGCTCCAAGGGAGAGCCGGGCTTCCTTCTGACATGATGAAAGCTGTCAGAACATTCCAAACCAAAAGAACTGCTCTGTGGATACCTGTTAAAGAACTGTAATGGAAATCTTACAATGATCATGCATATAATCAGATATATATGTAATGTTTAAGTTGGTTTTGATGATTCTTAATAAAGTAAGGTTGTCTATCTTGTTATCTAGCGAAGGCTCTCGGCCGTACATGTGTGGTAGATTACACTGGCTCCCAAATCTGTTTTTCACTTGTTGCTTTGCTACAAAGAAGCCAGCCTTGGAGCTGACCTGTATTGCTATTGCTATGTTCAATATTATGTCTTGATTATGCATGTACGCATCTGCTCATGCCCCCCCCCCCCCATCCCCGTGGGGTGTAAGGACTTGCTATGTTTTGTTATGGACAGATCTAGGGACAGAGTCCTAATACAGAGCCATGTATTTGGTGATAAGGAAATTTAGTTTATTATGAGTTTTGTATTGACATGGAATATGTAATATGTGAATCATGAAAAAAGTCTTAATATTGGAGTTACTTTAATAAACTACTGCAGGAGCTCATGAACCTGACGCGCTGTCTCCTCCTTTCTCTCCTGCGTAACAGTGTCACAGGAGTCCATCTTTTGCCACAGAACAAGATAAGATAATCATATATAATAATCAGTAAGATAATAATAAAAGTTAGATATTAATAGTTATGTGATCACCTTTGTGCTGACATGTTGAAAAAAAAGAATGTACTCGGCCACACCTTTTATGAAGAAAAACAACACGCAGATTCATCCAGAAACCAGAACAGATTCCAGTATTAATAGTTACTGAAATGTGCTCAACGTGTACACCATAAAAAAAAACATTGCCTGTAAGTTTTCAGTGTACTCTGCATTTTCCAGACAAAAAAGCAAAGATTTTCTTTATTCACACCATTGTCCAACACAAACCACTTGTAAACAGTAAAATAAAAAGTAAAGATTTGTCCAGGTTAGTGGAAGTTGGTAAAATGACCAGCTCCAGGTCTTGAATTAGACCTGGTCACACCAGGGACCTTCTGGTGACGTGTGATTGATATCTTTGTATAAACCCCGTGCTAAGAGACAGGAGTACACAGGTTCCACACAGGAGCTGATGTTTTCCAGAAATTCCAGAACATTTTGCATGTTCCCTCAAATGATTCATTTATTCAGATCTTGAGCTGGTCTCGGTCAGGACGACTGAAGGCTGAAGTGTAAGTGAACATGTATTTGGTGATAAGGAGATTTAGTTTATGGTGGCAAGGTCCTGTTGTGCAGCTAAATGTAGCATTTCTCTACTGATCCAGGGGTTGGCGGTTCGAATCCCGCTCTTAACTGTGTGTGATCCCAGCAGATGAGTGCTGCTGTTGTGTCCTTGGGCAAGACACTTAACCCCACCACACTGATAGCCCCATGGCAGAAGTACATCAAGGCCTGTTGTGACGTGGGTCGTCCTCCCTTGGACCCTCCACCCGTGGGAGGATTCATGGGGGCTGGTGCATTGTGTTCTGGGCAGCAGATCTGCTTGGACTGCTGGCCCCATGACCCAGAAATGGAGAAACGGAAGAAGATGGATGGATGGAGATTTAGTTTATTATGAGTTTTGTAAAGACATGGAATATGTAATATGTTAATCATGAAAAAGTCTTAATATTGGAGTTGTATTTGATGAAGAAAGTACTTTCATAAATTACTGCAGGAGCTCATGAACCTGACACGCTGTCTCCTCCTTTCTCTCCTGCGTAACAGCGTCACAGGAGTCCATCTTTTGCCACGGAACAAGATAAGATAATCATATATATTAATCAGTAAGATAATAATAAAAGTTAGATATTAACAGTTATGTGATCACCTTTGTGCTGACATGTTGAACAAACAGAATATTCTCAGCCACACCTTTTATGAAGAAAAACAACACGCAGATTCATCCAGAAACCAGAACAGATTCCAGTATTAATAGTTACTGAAATGTGCTCAATGTGTACACCATAAAAAAAACATTGCCTGTAAGTTTTCAGTGTACTCTGCATTTTCCAGACAAAAAAACAAATATTTTCTTTATTCACACTATTGT
The DNA here is from genome assembly GCA_036785185.1 of Paratrypauchen microcephalus. NCBI lineage: Eukaryota > Metazoa > Chordata > Actinopteri > Gobiiformes > Gobiidae > Paratrypauchen > Paratrypauchen microcephalus. Next base: position 991,854 of record JAVJIX010000214.1, read on the forward strand.
CCAACACAAACCACTTGTAAACAGTAAAATGAAAATGTAAAGATTTGTCCAGGTTAGTGGAAGTTGGTAAAATGACCAGCTCCAGGTCTTGAATTAGACCTGGTCACACCAGGGACCTTCTGGTGACATGTGATTGATATCTTTGTATAAACCCCGCGCTAAGAGACAGGAGTACACAGGTTCCACACAGGAGCTGATGTTTTCCAGAACTTACAGAACATTTGACATGTTCCCTCAAATGATTCATTTATTCAGATCTTGAGCTGGTCTCGGTCAGGACGACTGTAGCTAGAGGATTTTACCAGTAGTGGATGTGTTGGGTTGATGAGGGAAACTGAAGAAAGACCTGGGGGTTGAAGCCAGAACTTTCTTGTTCTGAATTGTGAGTGGTAGCTATGGACAAAAACTGGGTAATGCCCCTTTGGTTCAGAGGCTCTCTCACTGAAAGTGACTGGGGCAGTGTTGTCAGATGTACAATAATTATTGTATTTGTGCAAAAAATGTAGACTCCTGTACGATCAATAATTCCATAAAGGCTTAACTCTACAAGCATTTCAGAACACCAGATAAAGTATTGTTTAATGATATTTACTTTATGATTCCTTAATTTCATTTTACAAACATGAAAGTTTAGATTCTGGCTCTTCTTAACTTCTGTCTCAGAGCACATAAAAGAAACCAGACCCAGACCCAGTCACTGGATCTTCACAAATACAATTGCTAAAGCTGCTACTACAAACATTAAAGCTGCCCCAACAACTAGGGGAGGAGGAAAGTGTTTGAGAGGTTACTGAGCCTTTTGTCTGAAATCTGCACATTCTTGGAAAGCAAAGGGAAAGACCAGCTGAAAGACCACTGCATCATTCCACTGGCCATTCTCACAGACATCACATGTTAACTGAATGGTCTGAACTTGCAGCTCCAAGGGAGAGCCGGGCTTCCTTCTGACATGATGAAAGCTGTCAGAACATTCCAAACTAAAGATCAAAGGAGAAGTTCAGTTTGTCAACTGGACAAAGTTTGTTTGGTTGAAAACGTTTCGCCGCTCATCCGAGAGGCTTCGTCAGCTCTGAGAGCTGGGAGTTGGGAGTGAACACAAGAACATTTTTAAGTTCATTAAAAACCCTTCCCATGTGAACTTTGGTCTGTCAGTGCAGGGAACTGATCTCTGACTGTTTCATGATCTCTTTTTGTATGCATTCTTACTGAGTGTTATTTTTATGGGATTTGTATTTTTGTTCAGTGCTGCCGTTCCGACATACCGCCACTCCGACATTGTTGTCTAATTGTCGGAGTGGAGGGATTTCCATTTTTATCAAACGTCGCTGCACTCCAACATTTTTTTTTTTTTTTTGCTTGGTTGTAGTGGCAGCACTTTCTTTTTTTGGCCTACTAGAATGAGCTGTATGTATGGAGTACGGAAGATTTCAGAAATATGTGTGTGCATAGTACAGAAATCCGTGCATTATTGGTAAAACTCTCAAATGAGTCCAGTCATACATAAAATGTATTGTGTGGATTTTATCTATCAGAATACAAATTGAAAAGTTAAGACATCAAGAATTACAATCATGAAATGAAAATTTGCAATTACGTTTTCTCCAGTATGAAGATTCAAGATTGAAAGATTCAAATCTTTTATTGTCATATGCACAATAAAGAAACAAGTTTCCCTGTACAATAGAATTCTTACTTTGCTGCCCACACTGGATGCCAAGAGCAAAAAAAAATTAAAATAGATAAATAAGATGAAGAGAACCATTTAAAAAAAATATATATATAATCAAATAGAAACAATCTTTACAGAATATACACTATGAAAAATATAGGCTGGTGCTATGTACATATTTACAGATAATGTGTGCAAACATGGTTGATATAGTACGAACGTGAACTCACAGACACGACTCGACTGTCAGAAATACATCTCTTCACTTCACAGGCGTTATTTATTGAGCAGAAGAAACATCGATCGAGATGCCGGACTTGATTGACCAGACAGCTATTTGGCGGCTGCAGCAGCCATTTAGGATTCAGCTGAGTCGGCAAGCCAGCCAATAACTTCATCAGCCAGCCACTATTCGCAAAACGGGGTCTAATCTGAGTCAATGTCATTATTCCTCTCTCCCAGACCCTGCTTTGCTCATTGGACCATCAGGGTCCCAAGGCCCTCAGGAATCACCAGTTGGTCATGCAAATCGCAACTGTAAACTGTGGTTGACAGCTCCACCACTGTTATCAGGATGACTTAAAGGCAAATTAACGTTTTTTTTACAATCTGAGCCTTCTTTCAGCAATAAAACAAGTAGTTTTACTCACCCATAGCATTTTTCTGTCAATTGGAGCAGTATCACAGAACTTATGTTGAGCCGTTCTGTTCTACAAATGATCCCGTATCCGTTAACATGGTGCTCATATCATATGCTCGGGGCATTACTTTGCGGTGTCCAAATAACACAAACTTTAGCACTTTTCAAATCATAGAAGCCCGATGTCTTAATGTAAGATTTCGTTTGAAGCAAAAGTGGCCTGTAATCCGAGATTTAGCCATAGTTTTCAGCTTTGCGTTTCATGTTTGGGTCCCGGGAGCTCAGAGCACAGTCCGCGCATGCGCACTGGCCTCCTCATCTACTCGAAACTATGGCTAAATCTCGGATTACAGGCCACTTTTGCTTCAAACGAAATCTTACATTAAGACATCGGGCTTCTATGATTTGAAAAGTGCTAAAGTTTGTGTTATTTGGAGACCGCAAAGTAATGCCCCGAATACTCATGCTAACGGATACGCTACAACATAACTTTCTTCAAACAGCTCCAAATGACACGAACGTGATATGGGTGAGTCAAACGACTTGTTTTATTACCGAAAGAAGGCTCAGATTGTAAAATAACGTTACTTTTCCTTTAAGGTTATGCAACAAATAAAGGACTAAAATGCAGCAAAACAACAGAGCATACTATCATATTCTTGTTTTAAAAACAAATACACACCTGAAGATTTAATAGGTGAGTTGTTAACAGGTCATAATCCAGATTTGGATGTCACAAATTCTTTGTTGAACAGATTGATTCAGACAAACTTATTGGTCAATGAACAATTTATTGTCATTTAAATTCAAACTTTATTTAAGATGTTTGTTGTTGCAGCATCCAAGACAATAAAAAGCATGGCAAAAACCACATTCACCCTCTAGAATTTAATGTCATAATCTCAGATGGAGGACACGGCCTATATAACTCTGAGAGATTCACTCTTTTTGAAAGAAATATCAAAACTAGAAATCCAGTAGCTTATTGTTTAGGATTGGCTTCGTAAATCTGCAATGTTAATAATCTTAAAGTACAATAGTACCAACTTATTGACATGTTGTGGAATTTCTAAATAAGAATAATAAGAATAAAAACTGGAAAAGTTGTCTTGAATCAAAGAGTTGATTTATTAAAACAACTGTGCACAATCACCCTTACTGTCCCTGACAGAGGAATCTGTCCCTGGACTGGTGATCATAAAAAAACATACATAGACCAACTGAAGGGTTGTTGACACCCCCTTTTCATTAGGAATCACAAGGCCAACTTATACATGATCTATATACTTGATTATATGAATAAGTATGTAAAGACTTCCATTACAGACATAAAATTGATTAATTGTAACAAAGAAAAATGTAGAAACGACATATTCCTGACTTTAATTTATATACATGTTCATCCGTATATGTTGAAAAGATAGTCATCCCCAAATTCCACTATGTGTTTCAGAGCAGTAAGGAACAAAGTATCCACAGCTATTCGGTCTGGTCCTTCATAGTTGTTTCTCACTGGAAAGATGCAGTTAACTGGGATTCCAACTCTTCTGGAAAAGTACTCCATCTGCAAAAAGCACAGTTTGTTTCTAATTCAAGTCATCTAAAGCCTGCCACACAGAACAATTCGACCTGAAACCTGATTTAGGTGTGTGGTCTCTTTGCACTGGGAGATTTAAAATCTCATCAGATTCTGTTTGTGTCTGAGGTCTGGTCTTTTTGTCACATGTTTAAAAAAACTCTAAGATCCTGGTGGGCTTTATGTTTCAAACTTAAGCCCCACACACAATCTCAGCGTCGTCCAGAGCTCAATCTTATTTTGTCAGCAGTGGCGCATGAGCGGCCTGGGAGACGCGTGGAGAAACTACAGGCTAAACTTTATTCAGTAACTAGTGTTACTGAGTCTCACACTCTGTGGACTACTTGAAGCAGAATTCGAATCGCAATAGAGAAGAGGGATAAAAGGAGACGAAAGAAGACACAGTGTGTGAGGATGGTGCACTGGAATAAATTGGAACCAGCGCTGTACGGGTTTGATGGACATCTGCTCCTGTGAAACGCTCTGGTTCTTTAGAATACGAGTGTCAGGGCCAAAGGTAAGGAGTGTTTTTATTGTTTATTACCAATAGATTTGTTTTCGCAGAAGCCTGCTTTTGCTGCATGTTCCATATTCTTTTCTGTTTTAAATAAGAGGTTTTATGATTTCGCAGTTTGCGCAGTGAATGGCGCATCATAAGCATGAGATCATTAACGGCGTCATCCATACCACACCTGGATCTCTCTGCGTCTGTGTGAGCCTCTGTTGCAGCGTGTAGCTGCAGCGTATGTGTCCGCGAAGAAGTACTTAACTATAGAATTTAAACTAATATACTGGGAAAACACTTTTTTCAAGGCTTCTGTAGTAATATCTGAGAATGATGATTATGGGAACTGTAAAATCTACAGAATAAAATACTCTGTTGTTCAGTTGCATTGTATTTGCATTGTTCCATGTGTATTTTAACTTGCCCCATCCAAACCAAAATTGTGCATAAAAAATAAAGGATTAACTTGCCATTTCCTTAAGAGCAATGCTCTTGTAGACGTTCTTGACATCTTTTTCAATCTCAGGACAGATTTCATCAATATGTGTAGCAATGGCCATCTGAGGAATTCCTGATAGAAGAACAAAAGAACATGGTCATGGTGTGTGTGGTTATTAAGTAAACATTCAGGTCTTGGTTAGGGTTACGTTAAGGTCAGTGTTTATGTGACCCCTGCCACCTAGAGTTACCCTTCCCTGATTTGCTCAGCTCCTAACTAAAATGATAAATATCTGGGGCAGTTCTGCCCCTCCCACTCCCACTGTGTGCTGTGCAGTCAGCTTCTGGTCCTGAAATGAGCTTTCTTTTGTAAATGTTTTGATTACTGAAATAATGTTGCACAACACTAATTGAAATAATTAATGAACTGTTACTAGTAACTCTGAACTGAACCCCTGTTTTGACCTTGTTTTTAGGTCAGAGTTTTTGGATGGGACTCTGAATAATGAACTCTCTTCTTTGATGGCGAGCTGGTAGGACTGATCATTTTTTTCACTCTTGTTTAAAGGTCCCATGACATGGTACTTCTTAATGCTTTTATATGGCGCCTTAGTGGTTCCCTAATACTGTAAATGAATCCTTCTTCAAAATCAACACTCAGTGCATGAGAAAGCCTCGTGAACACAGTCAGAGTCATAAATATGTCTCTCAAACACTTTATTCTGGGCGTTGTTGCTTGAATGCAAATGAGGAGGACAGAGACAGGCCAGTGCAGCGGGTGGGGGTGTGGCCAAACTCTCCGCTCTTTCCTCTTTAGCGGTGCGCTGTGCACTGGCTCCACTTCCACGTTTTTGTGCAGAGGAAGATATGAGACGATTTCCATTGAAAAATAAACACATTTCCACAGAAAAGAAAATTAAACCACTGCTGTTTCAGAGGTTCCGAGGCTCAGATAAAGGACATCCGAGCCTGGAAACACTCTCACGTGCCTCCAGGCAAATAAAAAATTCTGCCTATATCTGCCCGAAGGGGGCGCTAACTACAATGAAATGCCTCTGAGACTACCACACCTACTTGTTTACAGTTGGTGTTAGTTCGGTGGGCCTGTTAGATCTGCAGTGCGAGTGGAGTGTGGGTCTTGTTAGCAGAACCATTCAGGACCATAATGGTGTTTTCACTCCTCTGGACCTGACCTGCTGCACTATTGTTTTCTTTGTTTTGATTTAGGTTTGAGGATAGAGTTATAGATGGAGACAAATGATGTCTCCCATCTACTCTAAACATTACTTTTATCTTATTTAATTATTCCACAAATCTGAATTATTTATTATACCAGAAAGAAAAAATTATACACATTACCCAAAGTTTCAAACTGTGGAAAACTGGGCATGCACATTTGAGTAAACCTTTGTTATTAGTCTCTACATCTCCAAAGCTCAAAACACTCTGTTCCACCTTGTGATGTCATGAAGTGGTAGTTTTCAAGTGAACAGCTCCTTTTACCTTTAGTTCAGTTGAGATCGGCAATTCCAGGACTGAAATGATCCAAATGATTCTAGTGAAGGTGTGTGGAGTTTAAAAATACACATACACAGATATGGGCCCTTTAAGGTAAGGATCAGTCACGAAAAGTATTCGATATTTTCAAGTAAATCTAATGTCCAGGGATAAAAACACAGCATGTGTGTGTAGATCTTACCCAGATCTCTGGCTGCTTCTTTGATTTCCCTCATCTTCTCCAGAACAGAGTCACTAATGTCTGTAGCATTTGCATTCAGCAGACACACCAGAACATGGACTTTGTCGTCAATAGTGGGTTTTTTATTGTATTTCTTATCTTTGCGGGACATTGTCTTCTTTTGGTCAAACTAAAACATAGAAAGTTGTATTTTGTTATCTTAATTTGTAAAATGAAATATGGGTTAGTTACATTTATAACAGCTCCCTTATGCTGCGTTCAGACCACACTGTCAGAGGTGTAGGATTTACATACAAAGTCTGTAGGGGACACACATCTAGCAAGTCCAACGTTTCACACCTTGAACAAGTTAAAAGACCTGAACACTGGGCAAAATTTAGACTAGATTAGAGATACTTTACTTTCCCAAAGGAAATTAGTTTTTTCAGGCAGCATACAATACCTAATACAAGACATAATATAATACAGAACGTCATTTTATATCAGTTTTGCAGCGTGTGCCTTCAAATGACTCTTGGAACTGCTGACTGTACTGTATTGCACTGTATTGTCTGCCATTGTCAGTTAGGAGTGTGTGTGGTGTGCCGTGTACAGAAAAATGTCTCTTTAGCTTCGAGATGACTGCAGCTGAGGTCATATCACAGAGGAGGTCGATCTCGAACCAGCCAGAGTAAGAATCAACAAGGACTTGGTCATGTTTCCCGCGCAAGTCGAAAATGTCAGCAGCTACTGTAGACCAAGGGAGGTCTGGAACGGGGTGGAGCTTGAGTGGTTCTTTTTGCTGATGTGCCTTGGTGCTGTTGCACACCGCGCATGAGAGCAACTCCTCTGTTATGTCTTTAGACATTTCTGGCCAAAAAATGACACTTCTGGCTCTACGCTTAGTTGCGTAAATACCTGGGTGGCCTTTGTGGACAATGCTGATGTATTCTCTGTGCAGGGAATGGGGAATGACGACGCCGTCATCCACGCTGAGCTCATCCCCATAAGGAAAGAAGGGCACGATGGCGGGTTGGAGCTGGCCTTCCCTGCGGGGCCATCCTCGTTGAATGACTTAGCTGAGGGCTTGTAGAACGTCGTCCTGTGCTGTGTGCCTTTTCAGTTCCTTCAGATGGGCTGTGGAGATACAACCCACAGTCATGACTTCAAAGTCAGTATGTTCAGATTGGCTCTTTGCGGTCTTTGGGCATGGAGCTCTGGAAAGAGTGTCTGCGAGATACATGTGTTTGCCCTTTTTGTAGACCAGGCTGACGTCATAGCTCTGCAGCTGAAGTAACATCCTCTGGAGGCAGGCAGGGGCGACGTGGATGGGCTTTTTTATGGTCGGTTTCCACGATGGTGGGCTTTCCGTAAACGTCGTCTCTGAATTTAGCACAGGCAAACACAACAGCTAATAGCTCCTTTTCTATTTGGGCGTACCGTGTCTCGGTGTCTGTGAGAGCACGTGACGCGAAGGCAATTGGTCTGCCATTTTGCAAACATGCAGCTCCTAGTCCATGGCACGATGCATCACATGTGAGTGTGACTGGCTCTTTGACATTGCAATATGCCAGGTCTGGCGGGCTGGACTGTTAGGGTCTGGTGTTTGGACTCTTGACTCCACCCTGCTGGCTGTCTTTTGCACCGCAGCCAACCTCATTTTGACAGCTCCTTGTTTTGTTTTCACTGCCTGCCACACCCCCTATGCCCCACCTATGCCCCACCTGTTTCCACTCATTCCATTTTCCGTGTAATTAGTCTTTTCCCTTCCCAATTGGCTCATGTGTGAATTGTGGCTCCTATTTAAGTCTGTCTTGTTTTCTGTTCTGTGTCGGACCGTCTGTATTTACCTGCCTGTTTCCGAGTAACCTGCATGCTAAAGAAAACCTGTTTTTGTGAGTACCTGAAACCTGATCCTGGATTTTTTGTTAAAATTTTGTGGACTCAAGGAATTGTTTTTTGTTGCTTCAAATCTGATCTGGAACTTATTGGTTGTACATTTTTGGACTTTGAAAAATAAAACACAACTCTGATCTGCATTTTTGGTCTCTGTCTGCATTTGGGTCTCTGTCAGAAAACCCTTACATGGACAGATGCTTTTAGGCGGTCGAAGGCCTCTTAGTGCTGCTGGAACACCATGCGGTGTCCTTGTGAGTGAGCTATCTAAGGGGCGCTGCGATGTCACTAAGTTTCTGGATGTACATGCCAAGGTAGTTCACCATACCAAGGAATCTTTGTAAGGATGTGACGTCCGTGGGGACTGGCATTGCGTTGATAGCTGCTGTTTTAGTGGGGTCTGCCCTGAGGCCTTCCCTTGTGAAAATATGTCCTACATAGGCCACTTGGTGCAAACGGAATTTGCACTTGTCTGGATTTAGCCTGAGGTTGACCTCTCTGGCACGTTCCAGCACTTTCTTTAAGTTGGCATCATGTGTAGCAACATCACGGCCCTCGATGATGATGTCATCGACAATAACCGAGCATGGATAGCCCGCGAACAGCTTTTCCATAGAGTGCTGGAAGACCTCACTTGCGGAGTTGATGCCAAAAGGCATGCGTAGAAATCTGAAGCGCCCAAACGGGGTGCTGAATGTGGTCAGCATTGAAGATTTCTTGTCAAGGCGTATCAGCCAGAATGAATTTTTTTGCATCCAAAACAGAGAACACTGTTGCTCCAGACATCTGTGCTGCCACTTCTTCGATGCTACGCATTGGGTGGTGGGGCCTCTTCAGTGCTGTGTTAAGGTCTTTTGGGTTGATGCACAGCCTGATCTCATGCTTGTCCTTCTTGTGTGCTGCTATCATGGAAGATACCCAGTCGGTGGCTCTGTGACTGGTGTTATGATGCTGATGCTTTGCATGCGTTCAAGCTCGCCTCTGACTCTCTCTTGCATTGCGACAGGGACACGGTGGGCTGGGCGGACTACAGGCTGTACGTTGGGATTCAGTGTCATGGAGTATGTGACTGGAAGTTCTCCTAGCTCGCCGCTGAATAGGTCTTTACATTGGGCTAGTACCTGTGAGCTGAAGTCAGTGTTGCTCTCTATGCTGACCTGGTGGACGTCAGGACTCATTTTTACAATGTCCATGCCCCTTGCATGCCCGGAATCCTAGCAGTGGTTGTACCTCTCTGTCGACCACAAAGAAGGGCAACGGGTGGCACTGCTCCTTTAAGCGGCATGGCAGTGTAGCTATGCCAGCAACAAGGCTAACAGTTCTCCTTTGCTTGACAAGTTGTTCCCCGCTACTCACTCTTTTGAAAGTCTTTAGTGACATCACATTACATTTTGCTCCTGTGTCAACTTTCATTTCAATGTGGTTGTTATTTCTGCTCACCGTGATGAATCCTTCATCCTTTTCAGTTGCTTCAAAGCAAACACAATCCACTTGGCTGACGATCTCAACGCCATCCACATAAAATGTTTCACCATCGAGTATTGAGTCATCCACTTCTACATCATAATTGCCTCCGCAATTAGAGCAATTTGTAATGGTGTTTGGAGCAGACTGGGGCTTTGGCTTGAGCTGAGTGTTTGGGGCTGGTTTGACTGCATCAACACTAGTACTTGGTGTTGCTAGCGTTTTACTACTTTCCTCAGTCATCTCATGAATGCGAGCGATTGAAATGGCTTTGGCTAGTATTACCTCGCTATCTCTCAACAGAGCCTTCCTTAAAGTGTCACTGGTAACGCCACAAACAATGCGGTCACAGATTAGCTCATCTGTTATTTCTCCAAAATGGCAACATTTGGCCTTTATTCTTAGGTGGCTAATAAATGATTTGATGGTCTCACCTTGTCTCTGATTTCTTGTGTGAAACTTGTGCCTTTCCATCATTCTGTTTTGTGGGTTACAGATTTCACAAAACTTTCTCTTTAAGCACTCCGGATCTTCTCTAGATTCCTCTGGGGCATAGACGAACAAATGCTCCCTTTCAATGGCCTCTGGCCCGGTGATGTGGAGGAGAATGTAAGCCCTGGTTTTAGCTGGCTTGTCGGAGTGCGGTGCAGCTATAAAAATGTCGTACTTCTGTTCAAAAACACGCCAATTCTCCACAATATTTTCATTGAAGACAAGAGGCTCGGGCCTGCGGAATCCGTCTGCCATTGTGAGGAAAACAGTGGCTATAGTTGTGCAGTGAATCCGTTGCGTTTCAACACAGTTTAGTGCGGCAAGAGAAAAAATGTATATGGAAAAGATAAAAGTTGTCTGCAGGCGAGAAGTTCGGTCTAGATTCTGACACCATGTAAAGATTTGCGTGAAAAGTCCCTCAGTCGTCCAGGTAGAATCCATGATAACAGGAGAAGTTCAATTTGTCAACTGGACAAAGTTTGTTTGGTTGAAAACGTTTTGCCGCTCATCCGAGAGGCTTCGTCAGCTCTAATAAGAATACTGGTAAGACACTTGCTTATATCTTGCTGTAGGGAGGAGCTACCTAGCTAACTACTTTCCGGAACTATCTCATTGGTTTCCGTCTTTTGTTTCTCTGGCGTCTAGCTGACGATCCCTATTCATCCCTACACGCCTGTTTTTCACACCTCTGGCCCTGACCTGGCTAACCCTATTGTTTCCCTGTTTGTTTGATCTAGGCTTAATAATGGAATTGTAGATGGGATGCAAATTATGTCTTACTCCACCATTTCTGTTTAGAGAAGGATTCTCTTTTTTGACAAAAATAGCCTCTTTAACTCCCCTCTCAAACCAATTCTTTTCCCTGGCTAAGGTCTGAACCTCACTGTCCTCAAATGAATGACCCGTGGCTTCTAGGTGAAGATATACGGCAGAAGACGGTCCACTCTGGCACGCCCGTCTGTGTTGGTACATCCTCTTGTGAAGTGGCTGCTTGGTTTCTCCAATATAGCGCTCACTGCAGTCTTCACTACACTGAATGGAGTAGACCACATTGCTTTGTTTGTGGCTCGTTGTTTTGTCCTTTGGGTGGACGAGTTTTTGTCTTAAAGTGTTTGTGGGTTTGAAATAAACTGGGATTTCATATTGTCTGAAAATCCTCTGTAGTTTTTCCGACACGCCGGCCAGGTACGGAATCGCTACCCCTTTCCTCCTGGGTTCGGATTCTCTATTATCTTGTTTCTTGCCCTTGTCTCTCTTGGTTTTGTTAACAGCCCATTTGGGATGTGCAGGAAGCCCTCTCTGTTTGTGGTTATCCCAAATGGGCTGTTAACAAAACCAAGAGAGACAAGGGCAAGAAACAAGATAATAGAGAATCCGAACCCAGGAGGAAAGGGGTAGCGATTCCGTACCTGGCCGGCGTGTCGGAAAAACTACAGAGGATTTTCAGACAATATGAAATCCCAGTTTATTTCAAACCCACAAACACTTTAAGACAAAAACTCGTCCACCCAAAGGACAAAACACCGAGCCACAAACAAAGCAATGTGGTCTACTCCATTCAGTGTAGTGAAGACTGCAGTGAGCGCTATATTGGAGAAACCAAGCAGCCACTTCACAAGAGGATGTACCAACACAGACGGGCGTGCCAGAGTGGACCGTCTTCTGCCGTATATCTTCACCTAGAAGCCACGGGTCATTCATTTGAGGACAGTGAGGTTCAGATCTTAGCCAGGGAAAAGAATTGGTTTGAGAGGGGAGTTAAAGAGGCTATTTTTGTCAAAAAAGAGAATCCTTCTCTGAACAGAAATGGTGGAGTAAGACATAATTTGCATCCCATCTACAATTCCATTATTAAGCCTAGATCAAACAAACAGGGAAACAATAGGGTTAGCCAGGTCAGGGCCAGAGGTGTGAAAAACAGGCGTGTAGGGATGAATAGGGATCGTCAGCTAGACGCCAGAGAAACAAAAGACGGAAACCAATGAGATAGTTCCGGAAAGTAGTTAGCTAGGTAGCTCCTCCCTACAGCAAGATATAAGATATAAGATACACTCACTGCTGTGAGATTTGCTGCGGGAGCCATGGGAGACCGCAAGTGAAGTGTGGTGTGGAGTTACTTCCACACCGTGGACGACAATGTTGCGAAGTGCAGTGTGTGCCAAAAAATGATCCGATATTGTGGCAATACCACAAATTTTAAATAAACACTTGATCATAAATCCTAAACCTCAGCATGACGAAGCTACTGACCAAACGACGACAGGAGGCGAGTCAGGCAGCTCCCTCCAGCACAGCAGCAACAGCAGTACGACAGAGGTCAGCTGCCGAGGCGTTTGAGAGAGGGAGAATCCAGGGAACCATCAAGCATGTAGAAGACTAAGAGTAGTGTATGTGTGAGGAGAATGTATGTGAGAGGAGAATGTATGTGAGAGGAGAATGTGTATGTGAGAGTGAGAATAGTGATACTTCATTTGTTGTCTTTTTTCATAGGCTGCAAGTGCCCAACTTACAATAAATTTATTTATTTTATTTTATTTATTTATTTATTTGATAGGGACAATGCACATTAATGAACATAAGTATAAAACAAATGTAAATATGCCGAATTTTAGCTACAAAGCTAGTTTTCATCTGCAGTCCCTCGGCAGGCAAATACATAAAAATACAACGTGCAATACAAGCAGCACAAACAAAAGTCTAGTGGTCACATTTGATGTCTGCATTGCCATTTTCATTTCATCAAAGATTTTTGTTCAGATATCTGGTGTTAGAATGTGTGGAGCTAAGCCCCCTGGTGGAGCTTTGTGAAGCCAAGGTATCTAGTTAGAGCCAGGTTAGTGTTTTTCTGTAGTATTAAAAAATGTATGAAAGTATCAATATCGCGATTCTAACCCTGGTATTACTTGGTATTGTATCGAAACAAAAATAACTGGTATCGCCCATCCCTAATGGGTGCATGAGTCAATTATCACACGATGCGCACTTCAACCGTAGTTTAGTCCAACAGAGAAATTTGCTGGTGCCCAGTACACAACATTAATGACATGAAGGGGAGCATTTAGACTGGATCAAGTGGTGTGAGTACGGTGGCTAGTAACGAACAAAATAATACAGACAATCATTTAAAAAATGATCTACACCCATGCTCCAATAGGAAGATGGTGGTGGAGTCATGGAGTGCCATTTGACTCTGTAACCTCTGGCCCTTCTCTGTAGCTGCTGCTGTCAGACCCATTATTTTGATCTTAAAATGTTCATTTTAACCCGTTCTACATGATCCTGGGATTTTTATTTCAGTAATTCCAAAAGATTAGCTCCTAATAACTGCTGTTACACTCCCTCAGTCCACATCTACTATTCTATGCAGTCGTCTCACCTCAAAGCCGTCCTTTACATGTCCTTTCATGGCCAGTATGATGTCCTCTGCCCGAACTCCAACACTTTGTCCAGCCTCTAGTCCCATTATGTCATTGAACACAATTGGGATTTTTTCGCCTTCAGCAGATCTTAATGGGTAAGTTCGGTACTAGGAGGAAGGAAGAGAAGATTTAAATTATAAACTAAAAACTGTCTCTCATGATTGGTAAACAGCAAATAAAAAATAAGTTACAGTTCTGGTGAAGCTTTGAGTAGCTGTGGTGCTAGTTTCGACACCAGCGCGACCAGCTGTTCTACCCGTAATAATAGTGTCCGCAGTGTTGATGAAGGAGGACTTTCCCACTCCCACTGGTCCATAGAGAAGGACGCGCAGGTGAGATGCTCCTTTTGGCTTGTGCTTTTTCAAATATCTAAGAAGTTCCTCCTTTTGCCTGTTGAAGAATCATACTGTATTTGATGTTATGTAAAACAAACACTATTGACGCAGAGTAACAGGAGCATGCACAGAGTTAAGCCTGAGACACTCTGCAAATGACAACATGTTAAAGTCAGATATAAACAGCTCACCTCCAGTTAACCTCTCTCCAGGGCTGGTCCAAAACTGCACAGAAAACAGCTGTGTATGTACACACAGCTCATACATGTTAGTAAGCTCATACACTTCTTTTGTCTCTTGCCACCAAGATCAAGTCATTTTTATCAAATAATGGGCTGTCATTTATCAGCTCTAGCCTGGCGTGAGATTGGCACAGGAAGAGTTCATTGTTATTCTTTAAATATTGATAGTGTGAGCCAAATCAGTGCAGTCACAGTGAGAGTAATCAATGTGTTCCTTTACAACAATATGAGAACACTGAACAGGCATCAGAGTTAAAGCCATAAAGTGATTAACCAGTTTCTCTTTATCTCTGTGCAATAATCAGAATGTATATTTTAAAGATGAGAATGAACTGCAAATAGAAATTCTGAGAAATACATTTCTGTGTAGGGTTAGGGTTAGCAGTGTTGCAAACAAATATTGTTTTGTTACAATTCTTTTGGAAACTGGAAAAATATCAGATAACTCCCAGAACTTACGTGTGCTTTCACCTCCTCCCATGATCTCAAATTTGATGTGACAAAACCTGAAATGAAAATTGGCTTAAAAATGGGTAGACAACAAAAAATAAACACTGAAAATGTTTAATTTGATAAAAATCATAGCTGTCCAAATGGTATGAAAGTGAAAAAGAAAAGCTATAAATCCCCCCCACTTAAAATACCCCCACCGTTTACAATCAAACAAACAGACGTACCAGCAGAAGTCCGTCCAGTGAATGAACAGAGGTGTCTCTGCGGATGATTTTATATCAAACCCGTCCTCTTCCTCAGAGCCTCACGGGTCAGGGGTGTTGCTGGGACATATACTTACACAGTGCTGAACTAAAGCATTTTTTCTGTGGCGTTACTTCTGTGATCAGAGGAGGAGCTCTCAGATAAGGACTCCACTCTCCTCAGGCTGCAGTCACAGAGAGACACAGCAGCAGGTAGGTCTATTTTTCACACTCTTCCTCTAACACTTGTGCATGAAAGCTGAAACCACATGTTTAATTTGATAGAACAAGTGGATATCAAAAACACTGGATCAGCAATAAAGTCTAAAAAAAGCCCCACCATGTCCTTTTGAAAAGTCGTCATTTACACAATTTACAGGTCTTAAAAATTACAGCATTTATTTGCTTCTAAAAGGATCCCATATTCCAGTGCAATGGGGTTATTTCAGCTTTCCAATAGACAGGTGTGTTAGTCGGCTGGTTATTGAGTAAGTTACTAACAATTATTCAAGGTTATTTTTTTTACATACAGTGTAACATATCACTGAGTAACATTTCTCCAATTTATTGAGGTTTTCACTGACCAATGTGAGCACAAAATTTCTTCTATATGATAAAGAGTAAGAATTGTAGTATTGTATGTAAATTGTAAATTGTCACACCTTAAACTCCTGAACAAATGTTTTGATTCTTGTTTGTTTCCATCAGCTATCAAGATGGAAGGTGATGAAACACTTCCCCCTGGTGACAAGGTCAGTCTAAACAAATAAACAAATTCACCTTTATATAATGTTTAAAATAAAACAATGTTACATGAACTACAGCGATCAAAATTACAGTCAATAAATATAAAATATACATATAATTATGACTTTTAAGCCTGTAATCATTCCGTACACAGTAGTTTGACATATTAAGCCGCTCTAGTTGCATATTCTGCAGGTGCGTCTCACTGTCTCTGAAGAAACACTTTGTTCTGACATATTTTCTCCTCTTTTACCACAGGACTCGAGCCTCCTAAAGCAGCTTGACAATCAATGCTCTCCTGAACTTATTGAAAGTACGTTCACATTTTGTTGCTTTGAGCACATTTCTCACAGGTATTCCCCATGAACAGAAAAGTTGCTGGTTTGACTCAATCCTGCAGCCCAATCGAAAAAGACATTTTTTTCTGTACAACCCTTATTCCGACAGACCCCCACCCTGTAATTCCAACATTACCCCATTCCAAAACTTGTTGATGCCCCCATTCCGATTTTTTTTTAAATGCTCCCATTCCAACAATGTACTCATAGTTTGGAGCGTCACCTTTTTTGCCTGAACCAGGACTGAACAAGGAATGAACTAGGACTGAACCAGCTCTAAACCAGAACTGAACCATGAGTGTCGGGACAGGCCCGGAGGTGCGGCTGCGTAGTCTGTCAGGTGACCGCAGGCGAAAAGACTGGCGCAGAGCTCCACGCCCCAAGGGGCTATGCACAGCCGTCGCCCGATCGAGCTTTGTGGACACCTTGCTCCACAGGCTCGCGGTTCTCCCTCTCAAGTCCAAGATCAGTCCTGGTTTAGCCCTGGTTTAGACCTGGTTCAGTCTGTATATATATGGGGCAAAAGTCCGGCATGTTTCTTCTGCTCAATAAATAACGCCAGTAAAGTGAAGAGATTCTGACAGTCGAGTCGTGCCTGTGAATTCGTATTTGTACTGAAGAAAACATAATTACAAATTTTCATTTCATGATTGTAATTCTTGATGTCGTAAACTTTCACTTAGTATTCTGGTGAATAAAATACAAACGATACATTTTATGTACGACTGGACTAATTCAAGAGTTTATGAATATTTATTGTATGTTTAAATACAGTCAGTTATGCACGGATTTCCCAAATATGCAGATTTCCATTCTATGGTAAAAGGAGAAATTAAATTTGTCAACTGGACAAAGTTTATTTGGTCAAAGAAATTTCGCAGCTCATCCAAGCTGCTACTTCAGTTCTGGCTAGAGTTATATATGGGAGACAAACTGTGTCTGGCCCCTCCATTCCTGTTCAAGACAAGGATTCTCTAGAATCCCTCTCTTAGAATCCTTCTCTTGAACAGGAATGGAGGGGCCAGACACAATTTGTCTGCCATATATAATTCCATTCTCAAACCTAAATCAAAACAAACAAAGAAAACAATAGGTCTAGCCAGATCAGGTCCAGAGGTGTGAAAACATCCATTATGGTACTGAATGGTTCTGGTAAACAAGACCCCAGACAGAAACTGAAAACAAAGTGGTGTGATAGTTTCATAGTCATTTAATTGTAGTTAGCTCCTCCCTTCAGGCAGATATAAGCAGTGTCCATCAGCACTCTAACCAGAACTGAAGAAGCAGCTTTGATGAGCTGCAAAACGTTTTCGACCAAATAAACTTTGTCCAGTTGACAAATTGAATTTCTCCCTTTACCATGGATTCTACCTGGACGACTGAGGGATTCTTCACACATTTCTATCCTATTCAAAAACATCTATACAAATATTTCTGAAAGCTTTCGTACTCCATACATACAGCTCATTCTAGTAGGCACACATATTTTTAATAATTACGTTTGTCAGAATGACGGAATGTTGAAAAAAATGCTTCAGTGCCACCACTCCGACCAAGTAAAAAAAAAAGTTGGAGTGCAGGGATGTTTGATAAAAAATGGAAATGCCTCCACTCCGACAATTAGACATCAATATCAGAGTGGCGGTATGTCGGAATAGCAGCATGTAGCCCTTTACCGTGAGTGTAAACACACCTCTAGTCTTTTAAAGTTCTGAAAAGAGCTTATAGACACAGCAAATAATTAAGACGCTCTTTGCTAAGCTACATTTAGACTGAACGTGGCACGAGCGATTCTCATGTTAACCCTATTTAGAGGCGGATTAATGCGTGACAAAAGCGCTGTGGTGAGTGTCGTGTGGGCAGCGAGATGCATTTGATGTATTTCGGGTGAATTGAGCGCTGTGAACAACAGGTGTGAATGAGCGGCCTTTGGAAGAGTGACTAATGCGAATGGTGAACAGCGTCCAAAAAGCTCTGATTGGATTCATATTGGATCCATTTCAATCACGTAGCTAGACTTTAAATAGATGATTCTGTGCCAGTTGAGCTGTTACATGTCAAACTAAAGATCTCCTTTCTCATCATGTTAAGTTCATGTTTGTCAGTGAGTGCGTTTACATGTGCCTGAGGTTCCCGGTTATGAGTCTTATCCCGGTTATGACGGTATGGTGGACGTTTACCTGCGCTCAGACAAACCAGGACACTCATCTCTCTGTGCACATGCTCCATTAAAGTATCCTGGATATTTAGACTGGTTACTATGGAACCAACGACCAACTGAAGTAGTCTTAAACCCAACTTTGGACACATTTAACCCTCAATCACACCTTTTTTTTAAAAATATGTTATGGCTATTGGAGCACATTCTGCACTGAAATTCATTTGGCTGTAAAAAGTCAAACTTTTTTTTGTTCAACCAACATCTCACCTTTTGATTCATATTTTAAAAATTGTATTTTAAATATTTTTAACCCTTTATTTCTCAATGTTTTCACAAAAAGTGGATTATTTTTATTTCAGTTGATGCAATCTTGATTTTTTGCTTCCTCAATGGATGTGCCTCTCCAGACCACCAAACCACTCATGCTGACCATGTTGAGGCAGCAGAGCATTCTCCTTGTCTTCTCCAGACTCTTTTACATCTCCCACAGGTGCTCAGGGTGAACCTGTTGTCATCTGTGAAAAGCACAGGGCACCAGTGGGGGACTTGTCTATTCTGGTGTTGTCTAAGGCCATTGGAGCTCCACGGTGATGGGCGGTGAGCACAAGGCCCACTACAGCAGTGGTCCCCAACCTTTTTTGCGCCACGGACCGGTTAATGTCACCTAAAATTTTCACGGACCGGTGGGGGGTGGGGAGGTGTGCACGCAGATATTGGCGGATAAATACCAAAAAATAAAATTATGCGAACAACACAAGAACTGTGGCATGTTATAAATATAATAGTAACGGTGAATCCACTGTGTACTTGTATATTACAGGGCTCTCAAGTCTTACGCATTGAGAGTGTGACACACGCAATTCGACGTGTTCACACGCTCACACGCCACACATGGCATTTCTCACGCTGATTTCTTTTCTTTTTTTTTTTTTTTTCTGTGCCCAGAAAATCGGTCTGTGTGGCTTAGTTTATGCAGGCTATGCGCGTTTTCAGCGAAAAAAAACTCCCCCTGCTCCAGGCGCACGGTCCGCACGGTCCGGAGCAGGGGGCGTTCTGTTCCGGAGTTCGGGGCATGGCTATTAATGTATCGCCACCAGCCTTGGGTAACTCTCACGAGAGCGATTCTCCACTGCTCTCTGGGACTTCCCCAACTATGGCCCCAGTGCCGCACGGAGATCTGCCCTTGCACATGCCGGGCTTGCCCGGTAAGCGTGACGGGGCAAGTCCCACTGTCCCCTCTCCGCGCGTGAGTGTTCCCCCCGCTGCGGCGGTTCCGCCCGCTGCGGCGGTTCCGTCCGCTGCGGCGCCTCCGGCGGTTCCGTCCGCTGCGGCGGTTCCGTCCGTGCTGATTCTTGGCTCTTCCATGGTCCGTCACGTGCAAATAGACAAAGGCTATACCTCCTGTCTCCCAGGTGCTCTCGTGAAGGACATCATAGACTCTGTCCCTGTCACCCTGGGTGCCTTTCCCACAGTGACAACAGTAGTTGTTCATGTTGGAACAAATGATCTTAAACTGCAGCAGTCTGAAAAACTCAAGGACAAGTTCAAAACCCTTATTAATACAATCCACAGTTTAGACAAACAGTGTGCTATCTCTGGACCTTTTGTACCACCCCGTTTTGGAAGTGAGAAGTTCAGCCGTTTAAGAGCACTGCACATATGGCTCAAAGGATACTGCAGAGACAACAAAATCCCTTATGTTGACAATTTCACCACATTTTTTAAGAGACCTGAACTTTTCTTTAAGGACCGCTTACATCCTAACATACCCGGATCCCGTCTCCTCTCAGATAATATCAAACTCACTCTTGAAGAAGCATGACAAAATAACCAAGCACAGCTAATTCCCGTGATCAGCAGACAGCGACATGAGCATAAAATTTCTAATAAATCTACTGCCAATGTCCATAATCTCAGATCTCTTCCAAAAGCACACTTATCACAAATTCCTATTGCTACTCAGTCTCAGTTAATTTTAAACATGGCCCTTTTAAATGTCCGCTCTCTGCTGAACAAGTCCTTTATTGTTAACGACCTGATTGTAGACCACAAACTTGACTGTTTCTTTTTAACTGAAATGTGGTTAGGTGCAGACGCGCCAGCTGTTCTCACAGAGGCCTCACCACCCACTTTTAACTTTGCATTTTCAACTAGGAACGGTAAAAGGGGAGGTGGCACTGCTTCTATATGTACAAGCACTCTGGCCACCAAACCTATTTCATTAAGCAATTTCACGAGTTTTGAATATCATTCAATTGTTTTAGCAACCCTCAAATTTTATGTGTCACCATATACAGACCACCAGGAAAATGCAACGTTTTTATCAGTGAGTTTTCTGAGTTTCTATCTATTTTACAAAATTCATTTAATATGATTGATAGGTGATGGTGTTAAAAACCCAACATATTCTGTACACAGGAAAGGAAGACAAGAGAGATTAGGTTTTTTCACTTGCAAGTGGAGAACAGTCAGAGAGGATGCCCAGGTTACAAAAATGCTCTTGGCCCATTCTGCTCTGAGCGTCCTGGTTCTCTGTGCCCCCAGCTTGCTATTTATTCAGTTTTTCACATCCCTAGTTTACACGTGGTCTGTCCTGCCCATAAGGGGTGGGGGAACATGTGGCAGGACAGCCGACAAAACATAATCATTAAAACCAAAACATAATCATAACACCCAACACACTTATAAGATAATTCCCAGATATGACATCTTTCACAGGGACAATGTCCCTGGGACTTAGATACTGGAGGAGCCGAGCTGTCTGCTTACGTCTCCCCTCAGATATCTGGCCTTTCTGCAACTCAAAACATATGATCGCAAGTCACGCACACATTTCAAACTTCATTTCTAAAGATTAAAGAATCACAAAAGTTAATAATATATAATTATTCCATCATTTCCCTCCTGTTTATTAATTTTTGTTATATCCCGTGTAACCTCTTCTTTGCAGATTTTCAGCTACCCGTTCATTGTTATTGTACACTCAGAGGGTGTCTAATTCCTTAGACTGTTTCTTGGAATAAGTCAATTCATTTTGTAAATCTGTTTCTTCGTCAATGGGTGTCAATAGAGTGCCATCATAACCTGCCAGCAAATGCATCATCACTTCCTTGTCTTGTGGTAAGGGTGAGATGGCAGTTGTAATTAATCTATTAATTAATGCTCTTAGACATGGAATACAACAACACCCACATAAGGTCAAAATTGCTGCAAATACTGCTACTGACATTAGGACTGATGTTACCAGGGCTTTGTATTTTCCAAATACATCCAGCCAGCCGTCCCACATGGAAGTATCTACCCCCGATTGGTCCTTCATTCGCTTGTTCATAGCTCTTAGGCCATCCAAGGCTTTAGTGAGTTTACCTTCGGGAGCGGTGTTATTCGGGATAAACGCACAACACACATCCCCAAAGATTGCACAAACTCCTCCTTTCTCGGCTAATAACATGTCGAGCACTATGCGATTCTGGAAGGCCATGAGTGAGGTAGCTTTAAGTTGGTCGTGTACAGCAGATAGTGCAGTTTCGGTGTAGTTACCAAGTTTCTGGACGTTATAGTGGATGTAGTTGATTCTGTCTACATTTTTGTTAGGCGTAATTGGAAGGAATGCAGCTATAACTGGTGTATTTTCAAATCCTGCTGCTATTTCAAAAGATCAAAGTCAGCTTTTATTGTCAATTCTGCCATATGTGTTCAACATACAGTGAATCGAAATTTCGTTTCTCTCTGGCCAGGTAGTGCAAAAAGACAGTGTACAAGATACAATATGAAGACAAAACACAACAAAAACTATCTAAGACAGAGATCTAAAGTTAAAACTAAAGTCTAAGATCTAAAATCTTAAAACAGTGCAACATAATAAATAAACCCCTATATACAGATTTCCAAAGTGTGCAGTGTGCATCAAAAATGTGCAATAGAATGTGCATTGGAGTTAAGATAAAATAAATGTGCAACAGTGCAACAGTAGTCCTTAGCAGCAGTTTTTTAAAGTGTCTCGAGTGATATATTTAATTTGCTAATTTATATTCGTCAGGCACGCCCCTAGGGACGCCCACAGCGTCAATATAGGTCATCCTCTCCTAACCACGGGGTGTGGCTAGTTCGCTTCCTTCTATTTAAATGTTCTGGACGCACAAGTTGGTAATGTGCACTTATCTCTTCTGCAGTCATTGGTTGGACTATCACTGGCATAATCAGTGTAATCAAAGCACAACGAGCTGAACTATTGGACAGTATTTTATCATAGATCTTGTCTTCACCGCACCACCACCACACGTCTGATCTGGATATTACTTTCATGTTGTCACCTCCACTAATGTTAGTTTCACAAAATTCCTGCTAGATTTTCCCCAAGATGTTTTTTGTTCCATTGAAATTTATACACGTAAAAAATTTTTAAGTGCTACTTTAGCATCAAATACTGATTTAATCTTTACAGGTTGGGTGACTGGAAAAGTTTTATCTAAGTCAGAACAGTTTGGTGGATTGGTGTGAGCCATTATAGGTATTATACATGTCTCGTTAATGGGTGCAGGGACTACTTTCAGAACTGGTCTAGATCCCAAACATACTAAACAGTCTGATAGTGATGAATTAGCTGCTTATTCCGTCATTAACAACCAGTTGTTGTTGAGTCCTGATATTCCTGTAGCTATTAGAAACAATCATCTGTTTTTTGCTCGTTGTTGTTGTTATTTATTCTAATCTTTGTACTAGTGAAAGTTCGCGGTCCTATCACTAGACTTTCCTTCTGCTGAGGCAGTTCTGTCGAGTCAGCCTGTGTTATGTTAGAACATAAAAAAAACCTTGTGCATGGGTTTACTCCTGATTTTATAAATACATAATGATAAGGTATAACATGGTATTTCAAAACCATAACCTCCTGATTCTATTCCTGCTTCTAATGGTTCTGCTGTTGTGTTAAAGAGCATTACTAAAGTTAATTTGCCATTCACTTTAATCACTTCTATCTTAAGTCTTCTAGCCCATTTTTTTAGACTCCTGTTCCCACCCATAACTATCTTTAGCCCACGTTTTATCTGATACCATACTAGTAGGAATGTCATTACAAAGAATGTCAACAATATCCAACACATTATAGCTGTCTTTAGCCATTTTGGTATTCTATTCCTGTGATTTATTGGCATCTCTGTAGTTTATAACTTTTTTGCAATGACTTTGATGAATCCAAGTTGCTCTCTCAGCTATTTTTAGTGCTGTTGGGGTTGTTAACAATACTTGATAAGGACCTTCCCACTTAGGTGAATACCAGTGTTTTTTCTTAATGCTTTTCACCAAGATCCAGTCCCCTGGTTCCACTAACTCTTCTTCCTGTTGAGAACAGGGTTGTTCTACTTCAGTATGTTTGTTTATTTGCTTTTCAAACATTTTTCTCATGTGTGAAGCTAAGTCCATATCTTCCCCATCTTCCCATATTTGTTTAAATTGTGGTATTTTATATGGTCTACCAAACAATATCTCAAATGGAGTTAGCCCTTGTATAGCTGTAGTATTTAATTCTAACTTGACCAAATCTAAACATTTAGTCCATGGTCTTTTAGTTTCTTCCATACATTTTTTAAGTCTGGTTTTTATAGTACCATTTCTTCTCTCTACTAGTCCTGCTGACTGTGGGTGATATGAACACAAGTTTTTTAGTTTTATATCAAATTTCTTTCCTATCAATTCTATGATTTGATTAACAAAATGTTTAGCATTATCCGATCGGATCACTTCCACTAATCCATATCTAGGTATAATTTCTTTGCATAACGCTTTTGCTACTGTTAATGCATCTGGATGTCTAGTTGGAAATATCTCTGTCCATTTTGAAAACACATCTATGATTACTAAACAATATTTCATACCTTCACTTTGATTTAATTGAATAAAATCCATCTGTATTTCTTGAAATGGGTATTGTGGTTCTGGAAATGTACCTCTAGTTGGTCTAAGATTTCCTTGTGGATTATGTTTTGCACATATTAGGCATCTTCTACAAAATTTTTTTTAGTAGTTATTATTAAATACTGCATATTTATCATAGATACCATCCCTCCTGTTGAGACATGTGATTTACCATGGCTCAATATTGCTGCGTATCTATATAAATTCTGTGGTAGTATTGGTTTATTTTCTGGTCACATATATATGTCGTTTTTTGTTTGTGCTCCTTTTCTTATCCATAGGTTTATTTCAGTTTTAGGGCTTCGTTCTTGCATGTCTTGTAGGTTTTTTTGTTTAGTTGGGTCCCTTCCATTAAAGAATATGTATTTATTTTGTATTCTGCTGCGTCTTTAGCTGTTTTTCTCTGCCATTGCATTTCCTCTTGTTACTTCATCTGTTCCGGATTTGTGTGCTGTACATTTACATATAGCTATTTTATTTGGTAATTGTACTGCTTTTATTAATTCTGTTAATAATTCAGCATGAGTTACTGTTTTTCCTGTAGAAGTCTTCATTCCTCTATTTTTCCAATATTGTGCAAATACGTGAGTTGTCGCATATGCATATTGACTATCTGTATATATTGTTACATTCTTGCCTTTAAATAATTTGCATGCTTCTGTTAGTGCTACTAATTCTGCCGCCTGTGCTGAATAATTTGGAGGTAATTTATTTGCTTTTAATACTTTATTTACTGTTGTTACTGCATACCCTGTCTATGTTTTTCCATAATTGTCTTTTCTAGATGATCCGTCTACAAATACAATTTCTGCTCCTTCAATTGGAGTATCTAATAAATCTTCTCTACATTTTGTTGATTGTTCTACTAATTCTTTACAATTATGTGGGATTCCATCATCCTCAGTCGGCATTAAAGTGGCTGGATTTAATAATGTACATCTTTCTATGGTTAAATGTGGTTGTGAATATAAATTTGTCATACATGAAAGGTGTCTTGCTGGTGATAAAAATGAGTGGTTGCTCTGTAATAGTAATACTGCTACAGCGTGTGGTACTTTGAGTGTTAATGGGTGAAATAACACTACTGTTGCTGAAGCTTCTACTGCTACAGGTGCTGCTTTTACTACACTGTCAAGTTTAGTTGAATAGTAGGCTATAGGTCTTAGTTTGATTCCATGCAGTTGTGTGATTACTGAAGTCATGAATATGCCTTTACAATCTACCATTTGCACAAAGGGTTTTGAATAATCCGGTAAGGCTAAACTTACACTGAAGACTAAAGTTTGTTTTAGATCACAGAATGCCTTTTCTGCTTCCTGCATCTATTTTAATTTATCTTTCATTGCTATTGGAGTCTCATATATTATCATATTGGAGTCTCATATTATTATCATTTATTATCATTATTACTATTTTCCATTATTATTATTATTACTACGTATTACTATTTGTATTATTTATTACTTATTTTATCCCCTCCCTGCCTGCATGCACTTTTTCCCTCTTGTCCAAATGTCCTGGAGCTACTGTGGCGAGTAAATTTCTCCTGTGTGAGATCAATAAAGGCTTATCTTATCTTATATTAGTTGACTTAATGGATGTGTTAATTCTGCATAACATGGAATCCATTGTCTGCAGTAATTCGTTAATCCTAAAAAGACATCATTTGTTTTTTTGGTTTCTGGTTTTGGTGCATTCAGGATAGCTGCTTTTCTGTTGTTAGTAATTGTTCTGCCTCCATTACTGACAGAATGTCCTAAGTATTTGACTTCTTGTTTACAAAATTGTACTTTATTTTTACTTGCTTTATGTCCGTTTTCTGCTAGATATTTTAATAACGCTATTGTATCTTTTTTGGCATGTTTCCTTATCTGGTGATGAAATCTAAACATAATCCACGTAAAGTAAGATCTGACTTCCTCCTGGAGGTGTAAATTTAGACAAATTCGAACTCATAGCCTGTGAGTATATTGTAGGAGATTCACCGTAACCTTGTGGTAACCTGGTATAAGTATATCTTCTATTGTTATAGGTAAATGCGAATAAAAACTGGCTATCTTCACGAATTGGAATTGAAAAGAAAGCATTTGAAATGTCTATGACCGTAAAGTATTGTGAATTTGGTTGTAATGAATTTAGAAGTGTATGTGGATCAGGAACACATGGAGCTCTCTGAATCACTGCTTGGTTTACTGCTTGTAGATCTTGTATCATTCTCCATCCTACAGATGGCGCTGCTTTTTGTACTGGAAATGACATGTATTGGCCAAAATAATGCTTGTCTAGTCCAGTTGTGACATCCTGTCTCAGTTGTTGGTCCTGTAGTTATCCAGTCTGTACATTTGAGTCTTTTGAGATACATTCTAGTTTGTGGCTGCACTATGATAAATAAACTAGGACTAAACCAGAACTGAACCAGGTCTAAACTAGGACTAAAAGAGATCTAAATCAGGTCCAAACCAGATCAATGCAAAAAAAAATTAAAAAATTAAATAAATAAATAAAGACACTCTTTTTCTTCGGGTCCCAGGAGGATATTTGATATAATATGATAATATGAAAAGCAGAATTAGACGTATAGTAGTATATAGAATTGCCAGGCGGAGGCGGAGTGCAAACACGCGCCCTGGACACGGCCAAAAGGTGAGCCCGGTGCGGCCAAAAGGTGAGCTGTTGTACAGTTGTAGGGAGTATGTATGAAGGTAGTCCTGTATGTGGAGTTTGCGTGTTCTGCCTGTGTCTGGGTGGTCTTATTCCATATTGTAAACAACTCCAGAAGCATTACCATTTGAGAATCTGAATCTGATGTTTCTAGGGGCCTAAATTCCTCAGCTCAAATAACTATTGTAAATATTTTTTACTCTAATAGTCTGCATAATAATCTCCATAGATCTTTTCTCTTAACTGTATTATCTCTACAGTGTTTAACTTCCCTTTAAAGTTATATTTTGTTGTCCATAATTTTAGGTATTTTATTTTGTCTTTATTTTGTTGCACAACAATTTTATAATCCTTACTCTGAAGTTTTGTCTGTTTGTTTCCCATTTTTTGGTCAATTTGGTCCAACCTTTTAATCCAGAGTGGAGCCTCTACAGGTTGGGATGTGTTTTTGTTCAGACAGTAATAATCAGTATTGTAGTATTTTTCACTTCAACCTGTCACAGTGCAATGAGCAGGTGGAAAAATCTTGCCTTTGCATCTACAATACGTTACTGTATTATTCTGAACAGTTTATATGAATTACAGTGTTAACGGCCTGTAATTCCAGTCATACACACTTTCACACAGAACTTTTATTCCTTTGAGTACGATTTTCACGGTCTTTTATTATCTAGCCAGTAACTAACCTGTTACCCGATAAAGGGATACCGCATCCTTCAGTAATTTACTAACTGTATGTGACTAACCTGTCACCCGTTAGAAGGATACTACTCCACCCAGTGTTTTACTACCTGCCAGTGACTCTCCCGCCACCCGATAGAGGGACACTAGTCCACGTTTTACCTAATAGAGCCTAGGATTTTTAGGGTTTTCTACGCGCTATGACCCTCAGTCACACACGTTTTAAACTTAGACGTACTCACTCAGTTCTTTTAGTCTGGTTGTCTTCCTCCTTCGGTCAACCCTCAGACTCCAAGCGATGGTTGAGAGTCGGCCGGTAAAGGTTTCAGATGCAGTGGCCACTGTCTTTCCCGAATCTCCGTCACCTCCTGGAGTCCTCAGGTATGTTGGGATCCGGCTTACGAAGGACCATTTGATAGGTGATGGTGTTAAAAACCCAACATATTCTGTACACAGGAAAGGAAGACAAGAGAGATTAGGTTTTTTCACTTGCAAGTGGAGAACAGTCAGAGAGGATGCCCAGGTTACAAAAATGCTCTTGGCCCATTCTGCTCTGAGCGTCCTGGTTCTCTGTGCCCCCAGCTTGCTATTTATTCA